>CM052711.1:76045004-76097204 GCA_028551405.1 Uromys caudimaculatus | reverse complement strand
GGTTCAGTGTAACTGGTTTTAGGTGGAGGTCCTTGATCCACTTGGACTTGAGCTTTGTACAAGGAGATAGGAATGGATCAATTTGCATTCTTCTACATGTAGACCGCCAGTTGACCCAACACCATTTGTTGAAAATACTGTCTTTTTTCCACTGAGTGGTTTTAGCTCCTTTGTTGAAAATCAAGTGACCATATGTGTGTGGGTTCATTTCTGGGTCCTCCATTCTATTTCATTGATCTACCTGCCTGTCACTGTACCAATACCATGCAGTTTTTATCACTACTGTTCTGTAGTACAGCTTGAGATCAGGGATGCTGATTCCCCCAGAAGTTCTTTTGTTGTTAAGGATAGCTTTTGCTATCCTAGGTTTTTTGTTGTTCCAAATGAATTTGAGAATTGCTCTTTCTAAGTCTATGAAGAATTAAGTTGGAATTTTGATGGGGATTGCATTGAATTTGTAGATTGCTTTTGGCAGGATGACCATTTTTACTATATTAATCCTTCTGATCCATGAGCATGGCAGATCTTTCCACCTCCTGAGGTCTTCTTCGATTTCTTTCTTCAGCGACTTGAAGTTCTTGTCATGCAGATCTTTCAATTGCATGGTTAGAGTCACACCAAGATACTTTATATTGTTTGTGACAATTGTGAAGTGTGTCATTTCCCTGATTTCTTTCTCAGCCTGTTTATCCTTTGAGTATAGGAAGGCTACTGATTTGTTTGAGTTAATTTTATATCCAGCCACTTTGCTGAAGTGTTTATCAGCTGCAGGAGTTCTCTGGTGGAGTGTTTCGGATCACTTAGGTATACGATAATATCATCTGCAAATAATGATAATTTGTTTTCTTCCATGACAATTTTCATTCCTTTGACTTCCTTTTGTTGTCTAATTGCTCTAGCTAGAACTTCAATTACTATATTGAATATGTAGGGAGAGAGAGAGGGCAGCCTTGTTTAGTCCCTGATCTTAGTGGGATTACTTCAAGTTTCTCTCCATTTAGTTTGATGGTGGCTACTGGTTTGCTGTATATTGCTTTTATTATGTTTAGGTATGGACCTTGCATTCCTGATCTTTCTAAGACTTTTATCATGAAGGGATGTTGAATTTTGTCAAATGCTTTTTCAGCATCTAAGGAAATGACCATGTGGTTTTTTTCTTTGAGTTTGTTTGTGTAGTGGATTACATTGATGGATTTCCGGATATTGAACCATCCCTGCATCCCTGGGATGAAGCCTACTTGATCATGGTGAATGATGGTTTTGATGTGTTCTTGGATTCGGTTTGCGAGAATGTTATTGAGTGTTTTTGCATCACTATTCATAAGACAAATTGGTCTGAAGTTTTCTTTCTTTGTTTGGTCTTTGTGTGGTTTTGGTATCAGTGTGATTGTGGCCTCATAGAAGGAATTGGGTAGTGTTCCTTCTGTTTCTATTTTGTGGAATATATTGAAGAGTATTGGTATTAGGTCTTCTTTGAAGGTCTGATAGAATTCTGCAGTGAACCCATTGGGCCTGGGGTTTTTTTTGGTTGGGAGACTTTTAATGACTGCCTCTATTTCTTTCGGCATTATGGGACTGTTTAGATGGTTTATCTGATCCTTACTTAGCTTTGGTATTTGATATCTGTCTAGAAAATTGTCCATTTCATCCAAATTTTGCAGTTTTGTTGAGTATATGCTTTTGTAGTAGGATCTTATGATTTTTTGAATTTCCTCAGAATCTGTTGTTATGTCTCCCTTTTCATTTCTAATTTTATTAATTTGGATTCTGTCTCTGTGCCCTCTGGTTAGTCTGACTAGGGGTTTATCTATCTTGTTCATTTTCTCAAAGAACCAACTCCTGGTTTTGTTGATTCTTTGTTCTTTTTTTTTTTTCTACTTGGTTGATTTCAGCCCTGAGTTTGATTATTTCCTGCCTTCTACTCCTCTTGGGTGTATTAGCTTCTTTTTTTCTATGGCTTTCAGGTGTGTTGTTAAGCTGCTAGTATATGCTCTCTCCAGTTTCTTTTTGGAGGCACTCAAAGCTATGAGTTTTCCTCTTAACACTGCTTTCAATGTGTCCCATATGTTTGGGTATGTTGTACTTTCATTTTCATTAAATTCAGGGAAGTCTTTAATTTCTTTCTTTATTCCTTCCTTGGCCAAGTTGTCACTGAGTAGAGCATTTTTCAGCTTCCAAGTGTATGTGGGCTTTCTGTTGTTATTGTTGCCATTGAAGACCAGTCTTAGACCGTAGTGATCTGACAGGAGGCATGGGATTATTTCAATCCTCTTGTATCTGTGGATGTTTGTCTTGTGACCCATTATATGGTCAATTTTGGAGAACGTACCATGACATGCTAAGAAGGTGGTAAATTCTTTTGATTTAGGATGAAATGTTCTATAGATATCTGTTAAATCCTTTTGGTTCATAACCTCCATTAGTTTCACTGTGTCTCCATTTAGTTTGTGATTCCAAGATCTGTCCATTGATGATAGTGGAGTGTTGAAGTCTCTACTATTATTGTGTGAGGTGCGATGTGTGCTTTGAGCTTTAGTAAGGTTTCTTTTATGAATGTGGGTGTTCTTGCATTTGGAGCATAGATGTTTAGAATTGAGAGTTCTTCTTGGTAGATTTTTCCTTTGATGAGTATGTAGTGTCCTTCCTTATCTTTTTTGATGACTTTTGTGTGAAAGTCCATTTTATCCGATATTAGAATGGCTACTCCAGCCTGTTTCTTGGGGCCATTTGCCTGAAAACTTGTTTTCCAGCCCTTTACTCTGAAGTAGTGTTTGTCTTTATCCCGCAGGTGTGTTTCCTGAATGCAGCAAAATGCTGGGTCCTCATTATGGATCCAGTTTGTCAGTCTATGTCTTTTTATTGGGGAATGGAATCCATTGATGTTAAGAGATATTAAGGAATTGTGACTGTTGATTCTGATTATTTTCGGTGTTACTTTTAGTTTTGTGTGACTATCTTCAGTTTGTTGAAAGATTACTTTCTTGGGTTTTCTTGAGTGTGGTTTCCCTCGTTGGGTTGACGTTTACCATTTATTATCCTTTGTAGGGCATGGTTTATGGAAACATATTGTATAAATTTGGTTTTGTCATAGAATATTTTGGTTTCACCGTCTATGTTAATTTAGAGTTTTGCTGTGTATAGCAGCCTGGGCTGGCAGTTGTGCTCTCTCAGTGTCTGTATGAGTTCTGCCCAGGATCTTCTAGCTTTCATAGTCTTTGGTGAGAAGTCAGGTGTAATTCTGATAGGTCTGCCTTTATATGTTACTTGACCTTTTTCCCTTACTGCTTTTAATATTCTTTCCTTGTTTTGTGTATTTGGTGTTTTCACTATAATGTGACGGGACAAATTTCTTTTCTGGTCCAATCTATTTGGGGTTCTGTAAGCTTCTTCTATATTTATGTTCATCTCTTTCTTTAAGTTAGGGAAGTTTTCTTCTATGATTTTGTTAAAGATATTTACTGGTCCTTTTAGGTGGGAATCTTCACTCTCTACTATACCTATTATCCTTAGGTTCTGTCTTCTCATTGTATCCTGGATTTCATGGGTGTTTTGGGTTAGGAGGTTTTCCATTTTGTATGTTCTTTTTCTGTTGTGTCAATGTTGTATGAGGTATCTTCTACTCCTGAGATTCTCTCTTCTATCTCTTGTATTTTGTTGGTTATGCTTGCATCTAAGACTCCTGATCTCTTTCCTAGGCTTTCTAACTCCAGGGTTGTCTCTTTTTGTGATTTCTTTATTGCTTCTATTTCTATTTTTATCTCCTGGATGGTTTTGTTCATTTCCTTTGTCTGTTTGATTGTGTTTTCCTGTAATTCCTTAATGGATTTCTGTGTTTCCTCTTTAAGGGCTTCTAGTTCTTTACCTCTGTTCTCTTGTGTTTCTTTAAGGGTGTTAATTTCTTTCTTAAAGTCTTCTATCATCATCATGAGAAATGATTTTAAATATGAGTCTTGCTTTTCTGGCATATTGGGGAATCCAGGGCTTGCTGTGGTGGGAGAGCTGAGTTCTGATGATGCCAAGTGGCCTTGGTTTCTGTTCCTTAGGTTCTTGCCCTTGCCTTTTGCCATCTTGTTAACTCTGATGTTAGCTGATCTTACTCCATCTAGCTATGGCTTTTCCCACCTGCAGACTTCTATATCAATACTCCTTGAAGACCAGCTCTCTCTGAGAGGTGTTTTTTCCACACTCCCGGAAGAGTAACTTTCTCCCCGGTGCTGCTTGGCTATGGAACCATGGTGGCCCAGGTGGAGGTCTCCTGCCGCCACCGATGGGATCTAGGGGGTTTCTATGCCCGCCTACCTCAGTTCCTGTGTCTTGCTGGTTCGGGGCTGTTCCTGGTGAGCTGTCGAGCTTGTCTTGGCCCCACTCCCAGTTTTTCCAAGCTCCTGGGAGGGTAGCTTTCTCCCGACGCTAATTGGCTATGGAGCCCTGTGGCCCAAGCTGATTTCCCAGCTGCCTATGGAGATAGGAAGTTCCTGTCCCTAAGTCTCTGTGGCCTGTGGTTTCTGGGCAGAATCGGTGAGCACTGGGGCTTGTTTTGTCCCCACGCAGGGATTTTCCATGTTCCTGGGAGAGTAACTTTCTCCCCGGTGCTGCTTGGCTATGGAACCCTGGTGGTCCAGGCAGAGGTCTCCTGCTGCCGCTGATGGGATCTAGGGGGTTTCTATGCCCACCTACCTCAGTCCCTGTGTCTGGCAGGTTCGGGGGCCTCCACTGTCTTAACATTTACTATGTTGCATCAGACCAATCTTGATTCTCCTTTATATTGTTCTTCAAAATTCATGCTGTGTAAGTCAGTGGTCAAGTTTGCAATTATGTTCACTTCAACAAACGTCTAGAAGTATGTGTTATTTTAGGCTATGGTGGTAAGTGTCTATATTATATTTAGTTGATGTCAGAGAGGTATGGAAAGCAACCACTTAACATGTTCCTGTTCAGAACTCTCAAGGATTATGCGTGGAGGCCATGGTAATGCTAGTGGAACATACTGGGTCTACTGTAGTCTTAAGGACTTGAGCAGGTTTCATGTAGGAAATGACTTTTGAGGGAAGAGCTTAAATATATATATCTTTTATTGTTCTTTATGGATGATGAAGTCCAAAGATGAGAATGTAATTTTTACAGGCAATATAGTTTGTTGCTTTCAGGTATCAATAAAAAGGGCCACATCTTACCGCGTAGGGAAAATTAAGGTATAAGTCAGGAAACAGAGGAAGTGAGTAGAGCTTTTGTACTTGGCACAGGAAAGAACTGGGAAACTGAAATATGATCTAGAGGTTCAAATTAATTAAAATAATTGGTTTTCATATGAGCGATGTACAGGTGGGTAATGAAAATGAAAAAAATAGAGGATGAAGTTGTAAACTGGAGTGACTTTCAGAAAAACCATGGATTTTGAAAAACACAATAATTAGATATAGAAAATTTTAGTAGAGTTCTTAGGGATAGAAACTAGTCCCCATTACACCTAATAGACAAGACCTTATTTCTCCAATTAAATAGCAAGTAGTGGTGAAAGTAGGTTTTTGATTGGGGAATATTAGTAAGAACGAAAAGGAGGTTCAGTTACATTCCCTTCTCTATATTTTGGAAACTGACATGAGGTTTAGGTTTAAAAGAGAACAAGAGGAAAACAAGGATAAGCAATCCTGGCCAAGGAGAACTTTTTTAAATCACTGACTCAACATCATCTCAGCGCCAGTCTGTCTGCCAGGTATTCCAATAAAGTGTCATAAATGTAGGACATCTCATTCTGACAAGTTCCTCTCTGCCTGATGTCTTTTGACCTCTTCATCCTCTATAACATGAGATTTGGTGCAAATTCCAATGTCTTAGGGTCTATATATTATTTCAATAGTCTGATAACCAATGGGAGGGACACAATTCTGTCTTGAAAACATCTTTCTTTCTATCTAGATGGTTACAGAATAATTTCAAAATAAACAGTAGTCAGTGGTAATCAGTCTAATTAAGAAAAGAAATGGTTCTCTGTGACAGATAGATAAAACAAGAAGAATTCCATTGGGAGGAGGGGAACAAGCTATAGGAGGAAATCATTTATCAGGACAGTATTCATTTTGTACTTTATAATAGATCTTACCATGCAGATGTACTCTCTTCATGTTTTAAAGTAACTATGTTTCTGTCCTCTCTTAAAAGAACAAAAAGTATCTTAGCTTAATGACCCCATATCCACTACATGATGTCATCATAATACATGGGCAACAATAAATATAACTCTCCTCTTCCAGAACCAAAGATGATATGCTCAGTTAACCTGCACCAGATACAGCATAAAGAGAAACATTGACTTTAATGTTAATTAGTTGTATGTAACGATTTATTCTGAAAAAAAAAATGTTATCTTAGTTAATATTCTACTGCTGTGAAGAGATACCATAACAATGGTAACTATTTTAAAAGAAAGCATTTAATCGGGGGCTTACTTACTCTACTTTTATTAGAGGGTCAATCCATGATGATCTTGGCTGAATGAATACAGGCATGATACTGAAGCTGTAATAACTGGGAGCTTTACCTCCTGTTCAACAGGCAACAAGCAGAGAACAAAATACTGTGCTTTTAAAAGCTCAAAAAGCATTTCCACTTTAACATTTTCTCCAACAAGGGTACAACCTTCAAATGCTGCTAAAATAGTTCTACTCCCTAGTGACTAAGCATTCAAATATATGAGCTTATAGGGGCTATTTTTATTCAATTCAACATAAACCCACAATAGTTGTCACTGACCATAAAATGGGTTTGATGATATGCATTATGGGGTGGGCCTAATGGCACCACTGCAAGAGAGATTTCTGACTTGACATCTAACTTTCTGATTATGAGCTTTTGACAAAAATAAAGATATCAGAGTTGGAGGCCCACCTCAATGGTACAGTGCTCATAGTAGGGACAAGGTCCACAGTTCAAGACCTAGCACCACAAACGCAAAACAACAAAAGAGTCATTATATTTTTGACTTTGAAAATGTTTTAGTTCAGTTTCTGTGAAGTCTCTTATGATAACACAATAAAACATTTTATTTTTTATTTATAAAGTAGGAGAACATGTGGCTTGTAAGGAATTTTATGAAAGTGGCTTTATTGAACTATATAGCAGCCCTAGAGGGAAAGTGTTGTAAAAGAAATTTGATGTAAACACAATAATTTCATTTTAGCAAGGACAAAATGTGTGCCAACTGCAAACACTGAAATAAGAAGCTGTGTGTGCTGTAGGCCTGTGTGCACATGAGTTGTCCATACATGTGTGTATGTACAATGCAGAGAACATTTGGGCCATTCTGTATTTCTAGACATCTTATTTCAGTGAGTCAGGTTGAATGATTAAAGCTGGGACTCAGTGGTTTGTGGCTGGGATGGCCCACTCCCTGGACTGCATCCTCCATAACAATGGGATTAGTTGTCTAAAGCCATATCCAACAATTTAGGTGGGTTATCCTGACACAAACTCAGGTCCTTCTGCCTGAGGAGCAAGCACTCTTACAAACCAAGAGATCTCTTCAGTACTGATAAAGTACTTTCCCCCAAGTTTATGTAATTTAAATGTAGTCAATATTTCTTATTAAAATCATAATTATATCATTATTTATTATATTACCAAATTCAGAATTACTCATTGTAGAAAGTTTTAAAAAAAGATAAAACTGAACCCTATAACTTAATATAATTATGTAAGCTGATATTCTTTAGTTTATTTTTCATCAGATTTTTTTCTATTTGTACATTTCTATAAATATATTGTATAATTTTATATCATCTGGAAGGACTTTTAAATAGTTTCCAGGATATAGTAAAAGGAAATGAAATGATATGAAACAGGACAAAATAGGAGCACACATAAGCTGTAAGATGTGAAAAGAGTTATTAAGAATTAAGAAACTGCAAACCCAAAGCCATGTCAATTATATTCACTTATGTTGAATTTTTTTTTTTTAACTCTCAAAGGTAGAGCGTCCTATCAGTGCCAGAACACATACTTTCAAGACTGTTATACTGTCAGTCAGCCAAACCTCTATAAATTAAGCCAAATTTGATTAATTTTCTTGTACTCTTTATCACTTGCACATAGTAATCACTTGGTTATTAAGATACTTGGATTTCTCTCTTTAAATAAAAAAAAAAGTTCATTGAGGAGTGAAGTCACATACTATGTCTGTAGGAGACTCTAATTAATTAGAAAGTCTTGTTAAGATCATCCAGTCACAAAAGTACAATAAAAGCAGGGGAAATGGATTCTATGACCTGTTCTTAGAACTCCTTCCAACTAATAGTTTGTGATGGTGATCAAGAGCCAACTAAACCCTGGAGACTGATAAATCTGAATGAAGGTTAAATAATTATTTTAGGAGTTAATTATTATAATCTAGTGCTAAGCATCATTGCCTTAATAAAAGATCAGCTTACTGCAGCCATGCAAATTAGTATGTACTCTGGAAACCTGCCAAGATAAGGTTTAATACATCTGGAAACAAGTGAAGTTCCTCATGCCTTTTCTTTTCTTTTCTTGTTTCTTTTTCTTTTTTTCTTTTCCTTTTCCTTTTCTTTTTCTTTTTTTCTTTTCTTTTCTTTTTTTTCTTTTTTTTTTTTTTTTTTTTTTTTTTGAGACAGGGTTTCTCTGTAGCCCTGGCTGTCCTGGTTGTCCTCAAACTCAAAAATCCACCTGCCCCTGCCTCCCAAGTGCTGGGATCAAAGGCATGTGCCACCACTGCTTGACTCCTCATGCCTTTTCTACCAATTGACTTCTTTATGGACATTTTGCTGACACAAGCTTATTCTTTCTTTTGTGGTACATATTTTCATGTAAAATGTTCTATTTCCATGTGTGTGGATCTACTATGTAAGCTAAAGCACACTTTTGAATGTCCTTCATGAGTTGTCTATATTTTGAACAGTGTTTCTCACTAACACAGATCTCTCCAACCAAGTAAAATCTGCTGGAGAGAGAGTACCAGGGATCACCCTGTATCGGCTTCCCTAGGAGTAAGATTACAATCACATACTATAAGGTCTGAAATTATTTTCATGGTTGTTGTAGAATAAACTCAAATCTTCATGATTGTAAGGCATCTACTTAGGTTATTGAGTCATCTTATGAGCAAAATGTAAGATATTGTGTTTATTTATCTATAGAAGTTATTATTTATGTGTGATATATGTGATCATGTGTGTGTATAAATGTATTTATCGTATGTGTGAGTGCATTGTGTGTGTGGTATACATTATGAATATTAGAGGTATGCACATGTGGGGGGAGGTGGCAGTTGTGTATAAAATAGTGTGTGCCTGTTTTTGTTTATGGTATTTGTGTGGGAAGTTTATGTTATGTGCTTATTTTTACTATGTGTATATATTATAGGCATTATGCATGGTTTTAATGTATCATATGTCAAGGGGTGTGTGGGTACATGCATTACAGGTGGTGTCCATATATGATATGTATGTACATAAATTAGAAATTATATGTGCTTACATTAGAAATAATGTCATGACAGCTTCATTGCTTGAGTGGGCTAGAACAGACATAGTTTATTATATATCATTTATTTAATATGTTTCATATTGTAAACTATTTTTAAAGTGTTATTCTCTTGTTGTAAACATATTGTGGACTCTGGAATTGTTCCAGGAGTGTATTGAAGAATGTGAAATGGCCAGGCTGGAGAATGGAATCAGTGCTTAAGAGCAGTAATAGTTCTTGCAGACAACCTGAGTTTGTGTCTCAGGATCAATGTCAGACAGATCACAACTTTATGTAATTCCAACTCCTGAGTATGTAACACCTCTGACTTCCATGGAGACTGCATGCACATGCATGTATGCACATGCACACAAGGGCACACATAAATGCATGTGTATACACACACACGCAGATAATAAAAAATAAAACTAAATCTTTAAAAAGATTTATAATAAATATGAAGTATATAATGTGTTACTGGTAAAAGCACTTGCTGCCAATCCTGAAGACCTGAGCTCAATCCCTGAAACTCATGAGGTAGAAGGAAAACCTGACTTCCTTAACTTGTCCTCTGAACACATTCATACAAGCACATGCGTGCTCATAACTCACACAATATAAGTAGGTTTTAAAACTAGAGGAAAACATATGTCATACCATTTAATATCTAATAAACTCTGATCAAACACTTTTTTCATTTGTTCAGAGCTCCCAATGAGTGAGATTGATCTTTATTTTAGATACAGACTCTCTTTGAAGATCGTAAACCGTTTGTCTCCAATAAGTCAATGGTAAGTTAATAAATCCATTTTATGTGCTGATTTTAGACATTCAGTGCTCTGAGTATCACCTAGTATTTAAAATAGTCTTCATGGATTGGGAGAGCTCATTTGGCAAAATTCTGGCCTTGCAGGTTTAAAGACAGAAGTGGACTTGTAATGTCAGGAGAGATAAAAGAATCCTGGAAGCTCAGTGCAGTCAGGTTAACCAACTCGATGAACTCCAGTGAAGCTCCTTTTAAGGAGTTTTTCAAAAACCAAAACCAAAACCAAAATGTATCAATCAATCAAACAAACCCCCCAAAACTTGGACCTCTAAACCCTTAATATCATTTGCAGTTCTTGCTGAGGACTTGAGTTCAGTTTCCAAGACCTAAAAAAGGTGGCTCATAAATGTCTGCAACTCTTGTTCTGAAGAATAAAATACCCTCCTCTGCCCTCCATAGGCCCCTGCACACACAAACAAACAAACTCTCTCTTGATGCCTCTCTCTGTCTCTTTCTGTCTCTCTGTCTCTCTCTGTCTCTCTGTCTCTCTCTCAGACACACACACACACACACACACACACACACACACACACACACACTCAGAAATACACACAGTTGTTTAGCTTGCAAGATATTTTTTAAACTGTTCCAAGAACTACAGCTCTTACCTTCCCTCTGCATTTCTGTTGGCAGAAAAAAAAAAAGGAACAAAAAATTGACACACATTTCTTGCACTCACCATGTACAAATTTTCAGAGATGTCATATAGGTAAACATTTGCAAACCATTACAACTTTGGACATTTAAATTGCTTTCATTGATGATGATGTCTTTGTACAGTAATGCAACATTTCTTATATATGCATGTGTATGTGTGAGAGTATATTTAATGTAGGTTTGAGGCATATCTGTGGTGTCTGTATACATGTATATACAAATACAGGCAACTTTTTCCATGCTCATTAGTTGGGGGGCTGGAGTGTGATGTCAAGTATAGTATTCTTTCACTACTTGCCTATTCCCTTGAAGCAAATCTTAATTAACCCTATAGCTAGGCTGTCAGCCTGTAAAGACTACTCATCTTCCTGTGCTTGATACCCTCATTCCTAGGAAGCATACACATATATACACAACATATAACACTCATACAGAGAGAAAGAGAGAGAGAGAGAAAGAGAGAGAGAGAGAGAGAGAGAGAGAGAGAGAGAGAGAGAGAGAGAGAGGTTTTTTATGTGGGATGTGGGGATTCAATCTCAGGTCTTCGTTTTTCCTCAGAAATCAGTCAGAACCATTAATCCATTTTTTCAGCCCATCATATAGTCTTTATTTAAAGAATACCACACATAGATTTTTTTTTCTAAGAATTCTTCTATTTTCTTTGATGAAAAAGATATGTACCCATTGTCATTGATTAAGTGGATTGATGTGTTAGCTTCATAAAGATTTTTTAGGTAAACTTATTTGCTGTGAAATCAAACGTAGATCATTGTGTTGTAATGAAGCAAGAGCTGAGCAATCCATCCAAGATTAAGCCTCAGCATTAATAAAGGGAAATAGGTGGGGAGAAGAGATACTTACAATAATTAGCTCTTTCCCCTACTTTCATGTGTTGAACTTTTTTCTTTGAGCTTTCTCTCTGCAGGAGAGGAAAGCTTACTATCAGTGGGAAGAAAGATGTCTTCTCCACTGCGAGACACTTGTACAACTTAGAGATGAGAAGCTGTGATAATGAAGATAGGCATTTTTTCTGTGAAAATGCTTGTATGTGGCTAAATATATTCCACATCTGCACAAATCCCTAGAGAATTTCACAGCACAACTCAGCCAAGGTCTTTGAATGATTTTCTCATGAGAAAGGTAAAGGAGGTCCGTGATATAAAGCTGAAAGTCTGGGTTGAAGAAAGAATAAAGAATTTGCATTTATGACATTTATTTATTAACTTATTTACTTAGTATTTATTTTTACTGTTGTATAAAAGAAGTAAATAATTTTTAGGGATTTTGAAATTAACTTAGGAAATATTTACATAGTTTCATGGAATCCCTTGAATTGTTTGGATTTTAGATAAACTACACTGACCAAGAATGCTAGGCAGGATGGGTAATGTGGGGTAAGTATGCTCAGTGCTTAAACTGCCTTCTGTTCAAACTTCAGGACCTGAATCACATGCCCAGGACTTATGTATATCCAGTTGCAGGAGTGTGACTCTACTCTAGGAATCTTCCAGCATGATAGGAATTAAAGACTTAGCATTAAAAAAGAGAATCTATCTTGAACAAATTGTATAGAGAGGACTAATATACAATGTTGTTCTCTGACGTCCATGCCTGTACTGTGGTGCACCTCAGCCAGACATTACATATGAGTATATTGAAATATGCATTCACACTTATACATGGTGACACACACACACAAACAAACAAAACCACACACTGAAGTTTAAAATATAAGAAAACATCATGTAGGGACATTCATAAAGAAGGTTAAACTGATATTAAATTCTTAGCTGGGTTGCATTTTGTAGTTCCACATAGAGAATAGCTATGATAAGCTCAGGATCTCCAGCTCTGCCCAGGAATCTATAAGTTTCTAAGACTTATTTAGGGAATAAGTTTAAGTAAAGTTTTATAGTGTGAAAAGGAGATTGAAAAATTGTGGAGACACAAGTGTGATGACAAACTCAGAAAGAATTTCTTACAATACTCTAGGAAAAAAATACAGGAAATGCAGTGTATACCATAATAGAATACCAGAGTCATGATGGGGAGTTGAAAAATCACCAGGGCAATAGAATACCTGTGTCATGGAAGTGGAATGTAGAACAAAGACTTCTGTGGGACAACAGGTATGAGTAAGAGCAAGGAGAAGAAGAGGAGTGTGAAAGAAGTATCATCTGAAGGAAAGCATATATAAAAATGACATAATGGAACCTTTTAATTTGTATATTAATTTAAAGTTAAATTATAAAATGTACGTGGAGCTGTGAAAGAAATTCCGAGGTAGTAGTGCTTGCTGCATATCATGAGAACATGTATTTGTACCTCCAATTAATGGGGCAGTGGCAGAAAAAGCAAAATCTCAGGGCTTCTTGACCTAACTGAACTGGTTAATTTAATGCCACGGGAAGACCGTGTTTCAAAGAAAAAAAAAAAAGGTTGATAGCAGCTGAGGAATGACACCACATACACTCCTATGACCTCCACATGAATACGCACATGCACACAGGTTCCCATATAAGTATGTGTACATCTTCCTCCCTACATGAAGAGGCAAAAAAGCATATACACTCACATGCAAATAAATAATTGTATGGAAGAATAAATAAATAAATAAATAAATAAATAAATAAATAAATATCACTAAACACAGAATAATTATGTGATGCAAAAGGGCCATTCAAGTCCTTAGGACTCAAGAAAGAACAGAAAATACTGAATCTGAAAACACTAACCCAGAACAACCAAAGACAAGCAATCTGGAAAATAGTTATAAAGGAGTCATTATTCATGCCATGGGAATATGAGGTGCCTGAATCCTATCTTAAAAAGCACTCTATAGGAATGTATGATATAGATATAATTAAACGTATAACATTTAGTGAAGGCAGATTTCCCCATAGTCCAGTGGAAGAGGTTAGAAGAGGAGGATCACTACTGATTGAAGCTTAAAGTGGGGTGATTTGAGGAAGAGAGATAAAGGATGCCCGGAACGGTGATAACACATTCTTATGTATTTGTCTGGGAGAGTGTTTCTAGAAATGATCAGCATTTGAGTATGGAGACTCAGTAAAGTTGACTATCATCAATTGTACACATGAGTGAGCATCACCCAAACAACTGAACATCTATCAACCTATTCAGACACAAGCGAGGGAAAATTCTCCATCTGTCTGCTGTCTGTCTATATTTCTCTATCTCAGACTTCCTTCTTCCCCTGATATATATATTTCTAGGGTCTTTATAGTTGTGCTTCTTTAATTAAGCACAACTTATTTAAGAATATATATAAATATATATACATATATTTTATATATTTATATATTAAGTATAATTAATTTTATATAGTTATATATAAAATTTATACATATATATAAATTATGTGTATATTTTATAAATTTATACATTATATATTACATATTTACATATTTATATATTTTATATATTAAATATTAAATATATAAATATGTAAATATATAAAAAAGAAGCATAATTTATTTAAGCATATATATATATATTTCTAGGGTCTTTATAGTTGTGCTTCTTTATTTAAGTTTTGTTTGTTTGCTTGTAAAGAACTTTCTTTTTCCAGTTGGTACTGGATACTACAGAGATTCATAACAGTGTTGAAAATTTGTGGATGCTGAATGCTCAAACAGGACATCTATATTATACAATGTTTGCAGAATACCACAGAGATGGGCCAGAGAGAATCCAAGAGCTGGAGAAATTTTTACAATGTTGTAAAATGCTGTCTTCTAAGTATGACAAAAACCTTGTGCATGTGAATTCTCAGCAAATGGGATAACATGCATCAGACTATGCTGTTCAACTTCATGTTGAGTAGGGATGAGAAACCCTGCACATCAACAAGAATCTATAGATAGTTAATATTTGTTAAAGAAAGCACAGACATTTCCATCTGTGGAGCAGATGTTATATTATCAATGTGCCTGTAAATAACCCTTTGCCTCTGCTTCTGTAAGAACCCACAATTAGAGTAATTTCTTCTCACACAAAAAATTAAACTATATTATAGTAGAATGGGGACTGGGGTAGTTCTGTTATTACTAACACTACATACAGACAAATTTCACATATTTGAATTCAGGCTATATTATGCTACCTACATTTTTAATACAAAAGCATACAAATGACATTTTACAAGAGTTCTTGGCCTCCACAATCATGGAGGAAACTCCCATAATAAATATTCTCTTGTTTATTCATGAATATCCAATTGATTCTGTACCTGGAAATCCATAGCTAGAGCATCAACATTCTTGAGCCTGAGTGTTATCATCTTAAGATTGTTTTGTATTCAACTTCTGAAATTTTACATGTGAAGAAGAATGATATATGAAATAAATGTCATCCCTATGCTTGGGAATCACTTTTTATTTGACTTAAACATGCTTCTTGGTGTCCTCAAATGATAATAAGATGCATCCTTTGTGCAGCTCTGAGCCTTACACATCACCACAGCAGCTCCTCCAAAGAGTGAGTAGTCACATGCAGATCCTTGAATGACATACCACTGAAGCAGCTTATCCACCTAACTTCTCTCCAAGGCAGCATGAGGTAATAAGTTTCAACATCTACTATCTATGAACTAGGAAATTTCAGGAATTCTTGTCCCTAGCAAAAAACAAATTATTATAAGATGAGCATCTGCAGGAGCAGCAGGGTAGGTATTTCTAATCTGAGACGAAACACTTTGGGATACCTGACACTGTGGCAGACTAATTCAATATTGATTAGAATTTAATGATTTTCTAAGAGCATCCAAGAGTCTCAGATGTTTATAATTCTGACATAGTTATTCTATATTCATATTTATCTCTAGAATTTGCCTTGTAGTTTCTTCCTCAAAGACTTTCTTCAGTGTTTTACACAATGCATCACTACAAACTCTTGTCAGCATCAGGAAAAAACAAAATGGCTTAAAATATTTAAAGTAGGGCTTTGATACTTCTGAGACACTTAAGCAAATTTAATGTTGAAATTTGAGAGCAGGAGTTCCCAGGCCATTGCGTCTTATATTTCCTATAGGAAATATAATTGATTTTAATGAGAACCATGACGTTTCTTCAGATATAGCTCTTAATTCATATTTTCTTTAAAATTACATATATTCCTTTTCAGATTTATGATTTTAATGATGAGGAAGAAAAAATTTTGAGATGGTTTATTCATTAAAACATTTGTTTTTTAATTGATATATTAATTTATTTATTCATTCACTCAACAATCATTTACTAATGCAAAAGACAAGTCTCATTTCAAATTCAAATAATACAAAGCCCAGGTATATGAGTAGTTTGAAATAAAGGCACATATGAAAGAAAGAAGGTAGGAGTTCATTAGATGGAATTTTTGAATTTTCTCAAAGTTTATGTGCTAGAATATAATACAAACATATTGCTGGGATCTGTTTGCCACTTCTATGAAACAGAGAAAAAAAGAGACATGTTGCCTCTCAGGCAGAGTTAAAGCAGATCAGGGTCTATTGGGAGATTTCCAGGCCCACTGAGGAATCAAACAATAAAAGAGGTGCATTTGAGGCTGAGGATTCTATTGATCTTGTTGGAAGGAATATGTAAGTTTTTGGATGGGAACAAATGTTTTTTGTGTATATTTCAGAAAATTGTTTCTGTTAGCTTGTGATATTGCTTCCTATGGTACTGACGTATAGAAGGCTATGAGAGGTACACTTGCTGCTGGTGTGGTAATGACTTGCAGTCATCCCATTATCTGTTTCTTGCATCTTTTTTCTATCTTCTCTATAATCTTCCTCACGTCCCCATCAGAGGGAGTGCTCAACTTCATACCAGCTCAACTGGTACAGAATATTTGATAATTCAGCAATTAAGAAATGATTTGATCCTGGGATAAAGCCCATATGCATGTGGTTTTTAACTTTATGGTATCTAGATGTTTGTGAGAGATCCCTTGTGAATATGCAATGTTATGATCCTATATGTCTTACGCTGAATATGATGGTGGTCTGAGTTTATATTTTCCAGCTTCTAATTCTGGCATAAGCAAAATACTTATGTTTAGACGCTTCTTAGTCTATGCTATTCTGAAACAGCATTTTAACCAGAATGAAGTTCTCACATGAGAACTGAAGTTTGAGCTGAGCCATAGGAACAAATGAGAAGTGCTGATGGGATGCATGAGTGGAAATGTCCATAGCTTATGCAATAGTCTTGGGGTGTTGTATGTAGATTTGCTACCCCACCTAAAACCCAGGAACAGACCATGCTACCATCCTCCATCCAGCTTCCCTTGAATCCATGGATAAAAGACACAGACACCCATGTTGTTCATTTTCAACTTGCCTGATTGGCACAATTGCTAGGCGTTATTAAACTCCCACAGCTAGTGTGCACTTATCAATACACTTATTTCCACACCTCTTCAACTGCCCTAAACTTTAGCTTCTCAGTTACATCTCGTGCCTGCTAAACACAAATAAACAACTGCCTGTAGGAGATGCCTGTGTGGCCACCCTGTTTGAGATCTCACAAGGTTGGCCATCTTTTATCCATCAGAAGCAAGGCAAACTCTGCTCTCCTTTTCTTGCATCTGCCTCATGCCTCCAGGGACCCAGATATACCACCTATTACTACCACCCCACAATTGGCCCATAGCTTCTTTACTGAAAAAAATTAAGAACCAATTGGGAAACAGACCTTCGTCTCAGAACCACCCCTACATGAAGGTGATATTTTATTTAGCATTTCAAAGAAAAACGCCACAATAAATTTAGTGGGAGATTAATTCGGAAGGATGGATGGAGATGTCCCAGTGGGAAATATCTTTAGAACCTGGCTCAGGACTTTCATCTTTTATCGAATGGGCAATAATGAGCTGTTGACAAACTCAGAAGGTATAAAATGAGTTGTATCCAGGGGGTTTTGATCTGTTACAAACAGAAAATACAAGTGGTATTTTTATCAACACATCCAGCAAGGAAGTTATTTTAAGGTTAACCATGAGTTTGGTAGATTATAGCACTGCAGTTTAAAGTAATTCTGGCATCTCTTTCCTAAAGTATTCTCTTAGTGACAATCAGAACTTCTGTAGCCCTTTTGTTTTTGTTTGTTTGTTTGCTTGCTTGCTTGCTTGCAAGAGAGAGTGTTTTTGTTAAACAAAAGAAATTCAGAGTGGGATCTAAAGCTACTAGCCATTCTCATCCTAGTATAAATTTGCCTTCTAAATTCAGAAAAGATGGTAGATTGAGGGTATCTTGAGTTTCAACATGAAAAGGATCAGGATAGCATCATATGGCAGCTTAGTCACTGAAAGAACAATTTTTGGAATTTGATTAACATTGATGCAAGATTACATCAACTGAAACAGGAGACACATAACTTAAAAGATTGGAAAGTGTCCAGATTTTGACCAGGTTTAATTCTCTTAGCTTTTCTTCATGGTTTTGTCCCCCCTGGACTGAAATGGCATAGTAAGAAACATTTCATTACTATTAACTGTTTCATTATCATTCTCGGAGGGCGCCTCTGTGACAGCCAGCTTAAATCAGGAATTATAGACTGGCCTGCTGTGATTGCTCTGAGCCAATTTCTATATTAAATATCAAAACTGAACATAAGCCTTGGTTATTTAATTTATATTGCTGCAGTAACCCACCATGAACAAAGACAATTATAGGAGAAAGAATTTTTGTGTTCTTCTAGGCCTAGATGTTTAGAGTCTATGAGACTGGAGTGAAGGCCTGCCAGAAAGGGCAAGAAGATGAGGATTCACACTTTAAACCTCAAGCTAAGTATTAGGAAATTAAAGTAGGAGGAATTTCATGAGACTTGGAAACTTCAAATCCTAATGCCAGTGAAATAGTACCACCATCAAGGTCTTATCTCTCAAGCATCAATATCAACTGGGAAAAAAATGTTGAAAGGTTCAAGGTTCTGGATAACATCTCATCTAAACTAACTCAAATCCCAAATGCAAGTATATTTGAAACATATGATTCTCATTTAACAAAGCTCATAAAGGATTTAATTCAAGTTGATATTTTTGTGCTTAATTGGATCACTTTAAAGGATCATTAGTATAGGCCATTGAAGAGAGGTGTACAGGTTGATCAGTCAAATATAAAGTGTTTACTGGATACTCGAACATTAATATAATGTAACTTCTGAGCCTTTTTAGCAGTAAAAATTTGACTCTAAAAATAATTGTAGACAGTAAGTCTCAAAATATGCCTGAGTTGGTAATATCTAGCTATTGTGAACAGAGCAGCAATGAGCAAGGCTGAAAAAAATAACTCTTTCCAACTAAAGAGTGGATAATAAAAATGTGGTACATGCACATTATAGCATACTCTTCAGCTATAAAGAAAAATAAAATACAATTTTCAAATAAATTTGTGGAAATAGATAAGACCCAGAAGGACAAGCGTCCCATGTTCTTTCTCAGCTGAGAATCTTAGCTCCAAGTATTGAGGTGTGAGTACATAGCCTGGAGCAACTGCAGAAAAAAAGGTAAGGAAAAGTGCCGTTGGTTAAGGTTATGGAGGGAGGATGGAGAGGCAATTGAAAGGGGGTACTAAAGTACAAGGTGTAATCTATAAGTATGCACACAGTGGTATATACAGACATGAAGATTTATTGCTCCACTTGCCTCAAACATTTACCCTGGTTTCTTATCCTTAGTGTAGGTTTGTTAGTTCAGGATCAACAGGTCAACATTATCCACTATTTTATCAAATTCTTTGCTCCCTGCAGTGGACAATCTGATATTTTTATGCACTGCTTCTTCTAGAACGTCATTTAAGCATTTTACATGTTAATTGGCATATCTGATTTGTCTGGGTTGACTTTGAGGTGATAATTTAAAGACTTTTCCTGCAAGGCATTTTTTTCTCTCATATTGTTTTCCTGCCAGGCTTTAGGGTGTAACTACACAAGGCCATGGACATTCCTGGGTTTATTATTTAGACATGCTCAGGAATTAATTTTGGATAAATATTGTCAACTTTAAAAAAGCATGTATCTTTCTTGGAGATCATTTTAGAGATCACCATCTTATATACTTCACGAAGCAATTAGCCTAATTAAAATTAAGCTCCAAACAAGGGTTTCAGAGCCATCAATGCGTAAGGAATAACTGCCAAAAGTATTAGCAGCTTGCCTAAGTTCTCCTTTTCTTTCCCATTTTTGGGATCTTCTCTCTTCCCTTGCTTCTCTCATTTTCTTCTGTTATTACTCCAATTAAATATAGATACCCATACGCATTCATACACTTCTCCTCAGTTACTCTGCCAGCCACTTTTCCTCTTATTTATATGGAAGCGTGTTTATTATGACTTTGAAATAATCCCAGTACTTGGGAGACAGAGGCAGGCGGATTTCTGAGATTGAGGCCAGCCTGGTCTACAGAGTAAGTTCCAGGACAGCTAGGGTTACACAGAGAAACACTGTCTTGAAAAACCAAAAAAAAAAAAAAAAAAAAAAAAGAAAGAAATAATATGTAAAAGCAAACCCATAATTTCTCTCATGTTCCATGTACTCCTCTTCTAAGTATTTTGATAGAGGCAGAGAAATAAATTTCAATAGTAATATTTTTACTGGAAGAGCTTTGAAGTTAGTTATAATTGCATTTTATATTGACTACATTGTGATTCGGTGGACTTGGAAGATCACACAATGTTTGCAAATCACACTTCTCTGTTGCCTTTAGAATAAACAACATAACTCCACCTCCATCCAGTATCTCCTGGAATGAATAAAGTCTCTGCAAAAAAATACATAAAGGTGACTGCTGGTCAGTCTTCTCTGAGAGATCAAAAGTTCAAATGGCTTCTATCTCAGAGATATATTCTCTTGTTTCAACAATTCATTTTTCCTCTTTCTATTGTGTATATGTGTGTATGTATGGGTGTGTGTTTGTGTGTGTCTGTGTGAATGTGTGTGTGTGTGTGTGTGTGTGTGTGTGTGTTTCAAAGACACAGTGTGTGCACGTACAGCTGTGTGTGTTTAGAGACCAGATGTCAACCTTAAGACCCTGTCATGTTAATTTTTGAAAGAGTCAATCTCTGAATGTGGGGCTCACCTAGCTTACTAATGAACCCCAGGAATCTGTTTGTCCATGCATCCCTAGCACTGAGATCACCAGCAAACAGCACTTTGTTATGCTATGTGTGTGTGTGGACTGTGGTCCTTGTGCTTTCATGAACAGGTTTATTTTTCATTTTACCAGTTTAACTATCTTCCTAGCCTGTTCTTAGAAAGTGCCTCATCAACATCCCCCTTTGTGGTTGTTTCCTTATTCTCAATTGAGATCTAGTCTCAAAGCACAATGGGAAACACATCACTCTCCCACCGAGAATCCCTCTCTTTTCCCACTACTAGATATGTGTGTGCCTGCAAGATCTCAGAGCTTCTCACAGTGACCTTGAATTCTGAGCTGCAAGTCAAAAGCTCCGCTATAGTCTGGTACAGGGTTTCCTTATTTCTGTAGGACTCAGCTCTTGATGGTTCTCCTCTTTGTCTTTCATTTCACTTCCATAGATTAATATTATAAATGTGAGAAAAAGCTCAAGTATGACATAGTTGGAGCCTGAAAAATACAGAGGGGAATGCTCGCAGCTAACCATTGGACAGAACACTGGGTTCCCAGTGGAGGAGTTAGAGAAACGACTGAAGGAGATGAAGGGGTTTGAAACCCCACAGAAAGAAAAATATCAAACTAAACCACCAACCAAAGAGTAGACATGGAGGGACCAATGACTCTAGTCGCACATGTGGCAGAGGATGGCCTTGTCTGGCATCAGTGGGCGGAGAAGCCCTTAGTCCTGTGACTGCTCCATGACCCAGTGTAGGGGAATTCTGGAGCAGAGTGACAGGAGTGGGTGGGTGGGTAGAGGAGCACCCTCATAGAAGCAGTGGGAGGGGGGTTGGGATATGGTATGTCCGGAGAAGAAACCGGGAAAGTGGATAATATTTGAAATGTTAATAAATAAAATATCCAATAAAAATAAATTCAATGATGAAAAATCTCTTTCAGCTCTTTTCTCATTTCTGTTTTTCTTGTCAAAAACTCCTCCGGGACTGCTCCTTAGTGACTCCTTCTCAGTTACTACTCATCAAGTCACTGTTTCCCTTTTACTTTCTGCACCTTCCTTCTTAAGTCCTCTTTTTTTTTTCTTTCTTTTTTTTTTCTTTTTGTCTTCTGTAGTGTCTATTTTTCCCTAACTTGGAACAAGAATATTTAATACTTCCTTCGGGCTAAAGCCAATGGAATTTTAAAACTCTTATATCTTCTTCTTCTTCATCATCATCATCATCATCATCATCATGATCATCATGATCATCATCATCATCGTGGATAACATAATAACGTCTAAGAGTTATTCTTAATTTCTGTCTTCTTCTCACTAGTTTATGAAGACCCTTCTTCAATATAGCAAGTTATGGACAATGTGTGTGGCCACTGTCAACTTGTGTGGATGTCTTTATACTACCATTTCTTGGTGTATAGGGAGCATGGTATACACACTCGAGGGAATTCTGCTTAGTTTCCTCCCTTAAAACTTATTGTACATATGACAGTACTATGAATAAAATTAAGACCCAAACCATAAGTCGGTATTTCATTTCACTACCTAATTCTGTTTTTATGGTTGTTCAAACAGCACCCACTTGTCTAAACATGGTCTCTGTGTCTTATTTCTTCTTTCATCATGTATCACTCAACATATATTTTCAATTCCATTGAAAATATAATATAGATTCACTTTATTTTTATTTGGGTATGTATGTGTTTGCCTGCGTATGTGTATCTATATATATCTGCCATGGCACCAACATGCTTTCTAAATATTCATTTTGGTGCCTACAAACAAATGGTACATTCAGCATTATTCAGTAAAACTTCTCATTGAAATGAACAGAGATGGTTACAGAAACTTGATGCTGATTAAGGTGCTAAAATAAGTAATGACTGAATTCTTCCTTCCAAGTGTGACATTTATACCACATCTTCTGAGGCCCAAGGAACATCAAGGAATAACGGAAAGACTAAAAGCCTGAAGACAGAGAAGGCCTGTGAAAGCCATCTCCTTAATATGATACAGATATTGCTCTCAAGATCTAATGGCAGCTGCATGGATGCGTAGTTGCCTGTAGATGAGAGAAATGAGCATTGGACCCTTTGGAGTTGGAGATACAGGTGGTGATTCTGAGTTCCCTGTTTTGGGTGATAGGAAATAAAATATGATTCTGTGCAAGAGCAGTATATAAAATTAACCACTAATCCATCTCTCTAGTCCAAAACCTATTAACTTTTACCTAGGTGGCTTGACTGATGCAGAAGGCAGAGTGAAAAGGAGCTTAGGAATAATATATTGAAATGGAATGTTGAAAGCATAATTTGAAGATAATTCAATAAAATTGGTTTGCTAAGAGAGAGATTTTACAGATAAAATTCTCAAAAGATTAGAAACTCTTCTTTCCTTAGATTTTCAGAAAACCATTATGAGAGGCTTTCTAACTTTTTTGAGATATGGAAGAATAAAATGACAGCTCTTTAAAATTCATTTTAATTCAATTATTAGATTTAATATGTTCTGATCATGAAAATAAGTCTCTTAAAACAATTTTCTTAGTTTTTATAAAAAGTTATATTTTATGTTATTTGCTATATTTTTTTTTAAATTTTTTTTCCTGGAAATGTACCACAGGGAACTTTCCAGGCTAATTTGTGAAGATATCATTCTTAAGTTTTACATTTGTGAAACATTGAAGAAAGTGTGTTCCATAATTTTCCCAGTATTTTCCCACTCATATATCATCCAGGAAGTTTCAAGTATTTCACTGTTTTTCCTCTTACACTGATACACTACATATTTTTATATCTACATTAGGTGGCTAAGGAAATTGTTTATTTATATAATTGTTAAAAATGTGTTGTTTTGAAACTTCATGCATGTATACAATGCGTGTGTACATAGTTACTATCACTCCTCCTTTCATTTCTATCCCACTCTTGTCAACTTCCTCTTTTCCCTTTAAGTCAGATTTCCACAATCATCTCTCTCTCTCTCTCTTTTTTTTGTATGTTTGTTTTGTTTTATGACCCATTAAGTTTAATCAGACCTAACTATACATTAGAGATGGGAGGGCTCATTAATGAGTACACAACTGAAGATTATTTCTTGCTATCAGTAGTCAATATTTCAGCAGGAAGGTATGGATTCCCATGAGCCTCTGTGCATCCTTGATTGATTTTTGATAGGCTTAGTCTTGTATAGACTCATTGAAGACACCTACAGGTGCTGCTGCAATGAGATCATGTGAGCAATAATTGTGTCATGTTAATGAGAGTAGAAATTATCTAAAGCATGAAAATGAATATTTAGAAAGTAGGCTGGCACCATGACAATTTATTTAACAAACTTTAGTAAGTTCCTGTTATTGGAATAATTTCCTCAAAGTATTTGGATAAGTTACTAGTTATCAAAGTATTTATCCATAACATTTTTCTATTTTCAAGCTGAATTTTTGAATGCTGAATCTTAAAATATGAATTTTCAGTTGTTTATATTCATAGAGCTTAGTACTGTCTTTTCAACAATCTTCTGAGTACCAGGTTATATGGTGAAACAAGCCTATGTCTTCTCACCATGGCTATCAGGGTGTAACTGTCTTGAACTTCATATTCAGTACATGGATAATTTGGTTAGAATTGTGACAAGGTGATTAACTTTAACTCTCCTGGTCAGTTGATGATACTCACTGCAACTTGGTAAACATTTACTATGATAAATTACCATTGTCTTACCAGACTTTGTTAGGCAATTTGGATAAATAGATAATATTAAAACAAAACGGATAAAAGATTTTTAAGATGCAGATGTAGGTCGCGGTGTAGAGTGCCTTCTGAGCATGAGGGCAATCTCTGTGTTTGGTCCCCAGTGCCACATCAAAAGGGAGTGGTGGAACAAAACTTTAATCCTGGTGGTCTAGAAAGGGGAGCCCAAGGGTCAGAAGTTCAAATTCATATTAGGCTATATATCAAAATCAGGCCAGATTAGACCATTCGAAGCCTGTCTCAAATAAACAAGCAAGTGAGCAATTGCACAGATAAAATTCCCAGTGTCATTCCTTCTTTACTCTTGCAAGGTCAAGAGAAAGACTGATAAAAATAAAGGAAAACAAAGGTATAATATAAGCTTTAGGAAGAAACTATTATAGAGATTAGAGTAAGTGAAGAGGAGTTGGAGACATATGCACTTGTGTATATACAGTTTATTTGGTGTGTGCGTGTGTGTGTGTGCCTTTGTGTGTGTGTGTTGTGTTGAGCTGGATTTGAGTCAACTGTGTATCACTTAATATTGTCAGAAATGTATCTCTTAGTTTCTAGTCTTTAGACAGGATTGAAGATCACAGGTAATTTTGGAAGCTCTGAGAGGAGGGTATGGAGAATGTAGCATTACCACACATCTCTAGTTAGGACACTGTGTTTCCAAGGAACAGAAAAGAGTTTCTATAAAATCTTCTAATCTTTAGTCCAACATGGGAGCATGCATAAAGAAATCAGCACTCTGCTACAGGAAGTGGTCCTCTCTAGTACTCAACCTCAGTGATACCAGAGGTTAGAATTTTAACCTTCCTGTCTGTGAGACATCAACATCATTTGTTTATTTTTATTTATTTATTTATATTTTTGGTTTTTCAAAACAGGGTTTCTCAATGTAGCCCTGGCTGTCCCGGAACTCACTCGTAGACCAAGCTGGCCTCAAACTCAGAAATCCGCCTGCCTCTGCCTCCCAAGTGCTGGGATTAAAGGCGTGCACCACCACTGCCCGGCTAACATCAGTTGTTTATAATGTACTGGTTCCACATCACTTTGTTACTGTACCTCTAATGGAGAAAGGCAGCCAGTTTTCTATTTCTACTATGGAAAAGTGTTTCCTTAAATCCTTTACAGATTAGTACTATTTAACCTTGTTTAATTTATAAAGCTCTCTGTATTATGTAAAGTTACCAATTTCCTGCCATTTGCTCTTATGGATTTTTAAAGATTCATTTATCTTTATTTTATTATTTATTGTGTGTATGTGTGTGTGTGTGTGTGTGTGTGTGTGTATGTGTGTGTTTACACGAATGTGTGTGCAACTGCAGGTGACCAATATAGGCCAGATGCCCTGGAGTTTGTGTTATAGATGGTTATGAGCCACTGGACTTTGGCGCTGGCAGCAAAACTCTAGTTCTCTGGAAGAGTAGCAAGTACTCTTAAATACTAAGCCATATCTCCTGTTCAGAAATACCATTTCTTAGGCAATAGTTTTCCCCTTGATTTTATTATATCTTCTACTCTAATTTTCTATATGTAACTATATAGAAAAACATACAAGTAGGTAGTTTTGTTCTCTATGCTGCTTATCTATTCAAGATCTTTTTACTTTATGTTGGTATGTTTAGAAATTTTTTTCAGTTTTTACAGTATTGTTTTAGAGAATTTAGGGAATTCATTTAAGTTTTTCTTTGGTCATATTGGAAAGCTATTGCTTTGGGCTTGCTATCTGTTTTTAAGATAAGTTCTTAGTGTAAACAATTTCCTTATAAAATTTCCTATAAATGCTGTTTTCATAAATGTCTATGGGGCTTTCAAAAAATAATATAAACAATTGTGTTCATGATTTTGGTTTGTCATCTTTCCAATATGAAAACTTCTGGGTCAAAAACATGGATTAGGAAAGAGGAGTAACCATAGAATCAGAGGCCAGAACATATTCTTCCTACCATGGTGATCACTTCTCCCAGTTAGACACCACACCTCCTAAAGATTCGTCTGTCTCGCTAAACAGCATCATCTGTTGAGGAACAACTGGTTAAAAAAAAAAAAAACACTGTCCAGGAAAGTATATTTAAATCATGACAGTTGTATTTTTGTTTAGGAATCCAGCTTTATTTTGTTTAAATGATGCAAGTTTATGATTTCTTTCAGGTGTTCACTTCTGTTTCTTCATGTAGTAAACTAATGGATTCTTTCATGATTTCTCTATAAATTTAGCACACAATATAGATTATTGTTTGTTCTTCCACTGTTGGTCTGCAGGTAATCACATATGAGAAGCCTGAGGCTAAGTGCAAGGAGATGTAGGACTATTATTTTGTAGTGCACATAGCAAGGGAGGCAGGATAATTATTTGGGAAAGCAAATGTTTTAGGGAGGCAGGACTACTAGTTTAGACTGCTATTGAGATGGTCATATTTGCAACTTGCATAGTTTCTTGTGAAGCCTACTGGATCCTACGCGTTCAAATCCTAGTAATAGAATACTATTTCATATCTGGTGTCATCTGGAGAGTATATACTTCAGGGGTACCCAATGAACCTGTGTTATCAGGCTCTGGGTATTTGACACATCTTATTCTCAAGAGGTGAAACTATATTTTAAGGCATCCATTGATGTTCAGTGTTCTAGGTCACTGTGTTCTAACAGAATTGCCTGTACTAATACCCTGGATGATGAGGCAGACAGAGGAGTTCAGCCAGTGGAGAGGGCAAATGAGAGATATCAGACACCTGGCTTGTTTTATGTTGTTTTATGGCCATTTAAAAAGAGATTTTTCTACTGTTGTTTACATTCTGAATGACCAACAGCTTCTACTTCCCTCATTTCTCCATTGCTTTTCAGAAACCCTCCCTCTCATCCCCTAGGTCCTCCCTTCTCCTCTTCCTTTCTTTCTGTCCCTCCCCTTCTTTAGCATCTCCTGTCCTTCCTTTCTCTTCCCTTCTCTTCTAAGATAATATCTTGTGTTACTCAACTGCTCCATAATATTATTCTGTATAATTAAGCCACCCAGGCTTTCACTTAGAAGCAGTGCAACATCAAGCTTGACTTCAACAAACTCATCTATGTCTGGTTGTAAGAATGGGTTTTAATATTTTTCAAATAAACTTTAGGGGTTTTAATGGTGTAGTCAATATTGCCAATGTTATTATTAAGTAGTCGTTGCCTTGGCAGCTTACCTCTGTTGGGGTATATTGGTAATTGAGTAAATTACTAACAACCTAGTAATGATCTTGGAGATGATGTTCAGCACTGAAAACCCAATGCACTGATACAGAGGCAGGGAGGAGTAGCAGGACACTGTGGATAACTTCCTGACCATCAGCTCCAACTCTCTGACCTTGGGAAAATCTACAGGAAATGATGTCTATAGAACTCATTGTGAAACATAAAACCACACAATATCATAAATGGGTGGTTCTGAAATTCTAGTTTGGCCAGTGTTTGAAGTATTGTGTTATTATAGCAATGCCTGTAGTCCCAAGAGTGCAAATATCTATAATTAAGAGTTGGCCCCAATAGTCCTGTCAGGTCCTTGTGTAGATCACATTTGGCACATGTTTCAAAGCCAAGAGAAATATTAAGTAGATCATCTGTTCATTTTCATTAGGTTTCCTTTCATTGACAGCACTGTTGAATATAACTGAATCCACATTTAATAAATCCATGACATCTTTGCTTTCAATTAGGACTTCTATCTATATTAATAACAGTGAGGTTTCACCTGAATTTATTATTGACTAAACAGTAAATATCTCATAAATATGAATCTTTGTCCCACAAAACTTTTAATACCATTTATCCAAACAAAGCCAGAGAAGGTATCCTGCCTCAGGGTTAGGTATGATGAAAAAGCCAGGGCATGGTTGCTCCAAACAATTGGTGGACAAATGACTACAGATTCTGAGCATACTCTTCTCTCCTTCAAGCCTACCCCTCCAATATCCTTTCCTTTATTACTATCTTAGATTGAGCCTTCATGTGGAAAATTGCTTCATCTTCACTGGGGTTAATTTTTTGTCTCTTATTATTTCTCTTAGCTTTGTATGTTGTATTGGATATTGTTATGCTAACTTGACATAAGCTAAATTCATCTGAGAGGAGAGAACCACAATTAAGAAATAGTCTTCATTAGATCTAGCTATAGGTATACCAGTAGGTCATTTTCTTAACTAATAATTGATAGGGCAGGGCCCTACCAATTGTGACTGAAAATCTCCAAGCCTTTAAAAGAGAGCTACCTGTAGCCTGGTATTCCTAAACAAGGCACTCTCATCAGACATACCCATAATGGAGGTATCTGGAATCTAGATACCGGTAAAGGTACCCGTAGCAGGGCTACACATGAATCAATAATACTTAGGGAAAATTGCACACAAGCCTCTACAAGATGGGTATATGCATGTACTTCGTTTGTGCATGCTGGTTTGTGAGTATGGGTATACAATGGATATTCATGAATGTCATGGTAAACATGTATGTGAATATGGCCATGCAGATGAATGCATGCTAACATAAAAGACTAATTTTAACTTGTTTTCTGAGACATGATATCTCATTGGTTTAGGACTCACTGATTTGGCTAAATCAGCAGGCCATCACTGGGGGAGCTAAATATAGGTTTTGAGGTTCTATGTTCACATACTTATGTCTGAGATAAGAAAATTACAAGCACAGTTAAGTTTTAGTCAAATTCTGGATGGAAATGATGCTATAAATTTCTCATGTTGTGAGTATTCAATATTCTCTAATGATATCTATTCTAGTAAATATAATATAATAATATAAATATATAATTTATTTGAAAATTATTTATGATTATTATTTTATATGTTATTACAATATGATTATAATCATATAATATATCAATATAATATACAATTTATTTATACTATATAACAATATAGTATATAATTATATGATATAAAATTATTATATATCATATAATTATTACATTTTTATATGTTATATTACTATATATTAATTTCATAAAGTATTATATAAGTTTCATAAGTTATTATAAGTCATGTAGCATATAATATATGATATATATCATATAATATGTAATGTATCTATCTATATATAATGAAAAACTAGAAATAGTCTAGGTATCATAAATCATTGATATATTTAAAAGTACTAAATTAGAAAGAATTCAACAAAACATGTAAAAATAATCAGAGAACTTAAGATAAGAGAGTTTGGAAAATTGGTTGGAGATAACACATAATCTAAGAATATGCTCAGAATTGTGACACACATGTGTACATGCATCTACATACACATGGATATATATTCTTATGTGCAAACACACAGATACTGAAACATATGGGGACAGACACAGACTCACAATCTCAAGTGCACACATGCACAAACATACCTAAACATACACATACACAGAAATGCACACATGGTCATATATACTGTCACACAGACACATACATACAAATATACACATACTCACACAATCTTATATATTCTCACATAATCTCATATCCATTCACACATTCACAAGTACACACTCACATACCTGAGCACAGTCATGGGTACATATTCATACACATATGCACAAACTCTCACAAACATTCACACACTCATGTGGACACAAATATTCATGCACACCCACACAAATGTGCACACACACACACACACACACACACACACACACACACACACAGAACATATAGAAAGGACACAATTAAAGTACTAACAGTGAGATGGCTTTCCTCCAGTTTGCCTTCTTCACTGTGTCTAGACTAAGTTCTAATATTTTCTTGTATATAATCTTGATGGTTTTATATTTGAAAAATTTAAATTTTTTATCTCCTTATAAAATAGGTCTTTCTTTTAATAAAGTACAGGAGCAATTAAAGTGAAGAGAGATCCATTTTGTTAGATGATAAAGAAGGATGTGGTTTTGTGACAAGTTCTACTCAGCCATTAAAGATTTGGAATGACAGAGCCAACAGATCAAGGGTCTCCAGTATAGTTGCTGTTGGCATAAGGCTTGTTGGTATAATAATGCACATAGTTTCAGCCTCCTCCTTTGATGAATGTCCTCTCTGCCAAGGTTAATGACTCCATGATAATCAGAGACAACACTAGTCTGGGAGGCGAGGATATACCTATGTCTCATTAAAATAGTAGAACATTGTGACCTTCAGGACAACCCTTAAACCTATAGGAAAGAACACAGAAAATATGAGTTCAAAAATATATAATTTCTCAATTATTGAAAAACAAAGATATAATATGAATAATTTAAGGAGCTTTAGAGATCTAAAAGAACAGGGGAAGCTACATTATGAGTCAGAAAGATATTAAGTAGGTAGATTGTGCGCCTGAGTGCTAAAGGCTTTCCACAGTGATCTCTGGCCCAGCCAAGTGTGAAGGTTCAGGCAAAGGGGAGAGTGCAAGCAGAGATGGGAGTCACTTCCACCTCCATCTCCATAGTTGCCACCTTGGTTGATCCAAGACACTGTACCTGCCACAATGTGCTGAGTCGGGTCCAGGCTGAGCACATGAGACTAGAGGGCAAGGAGTGTGGGAAGCTTGTGGTGGCATTTCAGGACACCAGACCTCTACCCAAGCAGCAGTGTTACAGCTCTTATGATAGAAGCTCTCAGATGACAGATTAGTTCTCACACCTTTATTCCTTCTGGATGGGATCCCTCCTATACAGTTAGGGATGGTCTAATATACAGTTTGGGATGGGTCAGGAGTCTGATAACAGGTACTTCCCATTGGCTTGGTCTGAGAGTTTAGGGATACCTTATCTGCATGTGGGAGGGCTTGGTGTGCTGCTCCTATGTGACAGACCTATCTACAGGGGGCTGTGGGAGTTGTAGCTACTTGACAGGAGCCAAGGGCCTCCCAGGAACATTGGCAAAACCACTTTCGGTCCCTTGCAAGGCTAGCCCCACTGGGTCATTTGGCATTAAGCCTGTGCTCGACCAGGGGCCAGGCTGCCTATCACAGTCCACCACCCCACAGTAGATATTGAGATTAAGCAGTGGTGATTGCAGGATAAGGTTCCAGCTAGCTAAATTTTTCTTGCTATTGTTGTTAATGCTTACAAATGCAGGTAGGTTCTTGAGTTCAAGGTCATTCTTTAAGTGTGGGAGTTTAGGTTTTTGCCCAGGCATTATAGGAACAGTAATTTCCAGGCTGGTTCCCAACCAGCTAGTTTGTTTTATGTGCTCTATCCAGAGAGAATTTTTTTTAGAAATAGCAAGAGAAAGCTGTATCATGCAGAACAGAACACACAGAGAAATTGAGAGCAGTTGGAAAAGATGTCTGGAGCAAAACAGAGAAAAGTTCATTCTACTCTGAAAGCTCTGTGAGCAGAACATTGCCTATCAGCTAGAACTTCAGATTTAACTTTGAGTCATTTATTTTGTCTCACACACACACACACACACACCTTCTCTCAGAACCCTTCCTCAAGCCAAGACTTGTCCTGCCAGTTTGGGTGGCAGATGTCACAATAAACTCATGAATTAAAGACTTGGTTCTCATCTCTGCAATATTCATAGTTGAATCCAGTTTGAGATTACTGAGTAATGATGCTTTAACCTCATCATTGCATAATGTGTTAGCTTCATGGATTTGCGGTGTAGTTATTTCTTTGACTGAAACTTCATTCCTGAAGTCTTGAATAAAAACAGCATAACACTATCATAAGGTAAGACTTCATCATATTCTTTGTGGAAGGACTGAGGAGTCTCAATGGTCTCACGAGTGTTCCTGGCATACTCACAAGAACCCTCTTCCATACCAACCTATATAATAACAAAACAATTGACTATATTGGGATTCTTCAGTATTGTAGCTGCACAAAAGTTGCCTGGGAAAAATCTTATGAAGATTTAACTAGATTCAAGGGGGAAATATTGGTGAAATAACTGCTTTTGAGTAATACATACTCTAACAAGCTTATTGGTTTACCAGTGTAAAGCTGGATAGAATGATCTCTTTATCCTTTTATGTCCTATCTTGTATTTATAGACATTTATTTATATCTCTCCTGGAAAGTAGTACTACTTGACAATTCAATAGTGTCTCAACAGATTCAAATAGGAGTCTCATAACAGTCTCATGGCCCATGCTATGAGTGATAAAGTGTGCAACTAAGCACTATCTGACATTGGAGCATCTGCAGTGGAAATCCTGACAAAATAATATTTCAGCATGTTGTATAGAATGGTATACCTTCTTAATATCATGGTAGTTCTGTGGTCCCTACTAAGGCTTGTCAGATATGCAGCTAAGAGTGAGATGTTTGCAAAAAGAGAACTTTAGCTCATAAAAGGAAAGTTTCAACAGAATATTTACAGGAGAGTTGCATCGTATATATTTGCCTGATTTAACAGATAAAGTATGTAAGATAAAGATGAAATTATAAACGGGCACAGAAAGAAATCACTGAACACAGACACTACCTGTGGAGAGCCTGGCATTTATATACCGGACCCAAGAATATTTCTGATTTATGGCACTTCTACAAGCACCACGGACAACAGAAAGGAGGAGTGGCTATGGAGATAGAATGGTAGAACTAAAAACTAAATGACTTGTCCTAGTGGTATACAATTACTCTCCAGAGAGTATATGTTGTACATTTCCCCCCTTGAACAAAAGTATTAGTGGGGTTGCGTGGGACACACCTTATATATCTCCATTGGAGACTTGCATTTGATGGTATTGACAGTTGGAACAGTCCCTGGTAGTCCAGAATTTGAGAGCTTATTCAGCCCATGAAAACATTTTTGATTAACAAATGTGTATGGTAGAGACCACATTCCTCATAAGAAATAATTTTGAGTTAGAAAAGGTAGATTAGGTTGTGTTCTCCATCTATGCCACCATAACCAACATTGTTCTTTTGATAGAACAAGTGATACAATTATGAGCTCTTTTATGCTATATTGGACAATGCTAATATGTTTTTCTCTTATTTTTCTTTAGATACTGAACGTTGAGATCATTTTACACTTGCAGGAAACAGAAAAAAGAAAGAACAACAACAACAAAACAAAAAACCTCCAGAGACCATCCCATTCTACTTAAAAAGTGTTCATTACAAAATGCTGAATACTGTATATCTGACAGATTTGTAAAAACATTTGTAAAAACAACAACAAAAATAAACATAGCATTTGGACAGTTTAAAACAAAAGGTAACCTGTGTTGGTGGAAACAGGCACTTTTAGGAAATTTGAGGCTGTTCAGAATAATTCTGTTTCAGGAGTAGGCTTACCCTGTATAGGTTGTCATCCATGGATAGTCTCGGGACCCACACATAATCCATGTTATGCTACTGTTGTTGATTCAATGCCAGAACTATGTGATAATTTTTTATCATTGCTTTTAAGACATTAAGAAATCAGGCTGGTATTAAACTGGAAGATCATTTCAACTAACTGGTGGTTGGAGTGCAGAAGAATGTTTGTAGGCTGTTGAGAGAGAATTGTCATTTATGACTCTACCAAGTATCTTGATACTAGATACTACACAATAAAACATTCCAAAATACACTTCTTATTGCAAAAATAGCATAATTATTACAGGGATAAACAACTATTTTCTAAATAGATATAAGGATGGTTCACAGGTAGGAACATGTGCTTGATATTGTAAGCTAAGGTAAGGCATAAGGCTAGGGAAGCCACAGGAAGCAGATGGGAGGTAATAGGTATTGTTTTGTTAGGTGAATATGATATGCTAGCCTGCATGCACTCTAAACATTTATGATAAGGACTATGGATTATAGTAGATGTTAGCCATATTCTAAGAAACTTATTATGATAAGCTACAGTAACTGAAAAAAATCAAAGTAGGTTAAGCTGCTAAAAGTGAGAAGCTAAATATTTGGTATAATATTCTAGTAATTTGCCCTAAATAAAAATAATCATATATAGCTGAATTGTGTATGGTCATGTGGAAGGGATGGCATGACAGAATTTTTACTCTCGAGCAGTACTGGCAGTGCATGGGCCTCCACAAGTACTGACTTCTGCTAACCTTAAGATTTGTTAGTATAATCATATACATAATATACTTTATGTTCCTCATTTGGAGAATATTTTTCATTCAAGGTTACAGGGCAATGTTTTCACTGCCATAGTTAATGACTCCATGATAATTAGAAATACCATGGGTCCAGGAGGCAAGGGTGTGCCTAATTTCCTTAAGGAAAATGTAAATGTTGTTGCCTTCAGGACACCACAGGTTGTGAAAAAGAACTCTAAAAACATGAGTTGACAAATATATAATTTCTCAACTATGCAAAATATAAGCATGCAACATGAATTAAATGAGAGGCTTCATCAACCTAAAAGAACAGAGGTATCTGCACTATGACCCAGGCTGTAAGAAGGATATTACTGAAGGAGATAAATAGATTTGGGGAGAGGTGATTGCCAGGCAAGATGCCATCCAGCTGTTTATCGATTTACTTACAAAGGCAGACAGATTCTTGAGCTTTAGGTTAGCTTGGAACAGAGCTAATTTAGTTCCAGGCATGGCAGGTAATGGTGATCTCAGAGCCAGATCCCACCAAGCTATCTTATTGTCTGGTTTGTGCTTACAAAGGCAGGCAGATTACTGAATTCAATGCTATGTTAAAAATGTACTTGTCTTTCTTAAGAATCAAAGGGCTAGGGCCATATAACAATGATTCATAGGATAATCAAAAAAGAACATGGGTAGGCAATTGAATAGATATGCAAATAAAATTCTGGGCTATTTTACTGTGAGAGTTTAGCTGTCTGGAGATCTCTGCAGAGTTATCTCAAGCAGTACACAAGGCTATCAGCTTTTTCTCAAAATTGACTTCAAGTCCTTCTTTTTCTAATACCAAACACCCCTTGTTCAGTACTCCTGAACAAGCGGATGCTTGTTTTTGGAAATATAACCCATATATGTATGATAGAATATTGTGGATGAAAGCATGGAAAGAATATTAAAGCAGGAGGAAGATATAGAGAATTTTGCAGCTGTTTCATTTCATCCACAATGGATATAATTGTATGCTTCTTGAATCAGTATGACACTAATCTTCCGTAAAACTCTCATAATATTATGTTTATCAATATTTTGTTGTGTATTGGAAGGAGTTCACAGAATTCTCAAGACTGTGGATAACTTTCTAGATGTATTTTATGAATTGAAATTCATTCTGGGATGAGGCCTTTCTCTAGTGAAATGTCAATTGAGTCATTTCTATTATTTTAAGTAACTTCTTGGCATGCTCCTGTAAATGACCCAATGTAAACATTGGTCCACCAAGAAGGACATACATAGAACCAATTCTTTTCTCTATGTGTGATGTGTTGAGGGGGATAATAGATATATTTTTGTACTTATTGTGGTAAAATATTATAGAACAACTGTTTAGAAGTAGCACTAAATTACTTTGAAAGCCAAGTATTCTGGCTTTTTAGTTTTCTCTATTTCAGCACTGCTATGATGTAAGCAGTTAGTCTTCCAAATGTTTCAGAGACAAAGTTAATATCAGCTGAAATATTTAAAATTGTGAAACTAATAAACCATTTCCCTTTGGTTGTTTGCATCTGGTATTTTGTCATAGTTACAGAAAGATGACTAAAATAGTAGTCTTAATTGGCAATAGCAGAGATCATAGAATTGGTCTTTGGATGGGAGAAAAATTAAAATGGTTCAGAATGTCTCTTAATATCATATGCAGAAGTATATTTATTGCCAGAAAGAATGAAATGCAAAACATCTGGATATATCCATCACTTGCATTGGACATTCTTTGTAAGAAATTATTGGTTGGAGATTTAGCCCCTATTATTGGCTGAGGATCAGTAGTTAAGTCATGAGAGAATAGTTTATATATTTACATTTCAAGAAACAGTACAGTTCACTTTATTATGGAGAATGTCTTAGAATTATTACTAAATTATGGCAGCAAATTTAGACCAAACTTGGTTTAGGTTTATAGCCTTATACATTAACTTTCCTTGGTGGCTGATAATGAATTAATAGTTTCTTCATCACAGCAGTTGGTGTCTGTATTATTTATGCATTATATATTGTGTATACATAAAAATACATTGTTGTTATTTTTAGCCAATTACCCATAGTCTATTTTCATTTTTAAATTTTCAGATTTACTCTTCTCCTTTGCTTTTCTCCCTCAATTTGCTTTTGTCAAAATGACAGTTCTTCTAATACACTCTAGATGATATATGTCATAGGTCACAGATCCAGGATAAGGGAAAGAGTGTTGTACCAGGCTAGAAAATTAATGAAAATATGCAAAGTCACTGGCAGATGTTCTTTGCTGCATTCATTCTAAGTGAAGGTGAATATCATAGACCTAAAGGGTGTTTACATAAAACCACACTACAGTAGTGGCTTTGCCAGAGATAACTATATAATGAATTGTGTTATAGTACTCATTACTGTTATGTTACAGTTCTCTAGGTAATCAGTCGATGCCATCTAAGTAAGTTATACTGGACAAACACATTGGTACCATATTGTTAAAACATTTATTTGTTCCTTGTGACTTTTGCTCTCTTCAATAGAGTAGAACTTTTCCTATTACTTAGTCCTTAAGAAGTTCTATTTCCTATTAATTGCCTCATCTCATGATTATTATTAAGCATCTAAAAAAATAGTCACTGTGGACATGTAGAGAAGAGATCATAAAGGATGCATAATTTTTCAAAAGGCTGCAAAAATGGTAACACTCTACGAACAGCAGCCAACAGCCTCAAAAGACCAAAAGGAAAGGGGAGGCTAGCTATTTTCTCTCTTATCTTGAGAGTCAATAATCCTGACTGTGGATGTTTATGAAAGGAGCAGTGGCAAACTATTTTTTTTTTTTGAATATGGGTAAAGAAACTAATATTAATATATGTAACAAAAACAGTGCTGCAAGGCTAGGAAAATGTCTCAGAGCTTAAAGTAGTTGTTATAAAATTGAAAGGACACAGATATTTATCCCCAGGTGCTAGAAAAAGCAAAATATTGTTGTATACCTGCAATTCCAACATAGCCAGCCTCAGGAGAATCCCTTTGGCATTGCTGGCCAGCTAGTGTAGCCGAAACTATGATCTCTGGGCTCAGCAAGACAACCTGTTTTAAAAATAAAATAAAGATCCAGAGAGAGAGAGACACCTAAGTCTCACCCCTAGAATTCACCCTTACACACAAAAATGCACACACACATAAACACATATGTACACACACATGTACATGCATATGTATACAACTAATACCACATTACAGACACACACAGTGCTATAATAAGTGGTTTCATATTTCTTATAACATGCTAAAAATAGTGTCTAGCTACCATTCTTTTTCTTCCATTTGAGTCTGATCACAATATTATTTTTATACTTTTTGCCCCAACAATGATGCCTGTATAGCTTAGTGTAACTCTACTTCAAAAGAGCTTTTTGATTTATTTCTAGAAGTCTATGGCAAAGGGCTAACTCTGAGTTTACATTGTTCTGTTTCTCAGCTTATGTTTCCTAAGGAAGCACGGGGCAAAGCCATTGTATATAGATGAATTCCAGCTCGGTCTCCCTGTTACATTTACCCTTCTTTTCTCCTCTTTTATTTTCTTTTCAACTGTCTGGTAGAAGCAAAGATTTATGTAGAAGTGGAGGAGTAAAACAGATTAAATGAAACTATCATGCTCTTATACTTGAGGGTGAATGACTGTTGATTTTTATACTGAGAAAAGCTGGGATATATTGAAAATTAGATCGGACATTATAACTCTTCAAATTCCATAGGGGTTCTATTAATTACATTTCATGGACAAATATTTCATGCAGTTGAATTAACACATTAATAAATATTAATTATTTATTTTATTAAATAAAATTAAATATTTTCCACCTTCTTATCATGCCAATGTTGATGTTTATTATCTGCTTTTCTACTTTGAAGACAGAATTCATTGTTAGCTGGGCTAGTATACAGAGCTAAAGATGCTCTGCACTTCTGTGGAGCAAGGTAGCTTTCTTTGCAGAGGAAAACTTAGCTATGAAGTGAAATTTTTCTTGTTTCATTAACAACTCAGTTGTATCATGTGTTGTTTTTCTGGAAGCTGTCATTTGAGAGGGCATGTGATGTTTTTCTGAGAACAGTGACTTAAAAAGGCTTGTGATATTTCGAATGAATATAAAGGGAGCCTCACACAGTGGGAAGATTCTCATGCATTGCTATGTCATGCAACACTTTGATGATTTTTTGCTGGTCTTGACTGGTCTTTGTTGTTCTTAATTTCATAGAGACAAACATGACACAAAACTTCTCATGTTATTCTGGCAGATTCTGGTCACTACCACTGACTTGTGCCAATTATTCAAAGCCATGCTCTTTCTGCTGGATCATGTTGCAGCTACTTATTCATGTGTTTGTTTGTTTGTTTTGCTTGCTCTTAAACTAGATTGCTAGTATACTGACAGCAAAGAGTGGTATCATTCCCCAAGGAATTACTTCTAAATAGGCTACAACACCCTGTCCTTATTAACATTCTCTTTCTGCTATATTTAGAAGGTGGGTTAAAAGGGAGGTTGATGCATTTAAAACTCTAAATAAGGTAGGTTTTGAAAAAGATCTAAGTCTATAAGTGGTGCTAAATGTGGAGCTTAGGCTTATTTGAAAATTTTACTTCTAATGTAGTAGAGGAGTTGACAGGTCTTGATGGTTTGGCAATTTTGTTTAAGGAGCCTGTCAAAATGGCAGCAACTGCCACTGGGTGATTCCTTGCTTTGCTACCAGTGTGGATTTTTTGTTTTGCTTAGTAGTTTACATGTATACAATTTTGAAAAATATTGGGACCAAAGCTGAAATGTTTATACAATTCTCTTGTGTTAAAACAATTCCAATATTAGCTATGTACTTAGAGATTTGGTTGATAGAGTTTGAAGTTCTTGGAAATCAAAAAGAGGCAATGAGAGAAGACCAACAGTGTTCAGGCTTGGTGTCTGAGACTAAAATTTTGCTTCAAAATGAAAAAGGGAAGCAAACTAGGCTGTAAGGGAAATTGGTTTTCCAGTCTACTTCATGCATTTTTATTTCCAGGTGCCCTAGCACCTCTTTGAGGCAAAGGGATGAGAAGAGCAGGAGGTATTACAGGACCAGCAGGTTAGAATTCATCCAAGTGTAATGACACAGAATTCACCTGGGGCTACAGAGGCATCTTCAGCCTTCTCAGTCTTTGTACAGCAAATGGCTGCTAACAATGTTGCTCAAGCTTATCATGAGTTGCCATGGCATCCCATAGAAGTGCTAGATCTAAGGAATTTTAATGAGGCTATTGTATTGTATTACTTGCATTCTCCATTTGTTAATTAAATGTTAAATAACTGATCTATGCAGCATCCACCAAGACTAGAAATTTTGGAATCAACTCTGGGAGAATCTAGTCAACAATTACAAGATTGCCATCATGCAGGCACATGAAAGTAGAAAAACATAATATATCAAGGAGGATAAATGATGCTAAAAACCAACTGCTTGGTGAAGGGCCTCATGCTAACCTAAAAGAACAAATCTAGTCTGATAATGTTTTAACTGAACAATGTCATGTTACTTCTTTAAGAGATAGGCATATGATTGAGAATCTGGTTAAATGTCTATCTCAATTACTAATGTAATACAGGATCATGCAGAGGCCGTTATTAATTTCTTAAACAGATTTGGTTCAGCTGTAGAGCCATAACAGACCATGAAAACAGACAGTCATTGATACAAACTTGGCTCTTGAAAAGTTAAATACTGAATTTAAGAAAACATTAAGAATACTGAGAGCATGATGAGCTTCAATAAATGAATGAATAAGAAAGACAACTGTTACTGGCTCTTATGGCAAGCCATAGCTAGAAATATCAGAAAGCAAAATGCCCGATGCTTTAAGTATGGTGAGTCTGGCCATTTCCTAAGAACTTGTAAGGCTAAAAGATTCAGAGCTCAAACTAAGAGGTGCAATGACTCTGATTAACATAATATTCATAAAATATAACAAGCAGGTTCTGGCTGCTATGAAATACAAAGACTTTCAGGGTATTGTAGCTATTGTACGAAAAACAAACATTGGTCTAAGGATTGTCGGTCCAAGAGAAACATTCAGAAACAAAGAGAGGTGCCTGTAAGCTCAAGGCCCTGAAGTAAACAACATGATCTATCTGTATTCCTTTGGTCAGCCCAAAGGCACTAATTGGGCAAGAAAATTATTGCTAAGTATTTCTGATCTTATACATGTTACAGACAGAAGTGCAGTTTTGAATCTTGCCATATATATACCTCCTACAGTCTCCCTGAAAGTGGAATGTTATAAGTTAACCACTGGTTTTGTGGTCCTTTACCTTCTAGGAAAGTAGCAATAATCTTGGGAAGAAATGGATAGCTTCTCAAGGATTTATGATGCATCAAGTTGTAGTAGATAGGGATACCAAGGATGAAATTAAAATGACGGCATATGTGAAATAGGAAATGCAATGTAATGCAGGAAATGAAACTGGTCAGCTCTTATCCTTTCCTTACATCAATGGCACCAATAGAAAGAAGAAGGATTTTTGTGAATACTGGAAAATCAAATGTTCTGTCAAACATTGGTTAATGACCAGAGAACCAAATTATTTGTACAAATGAATGGTGTTGAAATAGAGAGTTTTGCGGATATAGGAGATGACATTAGTATAGATGCCAATATAGTCCTGGAATTCAGATGGTTCACTCCAGGAAATTTTCACACATATTATAGCAATTTGTAAATTATAACAAGTAAGTCAAAGATTAACTGTATGATGCCAGAAGTACAAACAGGGAAATTGAGACATTATGTAGCTGATATACATGTAAATTTATAGGAAAGGGAAATTTTCCAAACACAGAGTACTCAAATTAGTATTTCTGAAGTTCTGGAGACAGCAAATAAGGGAATCAGAGGTGGTATGGTAGATACTTCTAGAGAAGGTATTGTTACAGGTGATTAAGAACAAGCACAAGGTCCTCCCATTGTCCAATTACAAGATATCACAGAGACTGAGTTTCCAAATTTATAAAATGGGCCACTGCTGGCATACCAAGAGACTTGCCCCTAATATGGTTATCAAATATGCCTATGTGTCAAGAGCAGTGGCATATAAAAACAGAAAAATAACAGGCATTTGAACAACTAGTGCAAAAGAAACTGGAGGCTCAAAATATTGAAGAGTCTACCAGCTCATGGTATTCCCTGCGTTTGTTATAAAGATGAAATCAGAAAAATGCTGGATTATAACAGATTTAAGTGTAGTGAATAAAATAATTCAACCAAAGAGTCCTTTACAGCCTGGAGTTCTTTTATTTTCTTTGTTACCTTTATCATGACCTATAATAATAATTGACTTAAACGATAGCTTTTTGACAATTTCCTTGCTTTCTTAGTACATACTCTAAACAATCATAGCCCAATAATAAGAAATCATTGGAAGGCACTTCTACATGAAATGTTAAATAGTCCAACTTTATGTCAATATTTTTTGCAACAACAATTAAAAATAATTTGTAGGCAATTTTCTTAATTGATAATTTATGATTACATGACTGACATTTTGTTGGCTGATTCTGACAAAGATGATTTGGTGAAAATCTTTAAAGAAACACAAAGATTTCTCGCATGCCAGGGGTTACAGTTTGCTCTAGAAAAAATACAAAGAGGAGATTCATTTTATTTGGGTTATAATAACAGACAACAAAAAATTTAAGCGCAGAAGGTACAGAGCCATAGGAACCAATTGCAAACTCTTAACATTTTTATTTTGAGACAGGGTTTCTCTGTGTAGCCCTGGCTGTCCTGGAACTCACTCTGTAGACCAGCCTGGCCTCAAATTCAGAAATCCACCTGCCTCTGCCTCCCAAGTGCTGGGATTAAAGCCATGCACCACCACTGCCCACCTGACTCTTAATATTTTTTTTTAAATTAATGTATGATGTTAATTGGTTAAATCCCAGAATTGGATTACATACTTATGAGTTAAGTAATTTGTGTCAAACATTACAAGGAGATTGAAATTTAAGCAGTTCAAGTTATGTAAGAACTGAAGCAAAAGGAAGGTATCTCTTGTAGAACAAAGTTTGTAGGATTCATATGAGGATTGAGTTGATCTTAAACTTGATTATATATTGGTCATTTCACGTTCAACTACATTAAAAATGTTTCTTGGCTAATTAAGGACAAAGTCTACCATTGTCAGGATAGCCTCCTAGGCTCAGCACAAAATGATGGAATCCATTTATCAGAAGGGTCTCTCCTCTAAACCTGTCTGGGGGAATTCAATGCCCCTACCCCCCACAGAGTTCTACCTGAAGAATGGCAGGTAGACTGAGTTAGAGTACAGTTTCAATGTCATTTATCCCAATAAAACGTTATTCACCTAGCACCAGAGATTCCTGGAATGCCTACCCATTCATATGAGGTTTCTGAGTACTTTAACCTTTTCTAACTCTGGATATTTCTACCTCTTAACCCAAACTATACAGCCTTTGAAGCACTCCAAGTTAAAGTTGATATTTCCCCTGAAGTTGGTCCTGGTGTATCATTATGACCTCATATACTCATCTGCTCAGTTTGTCCTCATGGATTGATATTGGTCAATGATTGCCACAGACAGGGAGGGTCATTACATTCAAGATATGCATGCCTGGTGTTCTTAGAGACAAGATAGATTTAGACACCATGGAGCTGGATTTATAGCAATTATGAGCAAACATGTGGGTTCTTTGAACTGAACCAAGTACTCTGCAAGAGAAGTAAGCACTCTTAATTGCTAAACATATCTTTAGCCCAAAATTTCTTATTTATATTCTACCACTAATTCATGTAGGTTGGCCTTCCCAAATGATTCCTTCTGTAAGTCTGGTATTGTTCTTCAGGTGTTCTCTCAACTCAACCTCAGAAATCCCACATACACACAGCATCTTAAACATTCAACCATATCCTGGGAGATACTCAGGCAGTCTATTAAACCTTGTAACCATGGCCTGTGGCACAAATCTGTAATCCCAATTAATTTTATGAAAGAATCAAGTATAAGTTCAAAGTATATCTGGGTTACAAGAGTGTGACTCAAATAAGATTGGACAACTTAATGAGGTCTTGTCTTAAAACCAAAACAAAGCAACATTAAAAACTAGATCTGGGAATTTAGCTCAGGGCAGAGAACTTGGGTAGCCTTAGCAAGGTCATAGGTATAGTCCTCAGCACCACACACACAATTTATGTTTTTTTGCTGCAAACCATCAGAGATCATGATTACATAATATTGGATAGCAATATTAAGTAAATAAAGAGTCATTTAAACCTCTGGGACTATGATCCTTATGTTTCATGTTAGATTCAATTATTTTTTGGAGTAAGAAGGTTCTGGTAGGGAAAACACTGACTTGTCAATCAAAAAACCCAGCTCAAGTTCCAGTGTAGTAAGAATATGCCTTGTTTATATTAATAGTAATATGTATGACTTCTGAGTTGATATACCAAGGTTTATGTTCTAGTAACTATCTTTTTTGATAGTTATTAATATTTTTCTTAATTACTATGAGCCTATAAATTGCCATAGTATAGGTAGGAGAAACTAAATAATCATTCTATGGAACTCACTAGGGAAAGGTAAATAAGAATTAATGTTTTGTTACACATCCTGTTTCTGTGTCAAAAAAGATTTAAGAATGGAAGAGAAGGAGCCCTTCAAAGGAGGGAAAGTGTGTTGGCAAAAGTCTGCTGTGGTAGCAGAAGTGTGAAACAGTTGGGCATACTACATATAAAGTAAGAAACCAGAAAAATGAATGCTGGTGCTTGCCTCATCTTGTTTTTTTTTTATGACCCCAACTAGTGGATTATAGCTTCCCATTTTCAGAGTTGTTCTTGCATCTCCATTAAATCTCTTGGAAAACATCATCTCTGATCTTCATATATATATCTGTCTCTCATGTGATTGTGAACCTTTTAATGTTGATAATCAAATTCACCCTCACAAGTAGTTAACTAGTTCCTCTTGGCTTTCTATAGACAAACATCTTAACAGAATTTTGCTGGCTCAACTCTAAATGACTTTATGAATGGTGCCATATAACTATAATGGATGCTACACTGTGAGTGGTAATGCACATATCTACAGAATAAAAGTAGAATGGGTCCCAGTCATTTTAAGTGGAAATTAGGAATGCTTTCTGCTATGTTTTTGTGGACTCAGGGAGTCCACAAAGAAAGTGTATATACTTATTTGATAAAGACAGTATGTCTGTTTCTATCTGGGTCATTTTAGGTCTCCTGTGAGCCATACTAAGTGTCTGGTAAGGGAGCCTCTATCGCTCATGTTTTATCCCTGTTCTATACCTACAGGTTCAAAGGTATTTAAGAGATCCGTGTTTTATGCTCCTGTGTCCAAAATAAACTAATATGTTATAATATAATTGTTGTTGATGCTTTATTGTTACTAATCCCATCTATCTATGTTGGAATTTTATTGTAAATTTGGTTTGTTTTCCCTGAGGGAGATTTTGATTGGGTAAGAATACTTTCTCTTCTCTGATTCTCACACTGAAGTGCATTGTAATAATAATGGTTTGCCTTAGAGTTTTCCCATTCATATTATGACAAGGTTCTATTTGAGGAACAAAATAGCTAAATTCCTTTTCCATGTAAGAAAGAGTCCTGGCTTCAAAAATCTGATTTATTTAAAAATTCATGTCTTGAAAGACATGCTTTGATATGGTTTTAATTTATAACACATACTCATCCATATTCAAACATTTGTTCATGAAGTTTTTTGAGCTTACATGGGGGTGTATAATCTTCAATATTGTATGTAATTCAAAATGTTATAAATTCAAATTTTAATAACCTAGTAAATAATGTATAAGTACTATAAGAATGACTATAGAAATAAATCATAATAGTGCTATATGACTCTAATACAAATTCAAAAGTAATGGTTGTTCAGATTATCCTTAGTTTCTGGAATTCTCCTCATGGTTTAGAAGACTGTCATATATCAATAATGTTTAGAATTTCTGTTTCTGTGATATACCACTTTGACCCAAATAATCTTAGATGAGGAAATACTAATTTGGCCTACAAATACAAGTCATATCCCCTCACTGAGGGCAGTCAGGGCAAAACCTGGATGGAGGAACACATCTTTCTGGCTTTCTTGCACAGCTACTCTTCCTAATTTGACAGAAAGCAGCTACCCTGAAATGGTGTTATTCACAGTAGACACAGTCTTATTGAATCAATTAACAATCAAGACAATATCCCACATGAATGCTCACAGGTCAATATGATCTCGGCAATCTGTTCTTTGAATCTCTCTTCAGAAATGACTCTAGATTGTATCAAGAAAAAAGGAAAAGCTAATTAGGATAGTTGTCATAGTAGACATTGTTCATCTTCTGCCTTCTCCACGAAGTAAATAATTCACCACTTTAGAAAAATTATTAAAGAGTTTTCACTCAAATCTTTAGCCCTTGTTCTTTGAAAATACTGAATTTTGCTCAAGGGATAGATAAATAATGGATAAATTTCTGGTACCCGAGAAAGGAAAGACCTAGCTCCATGAACCACTTTCAACTGCCAATGAGAAGCATGTATTCAGACATATCCTTCATATAGGAAGATGAAAGAGAAGAACTCTAAGTTTCTAATTACTCTGATAGGCAGAAACATCTGTACCCTATGCTGTTGCTAACCTCCAGTCTTAGTTCCTCTGCAGTATATTGCCTCTGTGCAATCTCAAGTCAAACAAGGACAAATGTGGTCACATTTATTATTGGATAGTACTTTTGTATTTCATTTGTTATAGAACATTTTGTATGAAGTCTATCTTCTCCATAATCTTGCTTAATGCAGCATTAAACTCCTATTGCACTACATTTAGATGTTGGAAATTAACTCTCATACTTATGGTATTAAATAATGGGGCCCTTGATAAGTGATTAGGATAATAAGAACAGGTGACCTTTTAGACAGGCTTCAAACATTGTTGGTGCATCAGTTATGTCAATTTCAGAATATAAGGGTAATATTGATTAGCTCTATCACATACCATATCTTCCAGTGCAGTAGTCTTGACCTACCAAGGTTTCAAACTTACAAAAATGAAATTTTGCTCCTCATAACTTATCTCTGTATGGTATTTTGTTATAGTAGAAGGAATGATGTAAGATGCTAACATGCTTCCTGATGTTTCCTTCATTAGTGTGAACTAAAGTATCCACTTCTAAACATATCATTCATTTTTATAAATTTTTTTATGAAATCTGTATGAGAGTGCTTTTTCAACCTACTAGAAATGTGAAGCTCTTTCTTTCTTTCCTCTAATGCATTGATTCTCAACTTGTGGGTTGCTACCCCTTTGGGAGACTTGTAAAATATATTGCATATCAAAAGTTTACATTACATTTCATAATAGTAACAAAATTAGCAATGAAAGAAGTTTATGGTCAAGGGTCACCACAACATGAGCAACTGTATTAAAGGGTTTCAGCATTAGAAATTTTGAAAACCAGAACTGCACAAACTGAAGTTCTCCAACAAGGACACTGATACAAATTTCCCTGTTATTTTTTCTTTTAATTCCATAGTTGGTACCTCTACAACAGAGCAGGCATGCTGAAGTAGGCTGTGTAACATGTAGTTTTTGATACCCAGCCTTATACTCATAGACCATGCTCCCAGCCCTGCCCAAGTTATCTTGGATCCTCAGATGAATAACAGCATACACACACACACACACACACACACACAGACACACACACACAGACACACACACACACAGACACACACAGACATACAGACACAGACACAGAGATACACAAACACACAAAACACACACACACACACACACATACCAGTTAGTCTTAAAATGCCTTTGTTAACTCCATGACTGGGCACTCCTGACCATCCCCTGTTATCCCTGTTACCCCAGATATAACCAAAAACTCACATGGGTGTTTGGCTTTATCTCCTGCGGCTTCTACTTCCTTCTCTTCCCCCAGTTCTGTCTCCTGTGACTACTAGCATGCCTGTGGGGATCTTGAAGTTCCACCTGTTCCACCTAGCTCATTGGCCTCTATCATCTTTATTGGTGGATTAAGAACCAATTGGGGAAGAGGACATTGGCATCAGAACCACTCCCTACATTTCACTTTTTCTGTCCAAAAAAGATTTTAAAAGTAAATAAAAAACCTTTTCATCCAGACAAAATTGAACAAAACCATAACAATCATATAAATTACAAAAGATCATATACAATTAACATCTAGTCCACTATATTTGTCAATTAGATAAAGTAGTTAACCATCATTGCTTACTTAAAGCATTATGATTCAATCCCTGGATTATGTTTATTTTCAGCCTGTAACAGCATCTGAAAACAATGTCTTCTACTCTACAACCTCTCTCTCAATGTTAAAGAAATTGAGTTTGATTATGAGACTATAAATAGTCTTCAATCCCATCAGAAATCAGAAAGTGACTTAAGCATTACTTGGATATATCGGAAACACCAAACACAGCTTCTCAAACTTAGCAATTGTAGAGACAGACGACTACCTGAACAGCCCCCTAATTTTTTATAATGTTGGAACATAAATATTCAGCCTTTTGGTCCAAGATCATCTGACAGGCCTTTGCAAAGCAGAATTATGAGGGACGGTTTACCCTGTATTGGCAGAGCTATCAGTAGACTATTCTGCATAGTGTGTCATTTTCGCAGACAATATTTTGTCTGAAGATGAAATAGGCAGTTTCTGGCCCATGGCTACCTTGTCACAATAAACAACCTTACCTGGAAGTAAAGTTGCCCAATTTTTCTTCAAAGGAAAATGGGGAAAGTATGTGGAGAAGACATTTCTCATTGTCAATAGATTAAATAACATTAAATATCACATTCTGTGTGTTTCTGATGTTTGTAAAGACTAGGTAAAGTATCTTGAACCGTTAAACCTTAGCTACTCTTAGCCATTTCTATTTGAGTACAAGGAAGGTACTTATAATTAAATAAGAATATAACATGACTACAAGTTTACTATCTGGCCCTTAACTTACATAGCTTGATAATCCTAAACAGTTTGTAATGGTAGTTATTACAAGGAATGGGACTAAGACTAATTCATATTTTTAATGAGTTGCATAGGAACAATGTCTATCTAAGAATAACAATATTAATCTCAAATTTGGTATTTGTATAAGAAATTTACACCAATGAAAACCTCAAATCTGCATCAAAATAAATTCCATACTAATGAAAGAAGTTGAAACTTCAATTTGTGTCAATTTTAAAGATTTCTACCAATTAAGATTATGACTATATGAGCATTTTGATTTCCACCAGTGGCTAGGAAACTCAGCCTGGGCCACAGGGCTTCATAGCCAAAAAGCACCAGGAGAAAGCTAGCCTCCCAAGAGTGTGGACAAGCCCATGAGCATGAGTGGAGGTAAGACTAGCACCACTGCACAGTGGGACCCACCTAGAATCCTTAGGACACAGAGACAGAGAAGCAACCAGGGACAGGAGACTTCAGGTTTCCATTTGTGCCTGGGGACCTCAGCCTGGGCCACAGGGCTCAATAGCCAAATAGTGACAAGTGAAAGCTAGCCTCCAAAGAATGTGGACAAGCCTATGAGCGGGGGTAAGACTAGCACCTCTGCTCAGAGGGACACACCCAGAACCTTCAGGACACAGGGACTGAGGAGTGGTCTTCTGAATTTCATTTGCAGCTGGGGAACTGATCCTGTCAGACAGGGCTCCATACTCAAATAGTGCCAGGAGAGAGCTGGTCTCCAGGAGAGCTGAGAAGCCTTCGAGCACAGGCAAGACCACCACTTCGTTCAAATTCCTGAATCAAGAGGGACCTTTGCAGAACCATCAAGACACAGGAACCAAAGAAGAGCTGGCAACAGAATCCTCCAAGTCTCTGTCTGCACCCCAGAGTTGACCGTGTACCACAGCTCCCAAAACCCAAATTCCTCTCAGAGAGTTGGTCTCCAATGAGTACTGACACAGAGGCTTGTAGGAGGGACAAGCCACAGTCAGAGAGAGCAGGACCAGCTAACACCAAAAATAACCACATGGTGAAAGGCAAGGGCAAGAACGTAAGGAACAGAAACCAAGTTTTCATCAGAACCCAGTTCTCCCACCACAGAGAGCCCTGCATACCCCAACACACCAGAAAAGCAAGATTCAGATTTAAAATCACATCTTATGAAGATGATAAAAGATTTTAAGAAGGAAATAAATAACTCCCTTAAAAAAATACAAGAGAACACAGGTAAACAGCTAGAAGCATTTAAAGAGGAAACACAAAAACCACTTAAAGAATTACAGGAAAATACAAACAGGCAGAATTACAGGAAAACACAAACAGGTAAGAAAAATGAACAAAATCATCCAGGATCTAAAACAGAAATAGAAACAATAAAGAAATCACAAAGATAGACAACCCTGGAGATAGAAAACCTAGGAAAGAGATCAGGAGTCATAGATGCAAGCATTACCAACAGAATACAAGAAACAGAAGAGAGAATCTCAGGTGCAGAGGATACCATCAACAGTCAAAGAAAATGCAAAATCAAAAACTTCCTAACCCATAACATCAGGAAAATCCAGGACACAATGAAAAGACCAAACCTAAGGGTAATAGGTATAAAAGAGAGTGAAGATTCCCAAATTAAAATGTCAGTAAATATCTTCAACAAAATTATAGAAGAAAAATTACCTAACCTAAGGAAAGAGATGAACATAAACATTCAAGAAGCCTACAGAACTCCAAATAGATTGGACCAGAAAAGAAATTCCTCCAGTCATATTACAGTCAAAACACCAAATGTGCAAAATAAGGAAAGAATATTAAAAGCATTAAAAGGGTCAAGTAACATATAAAAGCAGACCTATCAGAATTACACCAGACTTCTCATCACAGACTATGAAAGCAAGATGATCCTGGATAAATCTCATACAAAACCTAAGAGAACACAACTGCCAGCCCAAGCTACTATACCCAGCAAAACTCTCAATTACAATAGATATTGAAACCAAGATATTCTATGACAAAACCAAATTTATACAATATATTTACAGAAACCCAGGCCTACAAAGGATTATAGAGGGAAAATGCAAACACAAGGAGTGAAATTACACCCTAGGAAAAGCAAGAAAATAATCTTTTAACAAACTCAAAAGAATATAGCCACAGAACATAAAAATGATACAAAAAATAACAGGTAGAAACAATCACTATTCCTTATCCCTTAACATCAATGGACTCAATTCCCCATTAAAAACACTTAGACTAACATAATGGATACACAAACAGGACCCAGCATTTTGCTGCATACAGGACACATACCTCAGAGTTAGAGACAAAAGCTACCTCAGAGTAAAGGGCTGGAAAACAATTTTCCAGATAAATGGTCCCAAGAAAAAGGCTGGAGTAGCCATTCTAATATCGGATAAAATCAACCTTCAACCAAAAGTCATCAAAAAACATAAGGAAGGACATTTCATACTCATCAAGAGAAAAATCTACCAAGAAGAACTCTCAATTATGAACATCTATGCTCCAAATGCAAGGACACTGATATTCATAAAAGAAATTTTACTAAAGCTTAAAGCACACATTGGACCTCACACAATAGTACTGATATACTTCAACACACTACTCTCTTCAATGGACAGATCTTACAAACACAAACTAAACAGAGACACAAGGAAACAAACAGATGTTATGAACCAAATGTATTTAACAGAGATCTATAGATCATTTCATACTAAATCAAAAGAATTTACCTTCTTCTCAGCACTTCATGGTACTTTTTTCCAAAATTGACCATAGAGTTGGTCACAAAACAAACCTCAACAGATACAAGAAGATTGAAATAATCCCATGCCTCCTATCAGATCACTACGGCTGTTCTTCAATGTCAACAAAAACAACAGTAAGCCCACATACACATGGAAACTGAACAATGCTCTACTTAATGATAACTTGGTCAAGGAAGAAATAAAGAAAGAAATTAAAGAATTCCTAGAATTTAATGCAAATGAAAGTACAACATAGCCAAACTAATGGGACACAATGAAAGCAGTGTTAAAAGGAAAACTCATGCATCTGAATGCCTCCAAAAAGAAACTGTGTTGGAGACCAAGGCCTTGGCCTTTTGCATATCTGCTGCACAAAAGATCCCAGGTTTGTCTAAGTCTGCTAGATGAAAGATCTCAGTTTTGACTTAATCTTGCTAGCCACAATGTCTGGGATTGCTCAGCAGGTGTCTCCTCTAGGCCCTGACTTTAGGCTGGGCTTGATTAGCATTTCAAGGTGTTCCGGCTCTAGCAGGCCTCTCCTTGTTTCCTCCCCATTGTTACTGCCCCCAGGTA
>CM052711.1:75934215-76044504 GCA_028551405.1 Uromys caudimaculatus | reverse complement strand
TGAGAAGTCTGGTGCAATTCTGATAGGTCTGCCTTTATATGTTACTTGACATTTTTCCCTTACTGCTTTTAATAGTCTTTCCTTGTTTTGTGTATTTGGTGTTTTCACTATAATATGACGGGACGAATTTCTTTTCTGGTCCAATCTATTTGGGGTTCTGTAAGCTTCTTGTATATTTATGTTCATCTCTTTCTTTATGTTAGGGAAGTTTTCTTCTATGATTTTGTTGAAGATATTTACTGGTCCTTTAAGTTGGGAATCTTCACTCTCTTCTATACCTATTATCCTTAGGTTCTGTCTTCTCATTGTGTCCTGGATTTCATGGATGTTTTGGGTTAGGAGCTTTTTGCATTTTGTATGTTCTTTTACAGTTGTGTTGATGTTGTCAATGGTATCTTCTGCTCGTGAGATTCTTTCTTCTACCTCTTGTATTCTGTTGGTTATGCTTGCATCTATGACTCCTGATCTCTTTTCTAGGTTTTCTAACTCCAGGGTTGTCTCTTTTTGTGATTTCATTGTTCCTATTTCTATTTTTAGCTGCTGGATGGTTTTGTTTATTTTCTTTGTCTGTTTGATTGTGTTTTCCTGTAATTCTTTGATGGATTTCTGTGTTTCCTCTATAAGGGCTTCTAGTTCCTTACCTCTGTTCTCTTGTGTTTCTTTAACGGTGTTATTCATTTCTTTCTTAAAGTCTTCTATCATCATCATGAGAAATGATTTTAAATCTGACTCTTGCTTTTCTGGCGTATTAGGGACTCCAGGGCTTGCTGTGGTGGGAAAGCTGGGTTCTGATGATGCCAAATGGCCTTGGTTTCTGTTCCTTAGGTTCTTGCCCTTGCCTTTTGCCATCTTGTTAACTCTGATGTTAGCTGATCTTACTTTCTGGCTATGGCTTTTCTCACCTGCAAGCCTCTGTAATAATACTCCTTGAAGACCAGCTCTCTCTGAGAGGTGTTTTTTCCACACTCCTGGGTGAGTAACTTTCTCCTGGAGCTGTTTGACTATGGAGCCCTGATGGCCCAGTCTCCTGTTGAAGCCGCCGCTGTTGGGATCCAGGGGGTTTCTATGCCCACCTACCTCAGTCCCTGTGTCTCCCGGGATCGGGGCAGTTCCTGGTGAGCTGTGGAGCTTGTCTTGTGCCCACTCCCGGCTTTTCCAAGCTCCTGGAAGGGTATCTTTCACCCGGCGCTAATTGGCTATGGAGCCCTGTAGCCCAAGCTGAGGTCCCCGGCCGCCAATGGAACTTTACATCACTATTTCATATTGAGGTCTGACAGTTGTCTATTGTGTTATTATAGTGTCATATTGTGCTATTTGTGAGGCTTATTGTACCACATATATGCTCTATTATTCTAACTTTGTGATCTGACATGCCATAAAATTTTCCTATTATGCTCTATCATACCATCACCTTGACCTATTTTAATCTCACTATGATAAATTGTTTCATAATCCTTGAATGTTGTGCCATTTCTGTAACCCACTGTGACTAATGTTCTCCATTGAATAGTATCTGTAATGTATTGTGTCACTGTAGTCCATCCTGTCATCAGGGTGTGCTATCATATGTTAACAGTACTGTATAGTGTCATCATAGTGTTCAACTGTGTCATACACATTGAACCTTGTTTTGCTATCATGTGGTCTACTGAGCTATCATTATGCCCTATAGTGCCAATATTGTACCTTATTTTGACATGAATGACATTTTATGGCATCAGTATGCCACACTGAGTCATTACAGTTACACGTATACCATAATAAGGCAAGTTGGGTAAAGACTGTGCTTAATTGAACATTTCTATGTTCTATTATGTCATCACGGTGCCTTATTGTGCCATTTTATTAGGATAATATATTATCATTTTAAATTATTGAGGTATCAAAATGTCACATTTCATAATTATAGTTGTCCCACCACTGTCTGATATTTTGCCATCACTGTGTACTAATATTCCACCATTGTTCTATTATGGCATGGCTGTGTCCTAAGGTGCCATCATATGTTCTATTGTGCAATCACTGTGTCTTATTGTATCATCAATGTGTCTTATTTTCTTTCAAATGTTTCTATTCTTTCATCATTATTATATTCTTTTATTGTTGTGGACTATTGTGGGAAAACTCTGCTAATTAAGGTTGCAATCTGCTATAGAACTGATAATCTTCTGTGATTTAGCACAATATGGTCTAATCCGATCATTGGCAGGATTTATCCTTCTCTGAACTTGACTGGGCAATTCAAAACCATCTACTTGCAGAGTGACACGTAGACATAGTTAGATTATAGGTTCAACTTCCTTTCTCCTGATAAGAACCCATTGAGCTAGCACCTGAGATTCCAGAAATTCTTCTCCATGCTAGTGAGGCATTGTAATACCCTAGTAAAGTTGATCTGACTCTCTGCAGCTAATCTCAGTGTAATCATTCACTATACATACACAAAGGGCTTCTGATCCCCTCATCCATTGTTGCTGTTCCCAATGCTCTCAAGGACCATATCAACTAATGATCCCTGAAAGCAGAGGCATCTGTCATCATATTATACTATCACTGGTTGCAATTATGCTGTCAATAGGTAACACTATGGCATCACTGAATTGTATTGAGACATCACAGTGGCCTACTGTGTCATTAAAGTGTTCTAACATTTGTTTCATTGTCATCATTGAGTCTTATCACATTACTGAATCCTACTATGTACTTACTATGCCATATTGAGCCACCACAGTTGCCTATTTTGCCTTGAAGGGTCCCCTTTGCCTCCAGATGCCTCTTCTGTGCATGACTGTGTCTTACTATGTCATCATTTGTGCCCTATAAGTACTCACTATGCCCTATTGTACAATCATTATGCACTACTGTGCTATCACTGTATTCTGATGAGTCATCACTGTCATTAATATGCACCCACTGCCACATTGTGACAGCTTAGTTCCCTTTTGTATATTACTGTATAACTGTGCCACAATTGTACACTGTTTAGTCTTCACAGTGTCCTATGGTGTCATAAAATTGACTGTTTTGCCATAATTATGGATTATTATACCATTACTGTGTCCAATTAAATCATTACACTTCTACTTTGAGTCATGACATTGACCTATTGTGCTATACCTTTGGATTATTGTGCCATCATTCTGCCTTAAGTGTCTTTACTATTGATTTATCACAGTATGTTATTGTGCTACTACTGTGACCTATTCTGTCATCACTGTGACCTGTTTTCCTATCATTGTACCCTACTGAGCAAAGACTTTGACATATTGTAGTATCACAGTGTCCTACTGTGGAAACACAGAGGTCTCTTTTGCCATCAATGTGTCTTTCTAACCCTTCATTCTTATTAAAGACATCATAATGTCCTGTGGTGTCATCAAGTTCATTGTTGCACCAACTGTGGCCTACTAAGTACTAATTGAGCCCTGTTGTTTCATGAAGTTGGTCCATTGTGTTATTATTGTTGTGCCTATTGTGCCATCACTATGTCCTATTGTGACACCACTATGCTCTTTGTGCCAAGGCTATGTCCTACTACACCATCATTCTGTCATGTTGACTTATAACACTTTCTTATTGTGCCATCACCATGGCCTATTGTGTCCCATCTGTTCCCCACTGAGTGAGTCATCACAGTGCCCCATTGTTTCATACAATAGTATATTGGGCCATCTCTGTTCCTTATTTGGCACATCTGGGTCCTGTTGTCCCAAAACAATGTAGTTATGTAGCATTACAGTTTCTTATTATGAAATCACTGGCTTATTGTGCTATCATTGTACTCAATAAAGACATTCCAGTAACAGATTGTTTCTTAGAAATTTTTATGGTGGTATCTGTGTGGGCCTACTGTACCAACAATAACCACTGTTCCCTATTTAGTCATTACTGTGTACTATTGTTCCATCACTGTGGCTTATGAGTCATCACAGTGTCTTATTATGGCATTATTGTTATCTTGTGCCATTCGTTTGGCATAAACTACCATGTGTATTTACTATTATACCATCTTTGTGCCCAATTGTGTCAATATAGCTTCCTAGTTGTGCATGCCAATTTCGTATTGTAATATCACTGTGCTATTTTGTTTCTCACTGTGTTCTATTATGTAATTACTGTGCCCAAATGAATCAATGCAATGTCTATTTTTCATTCTAGTATTCTATCATGGTATACCAGGGGTCTTTTGTTCCATCATTTTGCTGTACTTCTATCCTATTGTGTCATTTCTGTTGTCTCTTAAATGATAAATGTTCTATTATACCTTTTATGGTGACCTATTTTGCAATCACATATCTTATTATGTGATCACATTCTCCTATAGTAGCATCACTGTACTATTGTACAAGTAGAGTGTCCTATTGTGGCATTCTGTGTCATAATGTAGCATTCTTTTTGTCTGTTGAGTTAATATAGAATCCTATTATGCCATAATAATGTCTTCTTTTTCTATCAATGCATTTTAGTGTGGCAATACTATTCTTTATTGAATCATGACAGTGGCCTATTGTTCTATTCTTACAATTGCTATAATGAAACACCATTACCCAAAGCAACTTGGGAGGAAAAGGATTATTTGGCTTATACATGGACTTCATAGTCCATCACTAGGAAGTCAGGGCTGGAACCCAAACAGGGAATAAACCTAAAGGCAGGAACTGATTCAGAAGCTATGGAAGAGTATTGCTTGCTGGTTTGTTCATTCTAAGTTGCTCAGTTGGTTTACTTATAGAACTCAGTAACCCCATCCACGGAATGGTACCCTAGTCACAGTAGGCTAGGTTTCCATTAATTACTAATTAAGAAAATGTCCTATAGGAATGTCTATAGCTCTGGAGGCATTTTCTTAATTCAGGCTCAGTCTTCTCAAGTAAGACATAAAAGTAAGTAGTACAATTGAAACTTGTCAACCTGACACACATGATATCACAGTAAAACCAAAACTGCTCCTTTCTTATTCATTCCAAATATCTCACATTAATATGAATATTCATAATACAAAATATTTCTAATTTTAAAATTTCACAGTCTTTAAAAAGGCAAATACTTAAAAGTGGAAAATCTATTTTAAAATATTAAAAACTTCCTTTTAAAATCCAATGTAAAACTTCAAAATCTTTAAAAGCTTAATCTCTCTACTGTGCACTCCTGTGAAATACTAAAGCAGGTCAAATAGTATTTTACTTCAAGCAGGATGAACCACTGCATAGCCACAGTCAGGTCAGAGAAAAAACATATTCCAGTTGTATAAAAAACACAAAATTCAATGTCTTGGATGCACTCCTCCAAGGACTTCCTCCAAGGGGGTTGGGTCACTTCTCTTGTTTTTTTCTCTGTAGCACACACAACTGGTCTTAGAAATAATGGTTGATTCAAATCTACTGATGTTGCTGATCTTTGTGGTTTTCCAATTGCATTGCCCTCTTGCACTATCACAGTGTCTTATCGTGCTGTAACTTTGCCCATTTGATCGTTGATTATGCTCTGTTTTATCATCTCAGCATCCTGAAGTGTCTTCACTGGGTCCTAATATGACATAATATCCTATTTGGCCTTCCCTGTGCCTCTTGTGACATCAGTGTCTTATTATGCCATTAATATGCCCTGTTGATATATCACAGGGCTTTATTTTGTTGTCAAAGTATCTTTTTATGCCCTCTTTTTGCCTGTTGTGCCATCCCTGTTCCCCATTGCAGCATGATTGTGTCATAGTTTGCCATTACTATGTCCTATTGTGTAATCACAATACTTTTTCTTGTGTCATTACCTTTCCCTATCACTTAATTACATTGATGTAATATGCCATCACAATTCCTTTTTCTGTTATCAGTGTGTCCTATTGTGGCATATTATGCCATCTTGGTGTCCTACTAAGTCAGGACACTACCTTCGTGTGCCATTATTTTGTCACATTTTGCTATATCTTTATACTATCCTACTTTTCCAACTGAGAAATCTATTATGTCACTACTGTGCCATTGTGAGATATCACAATGTCCTATTATGTCCTGATAGGGTCCTATGGTGGCATTATTCCTCCTTATTGTGTAATTGTAATGCTCTATAGTTCCATAACAGTGTCCTACTATACTAATATGGTGTCCTATTGAGTCATCACAACACCTTACGTTGCCACAAACATGGCATTTTCAACAGACCATTGTACCTTCTTTAGTCAGCATTCTACCCTAATGAGTCATAACATTGTCATACTGTACTACCAGCATTTCTTATCATGAAATCACTGAACTGTTTATTGGCATCTTGGTACCTTATTATATTATATTATTGTTCTCTTGAGCTTTCACAGTTACCTATTGAGCCACAACTGTGGCTCATGTGTGGCTTATGATACCATCACTCTATTCATGGCTTTGTTTGTTTCTCAAGGCCATATTTTGGCAGTAGTGTGTTCTATATTGTGCTTTCACAGTTCTCCTATGTGCCATAAATTTGTCCTTTTGTGCCAGCAGTGAGCTTTCCTATATCATTTAAGTGCCCTATCTGTCACACTCATAAATACACATTAAAAAAAAAAAAAGTACCAGATTTTCTGTATCCATTCCTCTGATGAGGGACATCTAGGTTGTTTCCAGCTTCTGGCTATTATAAATATGGCTGCTATGAACATAGTGAAGCATGTGTCGCTATTACATGTTGGAGCATCTTCTGGGTATATGCCCAGGAGTGATAGAGCTAGGTCCTCAGGAAGTATTATGTCCAATTTTCTGAGTGTCTGCCAACTGATTTCCAGAATGGTTGTACCAACTTGCAACTCCAGCAGCAATCGAGGAGAGTTCCTCTTTCTCCACCTCCTCGCCAGCAGCTGCTGTCACCTGAGTTTTTGATCTTAGCCATTCTGATTGGTGTGAGGTGGAATCTGTGGGTTGTTTTGATTTCCATTTCCCTGATGACTAAGGATGTTGAGCGTTTCTTTAGGTGCTTCTCAGCTTCCTCAGTTTCCTCAGTTGAGAATTCTGTTTAGCTCTGTTCCCCATTTTTTGATAGGGTTATTTGGTTCTCTGGAGTCTAACTTCTTGAGTTCTTTGTATATATTGGATATAAGCCATCTATCAGATGTAGAATTGTTAAAGATCTTTTCCCAATCTGTTGGTTGCCATTTTATCCTTTGCCTTACAGAAGTTTTGTAATTTTATAAGACCCCATTTGTCGATTCTTGATCTTAGAGCATAAGCTATTGGTGTTCTGTTCAGGAACTTTATCCCCTGTGCCAATGTCTTAGAGACATTTCCCTAATTTCTCTTCTATTAGACTCAGTGTATCTGGTTTCATGTGGAGGTCCTTGATCCACTTGGACTTGAGCTTTGTGCGGGGAGATAAGAATGGATCAATTTGCGTTATTCTACATGTTGACCACCAATTGGACCAGTACCATTTGTTGAAAATGCTGCCAGCTTTTAAAACCAATGAATTCGTGAAATTCTCAGGCAAATGGATGGAACTTGAAAATATCATCCTGAATGAGGTAACTCAGTCACAAAAGAACAAACAAGGTATTTACTCACTGATAAGTGGATATTAGCCCAAAAGTATGGGATATCCAAGATTCAATTCACAGCAACGGTTGGACTGAGCATGGGATCCCAGAGGGAGGTGTTTGGAAACGGACTGAAAAAGCTGAGGGAGTTTGCAGCTCCATGGAGGGAGCAACAGTGTCAACTGGCCAGACCCCCAGTGCTCTCGGAGACTGGACCACCAGCCAAAGAATACACATGGAGGGACCCTTGGTGCTGGCTACATATGTGGAAGAGAAGGGCCTTGTTGGCCGTCAGTGGGAGGAAGAGACCCTTGGTATTAAGGTTGTTAGATGCCCCTATATAGTGGAATGCCAAGCAGGGAAGATGGGAGTGGGTGGGTGGCCGAGTACCCTCATAGAGGCAGCGGGAGGGGGAAATCCATTTAGCAGATTTCCAAAGTGGAAAACTGGAAAGGGGAAAGCATTTGAAATGTAAATACAATATAAAAAATAGTAACCATAGCTGCAGTGCTCTCTTTTGAAGTGCAATGCAGTGAAATATCTGTTATTGAGAGATAGAATGAGTTGAAAGTGGGAGGGAGAGAATAAAAAGACAGAAATAAAGAAGAAGGAAAATACAAGAGAGGTAGAGAAACAGGAGACTCAACAGCACCTACCAATTTTCTAGGATGAAAAGCAAGGTCGCTTACAGTAATTGTGACAATAAGGTTTATAAAGGAAGTGAGCTTGGAAGTGAACTTCAGTATTACTTTAGCTTCCAAAGATATTCTATTTTGTATCTATAGAGTCACTGAGGAAACCATTCAGAATACAGTATTGAATATTACAGGGAAGGTCAAAGTTCAAGAGGTAATGTATTTCCAGTGAAGAACTACTAAAATGAAAACATTACTGTAGAATTTTCAACCATGTCTGTTTCTTAATTACTAAAAGTTATTTAGGGAAGTAACCTTCAATGGTAATCCTTCTTGCAACTTTTTTTTGCAAGAATGGAACCAAATGAAGGTCATATATAAGATCTCTGAAGGGAGGTATCCTGAGCCTTTTGTCTGATGTAATATCTGCACATGACCTATCACTGCTATATAGGGAAACCAAAGGCATCTACTTTCCATAACATTTGAGGTTTAGCTCTTCTGGTAGACTGAAACTGTCTGCAGCTGCTCCTCTTTTGTCTCTCTAGTGATCCTATAAGATCAGTACTCTTGGAAGCTGCAAATAACTTCTGGAGTTTCAAGACTCATAAGGGTAGGAATTGTATATGATATTTTTCTCTTTGTTTGAAAAACCTTAGCATTAAACAAGTAATGCAACAGATCACAGAAAGTGTCAATGTGGGAATGAACCCTTTATCCAAAACCTTACCATGCCATTTATAGTTAACCAATGCAGCACATTACATGATACTCTGGATTTGTTGTATAAGATACAGTGAAAATAATTTATATATCAGAAAGATGTTGCAACACCTATAGTGACATTGAAATGAAGTTTCTAACTTGAACTGGTAATACGTATTTGATAAAGGTTAATAAAACAACTACTACACAGGGTCAGATACTGACTATTTTAGGTAATGTAAAAAATGTCAAGTTTGAAAATTCACTCATTGTTTACCAAAAAATGAGAAATTGCTGTCACTATTTTGAAGAAGAGGAGACTGAGTCCAGGTAACTAAAATGTCTTGATCTCTCAATGTTGCACAGGATGAACTGAGAAGGAAATAAGATGCAACAGTTTGGCTTCTGAATCTTTGCCTATTGATACTATAATATGACAATCTTATTCATGTATCTTATAATAGTTATTAGTGATATTTGATCTGATGCTGAAATGAGTTCAGATTACTTCAAATTTCTGAGAAGGCAGAAATATCTATTATCTTCACATATTCATGTACTTTTAAGTTGCTCTATTCAACCTAAGAAGATTAATAAATACTCATGATGAAATTGTTTTTTTTTCAGATGTTGTCTTTCAACTCTATAAGAAAGATTTTAAATCTAAACAGAACATTTATTTCTTAGCGATGTGAAAGTTAAATTAAAATTCCCTATGCAGAAGTTGTGTCAGGTAGGACCCCTGGATATTTGTGAATGTTTGTATAGACATTTAGGAAATGCTGCTGACCTTTGATCATTAAGTGGAGCCTACCTACTTATTATACACCTGCCCATACCTACTCCAACAGAGAACATTAAGGATTGAGAAATTGTTCAGGTTTTGACATTGTGTTCACATAATCCTTCAGCAGCAACCTCCTTAAATCTCATCATACTTCCACAAAGAGTCCCCCATTTTCTTCACAGTTTCTCCTCAGTACTTTCTAATTATAAAGCATGTAATAGATATGTGGATTCTACTTACAATAGAAGCTTTCTTATGTTACTAAATTTCCTTCTACTCCCTGATAACTAATGGACATGCATATAATTATGTATAAGAGATACTTTTCTTCTTATGAGGTTGTGTGTCAGGGGTTAAATAAGGCTCTAGCAAAAGAGCCACTGGCTTATTTCTACTGGGAAACTGATGTCAGATCTCAGCACGAATGCAATTACTGGAAGCCCTAATTTGGTATATATTTAAGTAGTAAATGGTCTGATATCAGTTAGAAAATGGCCTACTTTGTCACTTAAACTGCTCAGGCTGACTTCTTCACCAGCCATCTGAGTGTAGATATACTTAGAGCATGACTGGCTTTACACATAGTTACTGTCCAAGTGAACAAGCAAGAGACTGTATAACTCTGCCAATTTCACTACAGAATAAACATTTGTACACTGCTCTTTGTTATAAAGAAGACATAGCCTCCATGATTTTAAGAAGCAATGGGACTTTAGTGTCTTAAATTAAGATTTGTCTAGAAATTTAAGAATGTACTTTATTTTATCATTTATGTTTTTATTTATTAATATGTATGTGAGTGTGACTCAATGTATGCATTTTCATCACATGTGGGCTGGAAACTCAGAAGATAACATTACATCTAATGTGAGTACAGTATAGAAATCCCAGTCCTCTGTAAGAACAATAATGCTCTTAAACACCAAGCTGTCTTTCCAACCTCATGATCATTATTTAAATTGTTGTAAATCTTTGTTGTTGTTTGTCCCTGTGACAAAATCTGGACAAATCCAACTTAGGGATGAAACCCTGTATTTTGTATACATGTCTGGGTCACAATTTATACTTGTCAGAAGCCAAGGTAGAACCTCAAGGCAGAAACCTGGAGAAAGAAACTGAAGCAGTGACCATGGGGGATACTGTTTACCGTCTTTCTCCCATATGGTTTACTTAAAATGTTATCTTATTCTACCAAGTCTAGCTGCCCATGGATTGATAATACCCACAGTGGGAAATAGACTTCTACACAACAATCATTAATCAAGAAAATCCCCCTATGGTGCTGCCTACAGGACAATACATTTGAGGCAGTTACTGAACTGAGGCTCTCTCTCTCCAGATGATCCTAGCCAATAAAGCCAGAAAAAACAAACAAATGAAAAACCCCAACTATATCACTGTATTAAACATTGAAAACTATCATTTTACATTAATTTGTGTATGTTTTTCATCATCCGAATCAAAATATATTTGAAGTATGCTTGTAACTAATAAATATTTAAGTTTGAGTATGTTGTCATATAAAAGAAAATCATAATTTGTTAGCCACATTTATGTTTGGAAAATTTGGAAAAAAGAAAATAAATAGATTCAGTAAAAGGAAAGGGAATGATATAATAAAGATAACCTTATAATTTTAATCATTTAAAAGGAGCACAAAAAATGTGAGCAATCTAAAGACTTTCTTAAAAGAAATCAGCAAAGATTGGCCATTTGTAATTTTGATTAGCAATTATAGCATAAGGAGTGTACAGCTGTTGCTATAGCTAGTGCTTCAGAATCTGGGCCCTGGAACGTTCTTACATGCTAGGCTGTACCACTACACTCAATAAGCCAATAACATAAACAAGTAATAATTAAAAGCAGAGAAAGGATATTTATTCCATGTGGCTATTTTGGAAAGAAGAACAAAGAGGTCTGATGATCCCCAAGTCTATCTTTGGGTTCAATAATGAAGTTTTAAATTTAAATAAAGAATAAGAGGTAAGCATGATTTAACCGTCCTGGTCAAGGTGTGAACCTGACCATCTTTGATCCATCAATGTCTGGTTTCCAGTTTTCCTACAGAGTAATCTGAGAAGGAGTTCAGTACTGTGTAAAATCTACTCCCAAGAGACAAGGTCCTTCTTGCTGACACCAGAGACCCAACATTTTTCTTCTCTAGGCATGAGACACCAGGGGAGGAATTTTAATTTGAGGGGAGGAAATTGGTTGCCTCAGTAGTTAGAGAAACTCAACATGCAATAGTTAGATATACACAAAAGGTAAATCTAACAAAGTTGGATGCAGAATAAAGACCTGTTTCCCTTTAATCCGGAGTGAGACAATTCTGAAGAATCCTCTGTTTCAACAGTGTCTGGAGGATTGGGTTCTGAAGATCTTTGCTAGGATGTCTTATTTAGTTTCTCCCTCTTCTCAGGTTTATGACCTTTGCTCTTTGAACATCAAAGCTGTTTTCAGCTCATTCTTTACCCAGAAAACACTCCTTTTTAGGCTGACCTAGAAACTTGTTCTGTGTCACAGACCTAGAGGCCTATTCTGTTCACAGTTACCTTTTTAAGCTCTGACAAGATATATTTTGAAACAAATAGTTGCATAGGGGAGGCAAATCCAATGTTTCTTGATCTTCTCTATCCAACTTACTCTTAAGTGCTGGGATTTATTGCACAACAAAGAAAATGTGAAAGGATAATCAGTATAGGATGGGAAATTGGTATGCTACTTCAGGCAATGACTTGTGTGTGTTGTAACAGTTTTGCTGTCACTATGTACCAGTTGCTTCACACGATCTTCCAATCTCTACAAGTAAAGATTTCATTGCCTACAAATATGCAGGATGCATACCAAGCTCAGCTATAAACTATGTTTGTAATATTTTCTGCTAATATCAAACATAGGTTGAGCTCCATGAGAAGCAAATAGTAACAGACTTTTGCAAGTAGGGAGATTATTGTAAGAGGGCTTTCAGGATCTACAGCTAATGAAGAAAGCATTCAGTGGCTTGACGGTAATACAGCAACAATAATTGTGTCAGTTGATCTTTTGTGGAATGAAAAGCAGGGTTATCCATTGATATTCCTTGGAGTTAAGCAAATAAGCAGGGTTCATTGATTGTTTCTGTAAACTCAAGTGATGGATAACACTTGGGATAGAAAACTCTCTTCTGATGAGGTTAAGTTTCAGAGAGAAACCCAGATGAGAGACATTTTCCGCTAACACTACAATCTGTCACATCTTCTTGGAGGTTACTCATTATATTCATTAAAGACTAATATCAAAACCTATTGCTATGGGAAGTGGGGTACCAGTTTTAGAGCAACACTTGCAACTTATATCTTTAAGACTTCCCCAGCGCTTGGCTGGGAAGATGCTTGTCAGTGAAGTGCTTCGTGAGCAAGCATGAGAAGCTGAGTTTGAGATTTCAGCACCCAATAAAGACCAGATGTGGCATCATATACCTGTATTAATCCTACTTCTGGAAAGCTAGGGATGTATACTGATCTAGGTGTTGCGCGACTTGGGAGAAAGGAGTTGATAAATGAGGTGGACAAAAGTCTCATGCAATATCTAACATTATTCAGCACCTCAGACAACATATGACTTGAGGCTTAGAAGAGTCCATAAGAAAAGAGTACAATCACAAGGGCAAGCCACATGTGACAAAAACATCTTTTTCCATAGAAGTTTATATTCAAATAATAGTCGGTTTTAATGAATACTCTAAAGTAAACCCCATTCCTATCCACTATACCTAGAAGAAGCACTAAAACATAATCCAAGAATAATTTCTTATGCTTTGAAGAAAGTGAAGTTATAAGACTCATCTGGGTTTCTTGGAGATTTCTCATAAGCACTTAGAAATCTCTCCATACAAATCCATCCTTGGACTTTGTGCTAACATGGGAAAGGACGATGCAGGATGGAGCTCACTGACTGGATAGTCAATATGAGTTGGAGAGCTCCATCTTCAGTGAGAGAATCTATCTCAAAAAACAACACAGTAACACAAGGAAAAAAGTAATATGGACCTCTGGTCACCATTTGCATGAACACACATGTGCATGTACACACACACGTGCACACTCATGAAATCATTTACAGACACACACACAGTGTTAAGCTGTTTTCTTGTTAGTATGATAAAAATATCTGATTAAAGCAACTTAAAAGACAAGGTTAGTTTTTTTCTCAAAGTTCATGAGGGAGAAAAATCAGTATGGTAGAGAAGATACAGCAGCAGGCAGGGAACACATGGTGGCAGGCACAGAAACCTGGCTGTAGAATTTCATCAACATGTAGGAAACAGAAAGGGAAAAGGAAGTAGTGCCACTCACACATCTAATGAGTTTCTTCCTTTTAAATGTTTCAAAACATGTCCAGACAGTGCTACCAACTGGAATCAAGTGTTCAAACATATAAACCTATGGGGAACATTTTATATTTATAGAACATTTGAACACTTGCTTAAAAATACATGTGTACACAAATGCACTCAAACAATTCATGAGACTATAATAGCCATGAACTTGAACTGCATATTTTAAAATTGTGATATTTCTAAATACATATAACCTTTCCACCTAGAAATATATATTTTCAGATCTTGTAAAAAATACAAATATCACCATGATTGTGTCTCTAGGAAATGGTATGCCATTATTGTAGATATCGCAGCAGATCTAATGACTAGGCCATGTGACCCTGTAAAGTAGGAAGATACTTTAATTCTTGTCTAGCTCTGTGTGTGCATGCTATATAGATCAAGAGATTTCCTGTGTTTTTCTTCCTAAATGGAAGAAATTGGCATTTTTTCATTATTTTTCATTTTACAATCCACTTGATATAGGTGATGATATTTATCATTTTTTTTTTCTATTCATAGAACACAGAATATTGAACTAGTTTTTCTACTGGCAGAAAGGTTCAAGTACATTTAGCTTGAGGATAAAAAGTACTCATGATATGAAGTCAGAGTGTAGCTTCTACTACTGACTTTAGGCTATGCCCCTACAATTTAGAGTATAGAACATAACTGTAATTATGTATGGATACTTGTAACTTGTGAAATTGAATACTCAAGCAGAGAGAGATACTGGTTACGTGTCTCATTGCATGACAAAATACCAGACCAAAAAACTTAAGGAAAGGAATATTTTGTTGCATGTTTGAGGTGAAAGTCCATCATGGTTTGACTTTGGAGAATCTAGTCACACTGTATCTATAGTGAATAAGCAGAGAGATATGAAATCTGGTACTCAGCTAGGCTTTCTCATTTGTATTCAGATCAGGACTTTAGCTATTGGGATAGTGCAACACATATTTAGGCATATTTAGGGTGAGCCTTTCTAACTCACTAACTTAATCTAGATAATTTTTAAGAAATATGGCATGATATTAGTTTTCATAGTGATTTTAAATCCCATCAAGTTGATAAACAAGATTAGCTAAACTGTCTGTAGTTTTTCTGATCACTAAAATGACTCAAACTGTTGCTTTATTTACTGTTTAGTGTTTTTTTTTTCTATTATATATTCACTTCATTTCAAGATGCTTTTTTTTTTTTTTTTGATGCTTCTCACTCAGTGAATACCCTAGAACCTTTTGTATTCTTTCAGAAATGGAAATAAATTATAACCCAAATCAAGTCAATAATGCTAACTGGCTTCCTGTGTCAGGATCAATATTCCAGTTAGCTTTAGGTGTGAAACTGACATAGCCTGGAGCCATTCTAAGTTAAAGGACATACCAATGTCAAATTAAACACATGTCTGTAAAGGATTGGTTTGATCTTTGATTGATATAGAAGGGCTCAACCTACTAAAGTAGTACCATCCTTTGTGCATGTGGCTCTAGGCAATATAAGAAACCTGAGATCAAATGGGAAATAGTGTCTCTTCATCAGTTTGGCCTCAATTTCTGCTGGAGTTCCTGTCCTGACTTCCCTCAATGATGAACTCTGTCCTGGAAATGTACGCCAAGTAAACCCTTTACCCTTTCAAGTTGCTTTTGATCAGAGTATGTTATCACAAAATCATAGAGGAAACTGAAATAGTTAACTCATGGTCTAGCCAATAAATTAATGTTTGTGCCTGTAACTACTGTTAAAGCTCTGGGTAGCAGGCATCCATTTTGAATTGACAAAATTGAATAGGTATGGTATAAATATAGGATTATTAATGGTATTCCTACTTGCTCATGGATGGTGCTACATGCCATGCCACAAAGGGAAACAAACACAGAGTACTAAATGTAGATCTGGGTGCAAAAACATTGCTATTTGCACAGCAGTTATACATGAAAGTACTCCTAAGACCAGGCTTATGATACCACAAGCTTTTAGTTCATGCTAGTTTTAGACTGTTTGTATACACCCCCAGAAACTCCCTATCCCATCTACCTTCACCCTGTTTCTATAATTGTGTTTCTCCAGTTCCACCTACTCTTGCCTGCCAGCCCTGACATTCCCCTACACTGAGGCATAGAGCCTTTACAGACTCCAAGGCCTCTTCTCTCACTGATGCTCATCAGGCCATACTCTGCTACATATGGAGGCTGGAGCCCTGGGTCATTCCATGTATACTATTTGGTTGGTGTTTTAGCCCATGGGATCACTGTGAGATCTGGTTGGTTAATATTGTTGTTCTTCCTATGGGGATGCAAACCCCTCCAGCTCCTTCAGTACTTTCTCTAACTCCTCCATTGGAGACCCCTGTTTGTATATTTTTTAAACAATAAAACAAACTCACAGCTAAACTAATCAATAGTCAATAGAACTTTGTTCATGGGTGTGCATGTGTATATGTGGGTCAATGCTGAGGAACCCTATTATTAAGTTTGCAGTCCCACATTTGCAGATGGAGCTCTGAGCTTGGTGCAAAATGGAAAATTCTCATTCTCATCAGGGCTTCCTTGTATGTACTTGACTTTGAAGAATGTTGCTGAACACAGATGCCTGGCTTTATCTGAGAAATGTCCCAGTGCAGAACTCTCTGCAAACACCATATTACTCAGAACATAAGTCCTAATCTGGCTTCATTCCCTCCTGATAATTAAGTACTTTATTATAACCAATTAGTTCTTTCCACCTATACTCCTAAAAGCACCTTTGTATACTATTACTGGCACAATAAAGTAGAGTTGTGTCACTGTAACTGTTTCTGGATGTCATCCCATCATATTCAAGGCCATCTGAACACTACTTGGTAATCCTTCTGCTCACTTTGTCCTCTAGAGCAATAGTCAACTGTCCTTGGGAAGGGAGACCCACAGGTATATGTGCACGTGTTTGTATGCATATGGAGAGCAGATGCCCAAGTACTGATGTCTTTACAATTTTTCACCATTAATTTTTTCAAAAGATTTGTCATTGAGCCTGGAGCTCACCAATATGGTTACACTGTATGGTAATTATAAGAATGCTCTCTACTTCTCCCATGATGGGATTGCAAGTGCATGCTACCATGCCTAGCTAGCTAGATTTTTGTTGTTTTTTTTTGTTGTTGTTGTTGTTGTTATTTGTATATATCTTTCACTACATTTTCTGGGAGATAAACACAGATTCTTATGCTTGAGCAGGAAGAGCATAACTGACTGTACCATCTCCCAGCTCCAATATATATTTTAATCCACATCCTCAAAATAATTGATCCCTAATTCTTAAAAACATTTCTGACCTGGTGCATGTTAACATCTGCTATTTCTCAGATTCTCTCCTTCCAGGCCATACAAGAATAAGAATAAATATAAGTTCATTATACAGCCACAAATATTAATTAATTAATTTATTTATTTACTTATTTAGTGTACATTTGCATGCAATTGCATACATGTGTACATTCATGCAGACCCGGCACATGAATGGAGCTCAGAGAACAATTTGCATGAGCATATCTCTCTATCTATCTCTACTAAATGGTTCCTGGAGATCCACCTCAGTCTATCAGACTTGGTGACAAGCACCTTTATGTTTGGTGGCAAGCACCTTTATATGCTAAACCATTTTGTCAGCCATTATTTTACTAAATAATGTTTTGATGTTCTCATCCACAAAATTAAAGTTGAATGCAAAGTTACACCAAAACACAACCCTAAACTGTAAAATTTTATTTACTAAAAAAGTGAGATGAGAAACTGCAGTAATAGGTTGCACAGATTTTAGCACCTTGGTTCAACAGCAAATGCACTCAGGTAAATAATTTTTAATTTCCATTTCTTTCCTCTTAAGTAAGGTCATGATGCTCCCCAGTAAGTGAGGTTTTATTTTCCAGAATGAAAGGAGACCTTTCTTTAAGAATTGGCATGTGTTCAATACATTCTTATTATTGTTGCCTGAATTCCAATTACAAGGAAAGCATCCTCCACTTGCCTGATTTTTGCATTTCAATGTGTCCTTTCCTTGCCATGGAGCCTATTACTTTAATCCAACATGAAGATCTGCTTAGTGACCTCATCTCATTGCCAAAATGTAAAACAATAGATGTATCACATATTCATTTTCTTCCCTCTAATAAAGCAAATAGACATAGTCAGTGCTCACTGTAGAAGTCATGATTTGGTCTCTGCCATAAAAGTTTTAATAAAAAATTAGACATAAATCACAGTGCTGAGAAGCAAATGATCTTATTCCCCTTGCTTGGGAAACCAGTTGATATTCCTCTCTTTTGCATCCACCACTGACAATTACTGTGGCTTTGTCTCGTTTTTTCAATGTTCTCCTCTACTGAGGGAGTAGGGAAACCACAGAAGAAAAATGAGGCAATTATTACTTAGATACTCTGACAAAAAACACCAAATATTTCAATTTGGACACAAGTTTTATCTTATACTTAAAAATATTTCTTTATTCCAATTTAAATTAAATCTGACTCCATGCTATTTGTGAAAGGTAAAATGAAATTATTTCCTTCTGGTGTGAAAAGAACTCTTATTCTCTTAGGGATCACTTCAGAATTACTAGCTGCTACTACGTTCTGCAGCTTTCTGCTCAGGCCCATTACTCTTTTCCCCCAATGGTCAGGAGAAGTCTATCTATCTAAGTAAGTTGTTTTTTTTTTAAATCTTAACTGCATTGCTATTTCTGTATCAAACTTGCACAATAAGCTTATCAATAAAGTTAAGAGACATACGTCCTCATGTGTAGTCTTCCTACCAGACAGTCTTGCTTATACATGCCTGCCACTTTTCTGTAATGGAGAATTGGAAATTGAACAATTCACTCTTTTACCTGTGGGGTCCCCCCTTACATTGAGCAGACTTATAAAAACTTTTGATATCAGTTACCTGTCTCTATGTATTGTTCTATGCATCTCTCTATGTATATATTATACCGTGTGTTTATATGTGTTTATCATTGTACTTAGCTCTCTCTTTTTATATATATATATGAATCACCTTTATCATCTATCATCTATCTTTATCTTTCTCTCTCTCATCTATCTGTGTATCTAATCTATTGATCATCTATCTATAATTATCTCTATCTATCATTATCTTTGTCTTTGTTTCTATCTCATCTCCTTTATCTAAGTGAACATGTTCAAATCTAATCTTTGAGGCTTTTCCTTCTGTAGATATGGAGTAAAAAGACCACAGATGACTGAGTTATGAATCTCCTGATTTGAGCCAGAACATAAAATTTAATGGCAACTTCAAACAAAACCAGATCATGCTTTGTAATCTGATATCACCTCATAATACTTAATTTAGCGCAAAATTACTAAAACAAGGAAATGAACAAAATACTTCATAGAGTACAGATCTTCTCTTTTCTTGTTAGAAAACTCTAGGTTTCTTGCTTACTCAGATTCTTTATGCATGTATCCTTACTTGAAATATAAGTGGTATATTAGCAACTAACTTGAATGTCACCATGAAGGCTAAGTGTGTTATCCCCTGAAAAGGCAAATAAAGTTGCCAGGTACCTGTCATGCTCTGTAATAATGATTCGTATTTATTAGTCATATTCTAAATCTATCTTCAAAACTCAACTCTCATTGTCAGATTGAGAATTTATCAATCGGTTTTACATAATCAGAGTTTCCAGCATTAATTAAATCAACTGCTGGACCATGAGGTAAACCCTAAAATGTTCCAGTAGAGGTGACAAACAGGATGATGGGTTGCAGGTGTCTGTGACTTACTCAGTAAAACCTTGGATGGTCTTAGGTCCATTTCTGACTTTATAAACGATGATTCTATTAGCACACTCTTGCCAAAAGTAACCTCGTTTCATCATTGTTCTGAATCTCTCCTTTCTCATTTCCCTTATTGTAAGATATATGAGTTATTTCTCTAGTTCCCAAGACAAAATACCTAAGGGAAAAAAAAACTTAAAGAAGGAAGAAACTTTATTTTGGGCCCCCAATGTGAGAGTACTGTCCATCATGGGTAGAGATATTGTGGCAGAAGGAGAGTGAGTTCTATGATCGCATTGTATCCATAGTCAGGAAGCAGAGAGGTGAATGTTATTGACCAGCTGACATTCTGCTTTGTATTTATGCTGGGTTTACCACTTTGGGATAGAAACTCACAGTTAGAAAGGGATTTCCCATCTCATCGAGGAGGATCTAGAATTTTTTATGCCTTGATGTTTATTTCCAAGTTGACTCTATATCTTATCAAGTTAATAATCAAGGATAGTCATTATACAAAGTTAGAGACAAGATGGACATATGAATCTATACAAAACCTTGTTGAATTTAGTTAATACAGGAGCAGGTCTAAATTGCCCTTTAAATAGATAACACTGTTACTAGAAGAAGTGTACCATCTGTTGGCCAAATCTGCTTACAGGACTCAGTACCCAGCTGCATTCATTTTTCATAAAATGAAGCCTCCCTAAGACATGTTTTGCCATGATGCTCTGTTTTTAGTCAAGTGGCTAGGCTGCCTAAATAGAAGCAGATGCAGTGTTCTTGGCCTAGAGGCATCATTAGAAAGACCTCCAGGTTGCCTGGGAGGATGCATCTGTTGGCTTTGTTGGGCCAAATTTTACACATGGGCCTGTTAGCCATATTAATGATTGTCCTCAAATGGGCTCAGTCAAATGTCATTTCTATTAAATAGTCTTCCAACTCACTAATTGTGGCCAGGGTGATTGGAACAAGTGTGTGATATGCTCTTGGTAGTTAAATTTACACATTGTGAGTGCATGTGAGCTATTTAACTCACATCCACTGGTTTGAAATCTGTTCATATATCTATAATTTTATTTTTAATCATTTATTCTATTATCAGCTATCAATATCTATCCATTTATTGATATACATGATTGTGTATATATATCTATCTCTATCTCTATCTATCTATATCTATATCTATATCTATATCTATCTATCTATCTATCTATCTATCTATCTATCTATCTATCTATATATGTACATGTGTCTGTTTGTCTGTCTTAGTTAGGATTTCTATTGCTGTGAAGATACTGCATAACCAAAACAACTCTTATAAAAGAAAACATTTCATTGAACTTGCCATACAGTTTCAGAGGTTAAGTCCATTATTATAATGGTAAGAAGCATGACAGTGACCAGGCAGACACAATATTAGAGATGGAGCTGACTGTTCTTCATCTTGATCTGAAGACTTTCAGCATAAGGCTTGAATCATACTGGCCAGACTTATGCACATAAATGAGACCTCAAAGCCCACATCCACAGTGACACACTTCTAATAGAAAGACTACACCTACTCCAAAAAGGTTACAACTCCTAATAGTGTCACTATCCATTGGCCATTCAAACTACCACACAATCTGTCTATAAATCACTATATATCATTTATCCATCTATCATCTATATGTTGTCTACCTGTCTATCATCTATTTATCTATCTATCTATCTATCTATCTATCTATCTATCTATCTATCTATCTATCAATTTTAGTCATTGCTTAGCTGACAAAGATATACAGTTAGTTTTCTATGTGCCCTGACTTGGTCTACCCAAATCTTTAGACCACTATATAGAACAACTTTTAGCAGAATTTTTCCCTAATTAATAGATTGGTTAAAGAGGCGGGGAGGGGGAGGGGACACGGGGGTTCCAAAGAAAAGGGGAATCATCGGAAATGTAAATAAAATATAAAAAAAAAAAAAAAAAAAAAAAAAAAAAAAGAATTAAAAAAAAAAATAGATTGGTTAAAAAAGATGACAAGAAAACAATCACTGGGCAAGTAGGAGGCAGACCTTCCTTGTTCAAAAGAGGAAGAGGGAATGAAGGAAGAGGGCACTCCATTTTGGACAGAGAGGCAGGAGCAAAAGGAAGCACAATGTAGACCAAGAGCTATTAGATCTGGTGGTGGAATCCAACAGAATCAGCAACCTGAAAATATCTAACATAGAATAATTGATGAATTTAGGATGATAGATTCCTAGCCTAGTGGTGGTGTTACTTGTTGCTTCTAAACTAAGATTGTCTGGTGTTTTCTATTTGTGGCAAGTCAGGTGGGTCAAAGTGAAAGAACATAGCCAAGGCAGAATTTGGCCAGGTTTTTGGTCAGGAAGATTGGACAATGACTATGTTCCAGAGGAAAGGTAACTGCAGGAGAGTATGAGCTGGCAAGAGCACACTGCGAGGAGCAAGAGAACTATCTCAGAGCTCTGGAGAGGATGAGCTAACATGGAAGAGGCATTGGCTAGGGCAAATATACAGCCTTGGAATATGTATAGGGTGGGGCACAGACCTGGCTGGTGCCAAGCTGGCAATAGGGTGGATTGTTTTTTTTAATAATTACACACTACAACAACTTACTCAAGTACACTGATTTAACAGAACCATGTTACATCTAGATAGTACAGAGAGTGTTGAATATCTATATCATCTTGTGAAGATATTGCTTACTGGAGCAAGAGGAAGTTGTCTGAGAAAACAACACATAGGGGAACTTGAAATGTTGAGGGAGCTCAGAGAGTTAGAGGCGTAATAAGATGCCCCTCTATACTTGAGGCTTGTTTAGTAGATCCACATTTAGGTTGTGCTGGGAACTTCAGAGATGCAATGGCAATAAATCATCATCTGGGCTTTCTGGAGATGTTATTCCTTTGTACCTGTGCTCTTGTAAGTAACCCTGGTAAGCCCACTGGTTCATTAACGAACTTTGTTAGAATAGGCTATCTTCTGTCTATGATGCCTAATCAAACATTTGATCCTATCTTCCCAAAAAAGTCAGACAACAGTGTAAAGAAATTTTTAACCTGTCAGTGGAGTGGTCTGATGAGACAAATAGTTGTGTGATATTTTACAGATGAGGATGAATTGCAAAAGCCAATGTCTTTTCAGATTCAATGTTTTAATGCTAATAAACCACCAATAAAAACATCCACCAGCATATGTATATAGCTGCTCTTGGTGCCTGATTTTTGGTTGAGTACCTTTCAGAATATCGACTATACTAATTTGAGTATAAGCAGTGTTTTCCAAACATGTTAGTGTCTGAATGTTGTAATGTTATTTAGGGTATTGCTTCATACTAGGTTGTGGTACTTGTCTTCTAGCTTGCATGGAAATATTAAAACTTCTTCCCTATTTGAAGTAATAGATGATTAGGTACCACACCACACTTTTCAATCATTCCAAATCTTCCCTCACATCCCCACTTATTTTACCAAATGAAAACATACATGCTTCATCGGTGGGTAAGAGGATCTGTTTAATTGACAAGTTGTTACAATTTTTTATAATGATGATATACTATGTGAAAAAAGACAAATGATAAATTATAGGAACATAACTTGTAATTTGTGTACCGATAGCCTCTGGATTGTAAATACTGTCTGCACTAATAAATCTGAATCCTCTGTACAAATTGGACAATCAAAACCTACAATAAATTTTATTTTTATTTTTTCTGCCTGACAGATTTGGTTATGCTTTCTTCTCTGTTACTCCTTCTCATCAGCCTTGATTTATACCAAAATCAGAGATAGGATAGAGAATAAGCCAAATCATGTTCTAAAAGCAGCCATGGTGGGAATATGGGGTGTCTTTGCTAACACTACGGAAGGCCATGAGAATTTAAGCTGATAGGTAGCAGCAAGTCCTCACTAGGCATGGTTTAATTTTCTTATTATTTCAGGGGGAAAGATAACTGTGGTAGGAGGTCGCCATGAAAGTGGGTTTCAACAAGCTTCTTGAACAATCTACAGACTTTATTGGTGTTAATAACATTTTTAATGCTTTGAAAATGTTTGGCAAAGGGAGTGTGGCCTTGGAGTAGGTGAGACACTGTGGGAATAGGCTTTAAGACCCTCCTCCTAGATGACTGGAAGCCAGTCTTTTCTTAATGGCCTACAAATGAGATTTAGATGTCTCATCTTTTCCTACACCATGCCTCCCTGGATACTGCCAAGTTCCTGCCTTGTTGACAATGGACTGAACCTCTGAACCTGCATGCCAGCCCCAATTAATGTTTGTTCTTATAAGGGTTGGCTTGGACATAGTATCTGTTTACAGCAGTAAAACCCTAAGACATCAGTATGTGATCCAACTGAGGGCCTTGTTTGTGTGTGTGTCTGAAAATGGATAGGCCAAATTTATTCATTAAAGAATTAAAATACATAAAATACAAGGTGATAATAGTCAACATAATTGTTTCTATATTGCAATGATAGAGAGTTTAACTCACTATTTCCTTCATGTACTTTTAAAAAAGGAGTTGGGAAGATGGTTAAAATGGTAAAGTTTTTCATACATATGCATAAGTATCTGAGTTTAGAACCTCAAGCTTTTATGGAGAAGCTGTGAACCACAGTTTGTACACAAGTCTGTAACTCAGGACTAGGTGCAACAGACAGAGCTGGATCCCTGGAACTTGATGGTCAGCCCCACTAGCCAAATGACTGAGCTCAAGCTTCACTGACAGAGTGAAAGGTATTAGACAGAAAGATGACCAATCCTGACATACCTCTGGCTTTTGTCTGTAAGCCTGAGTGTGTGTGTGCGCGTACACACACACACATACACACACACACACACACACACACACACACACACACACACACACTCTAAGTAAATGAATAAATGTAATAAAAATTATTTTAAAATAAATCTTCTGCCAATGCAGAATGAAGATCAGAAACAAGGAAAAGCTTCAGGAACAGTTCTGTCTGATCAATTCTCTATTATACTGTTCAGTGTTTTTCTACTTTTCGAGAAATCAGACAGAGGTCCATATCTCTTTAGCTACCTGCCAATCTTTAAAGTTTTGTGAACTTGTTGTGAAAACCTTTTGACATTTCACAGAAAAATAACTCACTTCAAGAAGAGAAAGACTATGCTATTGTAAGTAGACCCATCTAAGCGCTGTCTATTGAAGTAAGGATCACATGTCTTCGAACCAAACTTAGCTGTGAAAAGCTCAAAGAGGGGAACTGGACAAACAAGCATATTCTTAAGATAAGAACTAAATTAAATATTTACCATGAAGAAAGCTTCAATCTGATGAACTGGCTTGGTTTTCTGATGGATAATCTTCACTTTCAACTTTGTTTAATCTGGAATCAACTATAGATGTAGGACTATGAGCATTTTAAAGAAAGTTTGTTTATCTCTTTCCCATATAATAGCATGATATACTTTCATAGGCATTATTTTATTTAATGTATTCACCTTACATTTTTAAAGCAATTAAATCCTTAGAGAACTAAATGACTGTATAAACTAATAGATTATTAGTGAATTAATAGCTCAGCCGAAAGATAATGAAAAGTTAATTAAGTGACAGATCCTATTTTGTGCACAAGCTCTGTGTGAGACATGGACTCAGCCCATGATCCTGAGCTAAAACATTTTCTGAAGTATAGTTCCTTCTGGATACTGGAAAATATAAAGTGCATCCACTTGTCAGAGAGTACCAAGTCTCAAGGGAAAGTTGTTTTTTAAATGTGTCTCATGGTATTCACACCCAAGTATCAAAGGAAAAGTGTTGTATAACCTGTGGATTAATTCAGTTATATGGTTCAGATAAAATATAGCCTCCAGAAATAACTGTGGCTGATAAGACTTATCAAAATGCTAGTATGGTGTCTAGCATGTCAAGTATACCTCTGAGATCAGAAGAATTGCTTACATGGGTTCGGCATGAAATAATCATAGGGTTGTTTCTTCTTTGAACTGTACAACTATGAATACACAAAGGAAAGTTATTTTAATATGTAAAAATAGTAGCTTACCCAACAAGACAAAATTACATATATGGTACATTAAAAGTCCTTTGTCTAGGTGGAAGCTGCTGTGTAGGATGTAAAAAGCAGCTGCCAAAGGTTCTGCATCCATTATTGGAACCCAGAATATAAAAAAGATATGAATAGTGAGGGGCAGGACTCAGAGAAAGACAAAGAGAGAACAGTGGTTGAAAGTGGACTGACACAATTATTAATATGTGATATATGATCATTTGGTCTCTAACAATTTGCTAGGTATTATTTCTTGATGTTATATGTTGAGGCTTCTTTAGAAGCTTCTTGGTTTGTATTCTTCTCCTTTCTAAAACCCTGAAAAAAATATTTACTGAAATATGATCTGTAGAATTATTTTTTATTGATTTATATGTTTTTGTATCCCTGTGTCTTCATGTTTGTTTTTCTCTTTCTCTCTTTGTGTCTTCTGAGTTGGTTCTCTCTCTCTCTCTCTCTCTCTCTCTCTCTCTCTCTCTCTCTCTCTCTCTCTCTGTGTGTGTGTGTGTGTGTCACTCCCTAATTGTATCCTTTCCTTCCTGTCTTCCTCTCTCCCTCTCTACTATTATTCTTTTTTTTGTTTTTTGTTTTGTTTTTGTATTTTTGTTTGTTTGTTTGTTTGTTTGTTTGTTTTTTCCAAGACAGGGTATCTCTGTGTAGCTCTGGCTGTCCTGGAACTCACTCTGTAGACCAGGTTGACCTCGAACTCAGAAATCCGCCTGCCTCTTCTACTATTATTCTTGCTAAAGTTCTTTTGAACTGTGGATTCACGATTTCAAATTTTATAGTTTGCCCTGAAATCAGAATGACTACTGGCATGGTTGCAGTATGAGGTTTCTTTGCCAACAGTTGGGGTAGGACATAAGAATTGAAGACATTAGTAAGGTCGCAGAAATATTTTACTGGGCGTATTTTATTTCTTTGTCATCTCAGAGAAAAATAACTTGAGAATATTTTAACACAATCTAAATCATTTCTTTTTTAGAATTTGTTTAGAAACTTCTAAACTATACTTTAAATTATGTTTTAACATTATTAACTTGAGGATATTTGTAATTATCTATTTTATGTTAATTTTAAATTTTATTATCTTTTGGTTAGAGATGATACATAGAATACTAAATATATTGAGATATTTGATATGATATTTTCCACTATTTAATATACTTTGGAGAAAAAAATAGCTTTTTACTGAAATTTTTTTTCATAAAGTATATTCTAATTAGAATTTCCATTTCTCCAATTCATACCATATCCTCCCCTCCTTTCCACCCACCTAGATTTACACCCTTTATTGCTCTCTCAGTAGAAAATAAACAGGGACTATGGTAATAATGATTAATAATAATAATAAAATAATAATAATTATTATTATTATTTTATTATTATTTTTATTATAATTATAATTATAATTATAAAAAATAGATACACATGTCCCAATTCCCCACTTGATGGTCATACAATAATCCCAGCAGTCAAGACATCTTCCACATGTTTACTGAACTTCAGGTTATAGTACACATCTTTACATGTAATCCTGGATCTGCACTCAACTCCATAGCCCACAGCTAAGCCTGCTTGCAAGGAAGACTTGTGCCAACTTGTAGAAATTATCCCTGAGAATTTCTACTCCCAGGGAGTACCCTGAAAGCCACTAAAACAGACAACCAAATGGCTAAATGCAAGCACAAGAACACAATCAACAAAAACCAGTACAATATAGCAACATCAGAAGCTAGCACTGCTACAACAACAAATTCTCGATATCATAACACACCTTAAGAGCAAGACTATGACCTTAAATCTTATCTTATAGTGATAGAGACTTGTAATGAGGAAATAAATAAATCCCTTAAAAAAATAGAGGAAAATACAATGAAACATGTATAGGACTTTAAAAAAGAAACAAATGAATCTTTTAAAGAAATACAGTAAAATGCAATCAAACAGGTAAAGGAAACTAATAAAAAAGTTCAAGACCTGAAAATGGATATAGAAACCATAAAGAAAATAAAAACAGAGGCAACACTGCAGATGGAAGATCCAGGAAAGAGAACAGGATCTATAGACACGAGCATCAACAACAGAATGCAAGAGACAGAAGTGAGAATCTCAGACTAGAAGATATACTAGAAGAAACCAATACATCAGTCAAAAGATAATACCAAATTGTAAAAGTTTCTAACACAAAACATTCAGGAAATGCCATGACAAAACCAAATCAAAACTATCTTTTGAAAAATCCAGCCCTACAGAGTATACTAGAGGTAAAATGCCAATACAAGGAGGATAACTACACACAATAGAACAAGAAATTAATCATATCACAGCAAAAACAAATGAGTAGAAACACACACACAATGTACAATGATTAACAACAAAATAAAAGGAACTAACAATCATTGGTCACTAATATCTTTCAATGTCAATGGATTCAATTCACCAATAAAAAGACACAGGCTAACAGAATGAATGCATAAGCAGGATCCTTCATTCTGCTGCATGTAAGAAACACACCTCAGCAACAGAGATAGACACTACCTCAGAGTAAACAGATGGAAAATGATTTTCTAAGCTAACATACTCAAGAAAGAAGCTGGAATAATTTTGTTTTTAATCTAACAAAATGAACTTTCAAGCAAAATTAATCAAAACAGTAGGGAAGAACACTTCATACTCATCACAGTAAAAATCTACCAAGAGTAATTCCTAATATTGAACATCTCTGTCCCAAATGCAAGGGCACCTGCATCCTTAAAAGAGACATTAGTAAAGCTTAAATCATACATTGAACCCCAAACAATATTAAAGGGGTATTTAAACACCCCATTAACACAAACGGACAGGTCATTGTAACAGAAACTAAACAAAAAATAATGAAGCTAATTGATGTTATGAATCAAATGAACCAAACAGATATGTATAGAACATTTCACACAAACACAAAAGAAAACCTTCTCAAGACATCACAAAACCTTTTCCAATAGTGACTGTATACTTGGTCTCAAACCAAGTCTCAACAGATACAAAAAGATTAAAATAACCTCTTGCATGCTATTAGAGTACCACAAATTAAAGCTGGGACTCAACAACAGAAACAACAGAAAGCTGACATACTCATGGAAACTAAACAACTGTCTATTTAATAATTACTTGTTCTGGGAAGAAACAAAAAATAAAAATAAAAATAAAAGAAATTTATGACTTTCTAGAATTCAATGAAAATGAATATGTCTACTTATTTGACACAATGAAAGCAGTGCTAAGCAGAAAAGTGCCAAAATTGGAGAGATCTCCTACTAGCAATTTAACAGCACATCCTTAAAGCTCTAGGACAAAAAGAAGAAAACACAGCCAGAAGGAGTAGATGGCATGACATTAAATGGAAATATAGTACTTGAAATTCTAGATAGAGCAATAAGACAGCAAAAGGAGAACAAGGAGATATAAATTAAAATAAATGAAGTCAATGTATTGCTATTTGTAAGTGAAAGGTTACTAAACAAAAGCAACCTACAAAATTCTACCACAGAACTCTTATTTCTGACAAATGCCAGAGATATGGTATGGAGGAGACTTTGAAGACTCAGTCAGGGTGACCATAGATTAGACACATATCTCTGGGGATACAGAACCTCCTGAAACAAGGTAGGTCCCAAAGTGGAGGGATAATTGCAATTACACACCCACAAAACATTTGACCCAAAATTTGTTCTGTCTACAAGAAATGCAGGGACTAAGAATAAAACAGAGACTGAGGCAACCAAAGCCAATCCAACTTGAGACTCATCCCATGTAAAATAATCAATCTTAGACACTTAAATATTCTCTGTGATGCTTCATGACAGGAGCCTAGCATAACTGTCCTCTGAGAGGCTCCACACAGCAATGCATTAAAACAAATGCAGAGACCCACAGCCACAATGGACAGATTTAAGGGTATCTATGAAAAATTTGTATTTACGGCTCCAAAGGGGATAGAAATTCCACAGAAAGTCCACCACAGTCAACTAAACTGTAACTATGGGGGTTCTCAGAGACTGAGCCACCAAAGAAAAAACATTCATGGGCTGAATGAATACTTCCTGCAAATATGGAGCAGAAGTACAATTCAGTCTTCCTGTATGTTACCCAACAACTTGAGCAGACCTATCTGTAAGGTTGTTACCTGTCTGTAGAATTTGTTCCTTACCTAAACTGGACTGCTTTTTCTTGCAACAGTGGGTGAGGATGCAACTAACCCTGTAGAGACTTGATATATCAGGGCATGGGGATACTCAGGGGATACCCACCCTCTCAGAGAAGAAAAGGAGTGATGGGAGGAAGGCATGCGTATGGGGGAACCAGGAGGGGCAAGCAATTAAGAGATAAACCAATGAATAAATTAATTAATGGAAAAATAATGAGGACAAACAAACATGAATCGAAGAAAACACATATATGATGTTCAAAAAAATTGGTGCCAAAAAATGCAAACAAAAAACATGTAGACTTAAAGACACATATATTTGCAAACATAGAAAGCCCATAAAGGCACAAAATCAGAACTCATAATATGTAAACAAGCAAACAAACAAAAACTTGTGGGGAAAAACAAACAAACAAACAAAGGTTTAAAACCCAGAGACTCAGTAGCAGGTTCCCAGCAGGGGATAACCCTACAAGGGACAGTAGGCATTTTGCCATGCTCCAGGGCCCTAGGCTCCTGACACGAGGCCACAGTTTTCCATAGGTCTGTGACTATAAGACACATAACCCCTACCCCCTCCACAGGTAGAGATGTGGGTACAAAGCCTCAAGACATTTCCATTTTAATGAGACACCTAGAGGCCAATAAACTCCCCTTCCCCTTTCCAGACACTCCTCCCTGCAAAAGGTATTTTAATCTCAGGCCTGCCCTGAACTTGTAGTGTAAGATTTCACTCATCACCATTCTCCACCATGACAATAAATGTCCTAAAACCATGGACTGTCTCTCTTCATCTGTATCCGCAGTGGGGAACGATGGAACAGCCTTCATCTAAAGGACTATGTCTCCTGCATTGCTCCCAGCCATGGTCCTTACCAAACTAAACCAGCTACCCAGTGACAAGCTAACAACATGTTCCCTGGAGGGACCCAGCCAGGCTCCTCCCTGCTTTCCCCCCTCAGACCCCCACTACATTCTCAGCTCTTCTGTGGCATCCAGCAGTGCCTGGATGCCCAAGAACCAGATGGAGCTGGTTCTGTGTAGTCACCAGGACCCCCAGACCGCACTCCCCCACCCCTGGGCAGTGTTCCACAGCTTCTCACAGCTGAACACCCACCCACCAGTGCAGTGGGGTGAGAGTGATCAAGCTTCCTAGGTCTCTTCTCCCTCAGAGGCTCGAGGCCAGGGGAAGACATGGGACTCACACCATTAACCCAACATTTATTAATTTAATATTATGTCAAACATAAATGCATTTGCTTCTGCCAGTTCATATGTTCTAGATAATAATACTTTCCTTTTTACTTCATTGCCTTCCTAGTTATTATTTTTAAATTGTTATTAGATTATTCATTTTCTTTTACAAAATATTATTTTAATTTGTTTCTTGAAAATTTCATATATACAATGGATGACAATCATTTCCTTCCTATATCACTTCCTGTACCACCCATCTTGTCTCTCTTTCTTTACATTTTCCTCTCAAGTTCATCTTCTCTTCCATTGTGTTATACAAATTGGTAGTTGTAATTGTGACAATCCAGTGAATCCAAATAGTACTGCCCAGATGTGCAAGATATGAGACCCAAAGCAAATTGTCACCCCTCATTCTCCCAGTAGTAATCAGGAGTCAAAGATCCTAGGCTAGATGTGGGGCCTTGGTATACTCTGTTTGTCTATGCTATAGTTTTATAAGGCATGATTTGCTGTTCTTCAATGTGATTAAACACAGCTGCTGAAAGTTCCTATATAGAAAAGACATGCACAACCCTTCACTGTGATCTTCTCACGTTCTTGTTTTTATATTCTTTCTATCTGTCTTTTGTCATATTCTCTGAGTCTTCAAGTAGAAAATATATGGATAAATTCCACTTTTTCAGAAGTTGTGTGATAGATTGTTCCTTTAGATAGATAAGTATTTATTAAGTCTACATGAATATATTTTCCAATTATTAAAGATTATCAATACTTAAGTATTCTAGTGAGTAAAGTCTTTGTTTGTTCAATAATTTATCATTCCTATTCACATTCCAATTTTCTGTAGTTTGCTTTCTGTTCCTGTATTCAATACATGAACAAAAGAAATTTGGAAGAAAGAGCTGATATCAGTTTATAGGTAATAGTTTACCAGGAATGGCTGCCAGGACAGGATGTCAAGTCAGGAATCTGGAGAAAGAAATTGAACCAAAGACCATAAGGACATGCTGCTCACTGGCTTGATTTCCCTGGCTTTCTCAGCTATCATTCTTTTACAGTGTATGCTCACTTGCCTAGACATTGTATTGCCCAGAGTGGGATTCCCTAATGAATTGGTAATTAAGAAAATACTTGTTGGCCATCAGGGGGAAGTCCCAGTAAAGGGGAATGTCAAGGTGGGAATACGGGAGTGGGTGGGTGGGTGGGTGGGAGGTGGAATACCCTCATATAGGAGGGGCAGGGGGAGGGGATAGGTGGTTTCCAAAGAGGAGACCTAGAAAGGGGGAAACATTGGAAATATAAATAAAATATCAAAAAGAAAAAGAGAATAGAAAGTAATATAGATGATTTAATGCACAGTACATAGTAAAGTATATGTGCACACATACATACACATATGGTAGATTTTATAAAACTATTTTTAAAATAGCCATTAGAGTCAGTGGACTCACCAAATGATTAAAAAGCAATTTTAGTGACTTTAATTTTTATTCTTCCAATTATATTGAAATTCTTAAGTGATTATTTCACCAGCATTTGGCTGTTTCAGCAGAGAAAACAATAAAGTTGAGAAAATGTGGGCTTTAACTTAAAAGAAAGAAAGAGAGAGAGAGAGAGAGAGAGAGAGAGAGAGAGAGAGAGAGAGAGAGAGAGAGAGAGAGAGAGAGAGAGAGAGAGAGAGAGAGAAATTACTTAATACACTTCAGTGACTCTTCTCTAAATTTTATCTGGCAAAGACTCTAAATCATTGTGGTCTATTTTGACTTTGGAGGAGACTTGTCACTTCTCTTGAAAGATACAGAAATTCTTTAAATTAAAAGCTCATATATATTTTTTAATATTTGAAATTGATTTATTTTACTTTCATTGTTTTGAGCATTTGCCTGAATATATGTTTATGAGTCGTATGAGTGTCTGGTGCCTGTGGAAGTCAAAAGACATCAGACTCTCTGGAACTGGAGTTACAAATGGCTGTGAGCTGCTCACTGTGAATTCTGGGAACCAAATTTGTTGCAAGAAAAAGTTGCAAAGACAATTTCCAAACAAGTCCAGCTGCCTATCCAAAGAAGAAATTGCCTAATAGCCTGGAAGAAACAGAGAGTATTCAAACTAGAAGGCTCAGGGTCAACCCTATTTGCCTGCTAACAAGAGGCTTAGATTGATGGAGCCATCAGAAAAGGATACTCTTTGAGACATTGTGCTGCCAGCTAGGGGTGCAATGCCTTTTAGACCTCTAGTTTCTATGAATTGTTATCCATGCGTATGTAGGCTTTGATGTCTTTGACTCTTTCCTGCTCCTAAAAGTAAACCATCACCAATATTCCTGAAAATATTCCCAACAACACTCTTTGGTTGACTGAGATAGACTCTGTTCTCCTGTTAATATCCTATTTGGGGGAGTATATATTTGTTAACATCTCTCCAGGAATACAATGATATATTAAATTATTATGACCTGTTTTGTTCTGTATTTTGAGAACACAAGAACCTTGCTTTTATGTTAAAGTGCAATATAATTTAATTATCTGTAAGTGGGCTTTAGCTATAGTATTCACACAGCCTGATGTCAATCTTCATGGGCAAACTTATGTTCAGATGTTACTGTAGAACAGTGGCTTTAATCTTCATGTTTCATCATCTGGAACAATTTGGAAATGTTTCTATTACACAAGTACTCCAACAAATCTGAGCATTGTAGGTTTCATACCTATGTCATTGTTTTTAGCTTTACATGAAGTGTTGGTGGTTCCATGGTGACATAGATCAATCAGTGTGGCCAGTGACAGAAAATTGTTTGTTATTTCTAATGGACTATGGGTGAATTATACAAGGCTCAAGAGAAATCACAAGAATTGGGAATTTGGAAATTGTACGCTAGGATGTGACCACACAATACTTAGCTATTCTTTTGAAAATGCTGTTTTTTATGTTTAAAATTTCCCAACTGGTTTTTCATATGAACAATTTGTTCTCTGTGTTTGTAAATGCCTAATTTACTTTTATTTATTCACTAATTAGCATGTGTGTGTGTGTGTGTGTGTGTGTGTGTGTGTGTGTGTGTGTGTAAGTGCTAACATCAATGTGCATATACATGGATATACATGTACATATGTCAAGCATGATTGGAAAGGTCAGAAGAAACCTTTTGGAAGTTGATACTCTCCTTATACTGTGGGTTCAGAGGTTTGAATTTAGAACATTTGTGCGGATCCCTTTACCCACTGAGATAACTCACAATACTTCATTTGCATTTCTATTATATTTCTTTCTGCTTTGCTATTGTACTCACACAAATCTGTCTGCTTCTGCCTTGTGAGTGCTAATATAAAAGACATGCACCAACAGGCTCACCCAAGAATGTTTGCTTTAAATTTTACCTCAGAGTGCTAAATTGTACTGAGGAGATTGAGATAGAAGAATGGGCCGATCACCAAGAACAGCACCAGCACTGGAGTGAATCAACCTTAACTCAGAGTGTTACAGAGGGCAAAGCTGGAAAAGTGATTCTAGTCCTTTGGAAGATCCCAGAAGATCATGTGTGGATCCCAGACATTGAAACAAGAAGTTGTCAAATTGAAGTTTCCTTGGAGACTCCAAGATGTTAGAGATGCCAGAGCCATGGGTTATCTGCTAAGGAAAGCTGCTAACAGGGAGTGGAACTGCCCCAGGAGAAAGAAATTTGTTGCTGTCAATAAAGATGAAAAAGGAGTTGGAAATGTGAAGACTGCTTGGACATTCGACATGGAAATGCAAAGTTTAGAGTTTTCCCTGCTGGTTTCCTGTCTTGCTCTGGGAATTACAGTTAAGTGATTTGATGACTCTCAGAAGAGATTTTGAACTTTAGATTTTTAACATTGTTGAGACTGTATAAACTATGGGGACTTTGGAAGTTGGACTAAATGTATTTTGCATTATGGTATGTTTAGATATGGCCCCTATAGACTCATATGTATGAAAAAGCCTATGGAGATCAGGGAGTGGAATGTGATGGTTTGTATATGCTCAGCCCAGGAAGTGGCACTATTCGGAGGTGTGGCCTTGTTGGAGTAGGTGTGTCACTGTGAGTATGGGCTAAGACCCCCACTGTAGCTTCCAGGAGGTCAGACTTCCACTAAGAGCCTTCAGATGAAGAGGTAGAACTCTCAGCTCCTCCTGTACCATGCCTGCCTGGAGGCTGCCATGCTCCTGCCTTGATGATAATGAACTGAACCTCTTAACCCTCAGCCAGCCCCAATTATATATTGTCTTATAAAAACAACAACAACAAAAACAAACAACAACAACAACAACAAAAAAACAAGTACAAAGTCATCCTTGGCTACATAGTGAACTTGAGGCCATCCTAGACTATAAAAGACTTTGTCTCAAAATACATAAAATAGGTGAAAAATATATAAAATCAACAAATCATTGGAGTGGTATGTCAAGCTTCATAATTGGGCATAGAGTTGGGTAATTTTTTATACTATCTTATGATAGTCAGGTACATTCAAAGTTGGATGAATCACTATGTGAAAAATCACATTAATGTTAAAGCTAAACATCTTGAAAGAGGTTTATAAATTACCACTCATTTTATTGAAAATATGAAATACATTTAAAATCTTACAGCACAAATAAATCCTCAGAAATTCATGATAGAAAATATATAATTTAAGCAATTCCAATGCCCTGAAAATTCTAGATATTTTCCACATGTATTTACAAATACATACTAATTACAAACAAAACAAAAAATAAGGAAAATATTTTAAATTACAGAATGTAAACTGACAACATTTAAAGTTCCACTATTTAAAGAAAACAACAGCTATAATTCTATTAACAATTTAAGATAAAAAAGAACCATAAATGAAATATTTACAAACATACAGAGCACACTGCTCTGATACATAGTTGAAAGATTTTAGACATGAAAAATAACATTTTCAAAAGAACAATTGATTGTCAGTTGGCCACATCTTAACATGCTATATACAAATTCCAGTGGCACATCATTGCTATTGGAACTTATATAGTTCTCAAGAGCTTATGGCCTTGAGGAATAAAGACTACTAACCATTAATCATCCAGGATTCCACTAATATCTGTTTGTTTTTTCATTAATCTATGCATTCACCCATATGTCTACTCAATTATCCAGCTAGCTATCTGTCTGTCTGTCTGTCTATCTACATATATATAATTTATGGTTTATCTAACTTATCATACCTAATATCTTAGTTACTTTTTAGTGTTGTGATAATGCACCATTACTAAAGCAAATTATGGTATAGCTTATTTCATTATGCTTCAGACAGGTTGTCTATAATGATTGAAGAGGCCTGAACTGCAAGTACCTGGTGCAGGAAGCAAAGAGATCATATCTCCAAATATTCACAAACCACAGAAAGGAAAACGAGGTGAAATGAGGCCCCCAGTTCTGTATTTCTATCAGCAAGTCTCCATCTATTAATGGTTTCAAAACTTCCCAAACATCAACACCAAGTGGTAACCAAGTGTTCAAATATGTGCGCCAACAGGGGACACTTGTCATTCATAACAACACACCTAATCTGTTCCAAACCATTTCACATGATCAAAAAGAGGTAGAGAAATGAAGAACTGGAATGGATTTACAATTCAAATGAACAGGTGCATATATGAATGCAAGAGGGAGTTTGCTGCAGGTAAAATCTTTTATATTTCTAGACAGGGTTATCCAGTCCTTCCACTTTTTTTGTTAATTCAGTTATGTGGGGATTTTTGGTTTGTTTATTTGTTTGTTGTCCCATTTTTGGGACATAATGCTTTCAGAGCAAGAACATCTACTTGCTAATCCATCTTATAGGTTCTTCATTTTCTGTTGCTTTTCTCCTTAGTGCATTGTTCTGTTTGCTCCTCCTGAATATATTTTTAAAGCCATACAAATCTATATTTGCTTTTCTTCTTTCCTCTGCACTAAGATATATTCTTGACCAAATGATAACTATTTAATAGATATTTTGTGTTATGTTCCTTTGGCTAAATAGGCTAATTTATCTTTAGGTTATTCTATTTAGGCTAACTGGGTTAAATCCATTTGAACTAACCATGTCTTTTTGCAAATGGCCATTTGCAATGGACATAAATATAGTTTGAAATGAAATTTCAAACTAAATGCTGGAAAATGATTTGATCCAATTTCAATGAATTATTACTAGCCTTTCGAGTCATAGTAGCAGTTACTGCTATAGTCGTTATTAGTTACTGCTACCTCAGTACCAGTAGTGACTAGTGTAGCTGATAGACAAGAATTAGTACATTGATAACCAAAATTAAGGCAGAAAAGTAGGACTGGAAACCAGAAGCATCTGATTAACATGTTAAAGTTCCTAGTAACTGAGGCCTGGAGACTTCTGCCCACCTGACAGAATTTGCATGTAAAAATCCCAAACCTCTAATGGGGAGAAGGTTGTTGCTATGAAAATGGTCCCTAGATGCTTACTACCTTCCAGCCTGAATAGTTTTATAGCTTCTAACCTTTCCCAGCTCTCTGACTATTATTCTACTTGAGAGTTCTTTTTTTTTCTTCTTAACACAGTCTCTAATTTTTTTTTTTTTAATTTTCATGCATCTCTGATGTAATTATTTGTTTGGAACCAAAGAACCTGGACATCTCAGTGATATTTTCCACATGCCAGTCTACTCCTCCAATATGAAGGCGGCACACATGCTCTAACACATTTCCTCTAAGCAGCATGGCTATTAGACGTCATCCTCACATTTGTTTTAGGTTCCAACACAGATGGATGGATGAGGGCTCTTTGCTTGAGATGTCAATGTCAATAGATCTTATTTTTAAATTGCTCATTTGGGATACATGATGAGAAAATGATAACACACCTTGTCTTATGATTACAATAAGAAAACTCAGTTTAGAAAATATTTGGGAGCACATCAATGGTCACTTATCGGGGTCGTCAAAGAGAATTACAAGTGACAAGTGTTTAGTTCATAGATTGCTCTACCCTTGTTTCATTTTAAGTTTCTCTGAAATTCAACTGGAATTTAAAATGAGACAGCATTTCCTTTGAAATCTTTCTAATATATTTTATAAAATAAATCATGTTATATTCTAAACATTTGTTTTTACTTTTCAATTTTATGTACATACATGTGCCTGAATGTAGATATGTGTATATATGTGCAGATGGTCATGGAGAGAAAAGAAAGCAGAACACACACACACACACACACACACACACACACACACACTCACACATATATAATTCAATATATAGTATATAGCATATAGCTACAGCTTATAGCAAAAGGCATATATCAGATATTATATATCATATAGTATATAGTATATATAGCACAGAACATGTTAGATGTAATATGTAATGCACAACATATTATTAACATATAATATAATATATAATAAAATACATGTATATACAATCATAAACATATACATATATAGACAGTTAGCCTGACTCACTACTCAAGCTTTAAAATATCTTAGTCATTATTTTATAGCCTTCTATAAAGTCTAAAGTGCCCACTGACAGGGTTGATAAAGTATAACTAAATTCATATCTTCCAATTTCTGTTTTTCGATATTAGTGGGAATGCAAGTCTAAGGTGCCCATTGACAGGGTTGATAAAATATAAATAAATTCATATCCGCCAATTTCTGTTTTTTGATATCATTGGGAAAGCAAAGAAATCAAGGTCATGTGTTTATGGACCTAAGTATCCTGTATTACTTTGGCAGGTGTGGCAGGATTGGGTAGGCAGGAGGGGCATGGTAGTTGGGGATTGAATTGACAGGAAAGGGGCCCGGTAGGTAGAATTTGAGTGTGCAGCAGGAGGAGGGGGTTGCCTATTTGAACACAGAACTTTTCAAAGGATGCTTTTTCAGTGGAAGAAAAGTTCTGTACAGGAAGTATAGGCTTCCGATGCCCATGGTCAAAGAACATGGCTTCAGCTCAGGTCCATCTTTAAGTCAGGATTTAAACCACAAGCATCACTAGGAGAATGTGTAGATAATTTTCCTGAAAATATTAAAACAAAACCAAAAAACAAAACAAACAAACAAAACCTGAAGAATTCTGTTGGGATCTGTATGCACTCAGTGAATAGAATGCTTCCATACTATCTGTGAAGCCAGAGTTTCCTCTCCAGTACCACATAAACCAGGCTGTTGGAACATGCCTGTGGCTCTCTTTTTAGGGAAATGGAGGCAGAAGGATCAAGAATGTAAATTCATTCTCTTCTACTGAGATTACTCAAGGTTAATATGGTCTACACATAATCAAGTATAAAAATCAACACCCCCCCCCAAAAAAAAGAAAAACTTCACACAAGTACTTGTTATTTGAGGAATATGTATCTGGACATGTCTAGCCGTGGCTAATTTCAAAGTTAGTCACTCTGATTCAATATTATTATAGTATTTATTTGTTAATTAATCTGATTATTTCAATTCCTATAGTTCCCAAGTCATTTATTGCTTGAGTAATCAGTACTCAAAATCAGTACCTAAGCAATCTAGAATGATACAGCATCCATTTTCTGCCAAAGTCAAAGTTGCAGTTTTATTATTTGTATCTAATTTTTTTCTCACAATAGCCTGTGAGGATTTGAAAATTCTGTGCAATTTTTGCTTTGAGTTGCTGTTGCAAAGCACAGAATTAGGATAGAAATGATCTGACTTTGTGCTTGCAATACATTATTTTTACCTGGCTTAGTTTCCTTTGTCTAGATATACATAACTCTGTGACCCTTCTGAGTAAAATAAAAATGGACATGCTCTTCATTGACAATGCTTGTTTTTGTGGTTTGAATGTAAATGGTCATGTAAAGGCTCACATGTTTGAGCCATTGTTTCTCAGGTAATGGTGCTGGTTAGAAGGTTGTGGAATTTTAAGGAGGTAGAGTTTTGTTGAATGCAGTGTTCCTTAGGGAAAGATAGCCTAACACTATTTCATGTTCACTGTCTGCTTTCTGAGTGTGGATATAATGTGAACAGCTGTGATATGCTCATGATGCAATGCCTTCTCCACCACAGTGAGAAATATCCCCTGACATTGTGAGCCAAGATATATACATATACATACACACACACACACACACACACACACACACACGCACACACGCACATATATATATATATACACACAGACACACACACACACACAGACACACACACACACATACACACACACACACACACACACAGACACACACACACACAGACACACACACACAGACACACACATATATATATGTGTGTGTGTATATATATATATATATATATATATATATATATATATATATATTCATCTATATATATGCATATATAGTGTTATGTACCAAATATAAGACACATCAAATACTGGGTAAACAACAGTCATTATTACTCTTCTGAATCATGTTTACAATTGTTTTTTAAAGACCATTTTATTCATATTTAATGTTTGTCTGCTTATGGGTCAGTGCATACATGAATGCAGTGCTCATAGATTCCAGAAATGTGTATTGCAGCTAGGTGTTTACATGCTACCAGTGTTAGATGCTGAGAATGTGCCTTAGGTGAAAAGGTAGCATGTGTTCTTAATTACTGAGTGATCTCTCCAGCTACACTCATGATTTTCCTATAAAATATTCTTTTATTGTCTCTAATTATTGATACAAATACAGATGTGTTGGAAAGAGTTCTAGGGACATGTTCTTAGACTTCCTTGCTTGCTGTCAATTTTTTGTCTTTCTTTCCTCAAACTACTGTCAAACTTTCCTCTTCCTTTCACTGCCCTATTATTGTTGCACTCTGCTATGATGGCAGCTATATTGATGTAAGGACCAATAGCAATTCTTCAGGATATTTTCCTTACAATATGCAAAGGATAACCCTAGTATAGACTGTTTAGAAACATATGTTTTAAAGATGAGTAAAGACAGTATTTTCAATATCTGAAAGTAAGTGGAGTTAATTTTTCTACACATTGGCTTCTAGACAACTAATCTGTTAGGAACACTAGTTATTAGATAGTTGTATTCAGCACCATGACTGGAGGTAATGACTCAAACTCAATAGAAGTCACAAGTTATTATAAGCTGTGGTTCCTTGGCAGCTACTCATTCAACAATATGCTGCTTTAGTAAACCTCTCCTTTATTCTTATGGCTAGATGCCACAAGTCATGGGGAAAAAGTTGAAACATAATAAAACAAAAACATCCCCCCTTTTCACACAATTCAAGTTGCTAGCTATTCACCTTAATTGGAAGTCACAAACAAAGGGATTTAAATGAGCTGAGTTTCCTCCCTATGTTCTCCTAGATCATAGGTAGGGTGCATTGGCACCCTACTGAGCTTGCTTTCCTGAATGACTGGACCATACATTTTCTAAGAGGAAATCTGTTCATTATTCATAATTTGAGTGCTACCCTTACAAAATGATTATCTATGTCATGTACTGTTTCATTAGTGACTCAATTATTCTTTTGTTATGCAGAATCCCTCATGATTTTCCTATATAATATTCTTTTATTGTCTCTGATTATTGATACAAACACAAATGTGTTAGAAAGAGTTCTAGGGACATGGGATGAGGGTCTTCAAAGCTAACAGTCTTGAATGTGGTTCAGGATCTCTTTGCTTTTGATGCTAGCCATAGGAATTTTATGGAATATTGCTTATGGAAGATGTCTGCTAAGAACATTAATAGATTATCACTGTGTAAACATGAAACAGGCTTTTACCTGTTGGCATTGTAGCCATCTTTAGCCTACCTTCATTAGTTGATAGTACTGCATGTATTTGTCACATATCAAACAGATGTTCTCATCAAAGATGTCCTTGCCCTCTGGATCTTATAATTTTTCCATGCCCCCCCCTTTTGAAGTTCCCTGAGCCTTAGGCATAGAGTGTGTATTGCTGGTGTATCAGTTTTGATTGGGTACTCCAATGTCAGCTGTTCTTTTAATGTTCAAATGTTGTAGATTTCTCTGAAGTTCTTTATCTATTGCAAACATAACCTTCTTTCCTGCAGCTTTAGATCAACAATTCTCTGGGGCTATATGGATTTATATGCAGAATACAGTTGGAAATTGTACTGATTTAGATATGTGGCAGTAGTGGGTTCTCATCTAATGCCCATGCCACTAGCAGTCACAAGTCATTGACTAAATATCAAGAATTAATGCACAGATTGGGCTAAAATATAACTAGATGTTTGTCCCTAGGAAATAAATGTCACTGTTGTGCTTTTGAAGATATCTTGCTGTTCTGGCCATTGGTTTGATTCATGGAATTTATTGCTGAGTAAGACTATTTCTTTCTTTTCTCCATTTGTAGTTTGCATTGTATCAGATAGCATGAGAGCTAATCTTCAGGTCAATTCCAGCTCAATTCCTTAAGGCTTATGGTCCAAATACATGATGTCTTCAGCAATAAGTTATTTTCTTTAGTTTCCAGGAAGCAACCCAAGGTAATGACAATAGCCTAAGCTACATAAGGAGTCTCTTGGACTCCCTGGCCAAAACTGAAAGGCATCCCATGCCTTGTACTGATTTTTTTAAAATTTAATTTATGGCACTTGGTGGAACATTATCTTCATAAATGACATAGTTTCATTTAAACTATTTGCATGTGTGTGTGTGTGTGTGTGTGTGTGTGTGTGTGTGTGTGTGTGTGTGTGTGTGTTGGGCCGAGGTGTGGGGAGGGAGCACAGGTGGGGATGGGAGTGAGGGCTGCCTCTGCTACTCTTCCACTCTGAGCCTGATTTTGGCTGTGGCGCGATCTCACAGCTGCAGTCAGCACACGCCCGACCTCCTGGCCTGGAAAGCGGATCTCTTCTCAGGCCAAAAGTGTTACAGCTCTAGGGACAAATCTCTCAGACCCCAGAGCAGTTTTGCACCTTTATTCTTTCTGGATGGCGGGCGGTGGGTGCTCAATTAAGCAGGGAGGTAGCAGGTGGGCAGGTAGGTGGAGGAGAGAGAGAGAGAGAGAGAGAGCGCTACTCAGGTCAGGATGCTCTGATATATTGTTTGGGAGGGGTCAGGGATTTGGTACTTCCCATTGGCTTGGTTTGGGGACATTGTGGTGCCTCATTTGCTTGTGTGGGACTTAGAGTTGCTTTCTATGCGACAAATCTCACATGCCAGGCCTCTCTCTATACAGGGGTTGTGAAAGCTGTAGCTGTTTTACAGGAGTCTTCAGGGAGCGGTGGCCAAAAACATAATGTGGTTCCTTGTGAAAATGCCACAGCTCATGGATATTACACTGGATCTCCCAGAAATTTTAGCCTGTGCTCAGCCGGGTGTCAGATTGCCTGCCACAGACTGCTGCCCCACATGTGTTTATGTGTGTGTGTTCAGGGTTGGTCTGGTGATGTTTTGGTTACTAAGTACTGAAATGCTAAATTCTGGTTGTTCCAAGACAAGTGAATTCTATGTATACCAACTTTGTTATGCAAATCTGGATTCCTAATTTAAAGGTAATTGGTTAATAAAAGGTTAAATTCTATGACTTGGCAGTAGAGAGAGAAAGGGATAACTGAGAATTGAATAAGGGATATCAGGAGAGAGCACAGAAGGAGAAGGAGGAAGGAGATTAAGGAAGAAGAAGCACACCATGAGAAAAGATGGACCATGAGCATATAAACAAGAGAAATAGCAAGTAACAAGGGACATATGCTGAGATGCAAGTTAGAATAGTTCAAAAAACTGCCCAATTTAGGCTTACATCTTTTAAATAAAATATGAAGATTATGCGTCTTTTGTACAGGTTCGGTAGAATAAATTATTTTTCCATGTGTATATGAGTGGTATCTACATTATATAAGTCATTCTAAGTAAATAAAACTATTTTTCCATGTTTTTTCAGTCATCTTCAATATTCTTTATCCCTCCCCTTAGTTAAAGTATCCCTCTACTTATGGGAAGAATAGAACACAAGTGTTATCTAGGGGAAATTGGAGTGGCTTTCATTTTCTCTGTAGTTTGTTAGAGAGTTACATTGTTAATGGTATTTAGTTTTTTTTATACCCCCATTCCTCCATGTCCTGCATAATAGTAGCACAAGAAAGGATCTAGAGGTAGTCTTTAAGTAGTCTTTATTGGAAATAATTGACTCATAGCCTGAAGAGCTGTGTTCACCAATTATTTATGCTATGAGAAAGCAGTAGCCCTGGATGGACAGATGGTTCAATGGGCAGAATCCAAACATGATGCCCTGGCTTTTGATACCAACATCTATGAAGACCCATGCAGTATATATATGTAACCTTAGCACTGAGGATGCAAGGGGAGCAAAGACTGGAATACACTTAAAATTTGCTGGTCTTCCAGCTTACCTAAATCTGGGAACTATGCAACCTCTCTCAAAAATATGACAGATAGATAGATAGATAGATAGATAGATAGATAGATAGATAGATGATAGGAAGATAGATAGATAGATAGATAGATAGATAGATAGATAGATAGATAATGAAAATGAGATATACTGTGTTGGACTCTGGTCTCCAAACATATCATACATATGTACATAAACTGTGTACTCAAATGCATACACACGTGTACCACATACATACATATACTATGAATACACACACAAATGAAAGTGAAAGTTGTACACAAGCATATGTATGTATATATATTAATCAGAGTTGTCACTCATGGTTATTTCAAAAGTGACCAAAGAATTGTTAAGAGTAAGATGTTCTCAAAAGTTGTTTAGTTTTGATAGATCTGAACTAAATTTTTGATTAAAAAGTGAAATAAAATGTGTCACTTTTTTTGGTGCTGTAGCTATTTAAAGGAGCAGATAAATTCAATTTTGAAAATCACCTTTCCTCTGATCAAAGGAAAATTGCTTAATTTTAAGTACCGGGAACATTTGTCTTAACAGTGGAAAGTTTGGTTTAGGAGATTAAAGAACAATGATGAGAGGATAAGGCAATGACACCAACCTGGGAAGGGAAAGACATACTTGAAGATTAAAGGGCCCTGGGAATAAACGAGTCAGTACAACAAAAAAGACAAAAGAAATATTGAAGGACAACTAATGGTGAGTAAATTATTGCATTTTTAACCTTCCATATTATCTAGTTCAAAGAGCAATTGCTAAAGCATAATGTAAAATCTGAAATATTTCCATTTGTATTTTAATGGAGAAATAATTTATAAGATGTCCATCACCTTCTGAATGTTCTGCTAGATACAGACAATACTAAGACACAATCCCCTGTTCTGGTATCTCATAAAGTTCATCATAGTTAGGAGACAAGAAAACAAGCTACTAAAATTCAAGGTGAAAAATCCTTAAGAAGATGCATGTGAAATTTGACAGAGAGATTATTGTGGCTGTCAGTTTCACTAAAATTACCAAATTATTGAGATAACCTTGGAGGTTCAGTTCTTGATGAATTCCCAAACTTCTATATGGGTCAGTATTCTTCAAAGAATTGCATATTGAGATTACAGAACACCAGGGACTGTGGAACTTTTCACCAGTGAAATGTAGCCTCTTGTTCTGAAGAAGAATTCCAGGGAAGTGAAAATAAATTGTGAATTTAGATCTGAATTCTTCATGCTTGCACAGCAAGGGTTATGACCCACTCAACCATCTCCACAACCTACCTGAAAAATTAATTTTTAATGTTGAATAATAAAAATTCTCATATATCCAGGTTCAGTTAAGTCAGAATAAATATATTTCCTGACTTCCCTCTGTGCTTCACTAATAGGTCTGCTTGCTCTCAGACTGTTTCTATTAGAGTTTCAAAATTTCTGCATAGCATCATAATTTCACATGCATAATTCACCAATACCCAGTAGGCCATCAAAAGGCATTTCTATTCTGTTTAAAGAATGCAGAAACATTTTCCTGGAATTCTCTCAGTGGTCTTTGCTTGCTTGTCATTTGCCTTGAGAGTCCTGTATTCCTGTGCCTAAACTAAAGGAACTAAAATAACTTATTTTGAAGCATACACATTCATTGGCAGTTATGTAAACAAACTGTAGTCTTTATTGGTGAGAAAAATGGTCCAAACTAGACCCTGGAAAAGAATAATAGTATGTACAGTGTTTGATGAATGTATTTCAAAACAGCTCATTCTTTCCATCTCACTTTAATGCACTCTAGGTGAGTTATTGCACTCCACAGAAGTTGACTTCTCTTGAATATGTTCTTTACTAGGTAAAAACAGTTGTGTGATTCAGGAGGCCTTGAACTACATACACTTGATAAGGCATGTGAGTAAAGATACAATACAAAACAGCCCAGCATTTGAGATCAAATGCAGATCCAGCTTGCATTTCCTATCTCTACTCTAATGTGGTTGTGGAAGCTTCATGAGACATTCTCATCCTCTAACACCATAGAAGCCGTATCTCCATGGAAGACGCCCTTACCATTTTTGTTGTTGTTGCTGTTCTTTGAAAACAACATACTGCATACTATTTCTCCATTACTGATGGGAGATAGGGTGCAAAATATAATAGATGACTTCTGTAAATAGGAGTGTTGCTAAAAATATATATTTCAGTTCATGTCTTAAATGAATGAGCATGGCATAGTTTGAGATTTTCTCACAATACTACTTAAAGATTTTTGCTCTACTTAACTTTATCTATCAACTTTTCATAGTCTAGAGTCACTGAAGAAGGGAGTTTCAGCTAAAAGATTGACCAGATCAGACTGGCCTGTGGGAAATAGTCTTGATTATTAATTGATACAGGAAGACTCAGCCCACCGTGATTGGTATCATTCCATGGACATGTAGGACTGAAATGTATCCAAAGTTAACTAAGTGTGAACTTCAGGGAGCCAGCAAGAAGCATTATTCTATGAATTCTTCTTGAGTTCTTGCCATGACTTTGATCTAGAAGTATCAATCCTAAATCCTTTCTTCCACCAAGTAGCTTTTAGTCAGAGTGTTCTAGTGATTGAAGGATTTATTTATTGACTGTTTTTCTCCACAGCAACAAAAGGCAACCAAGAACAATGTTTAACTGATAAACCTATGAATTGTTTATATTTGAAAGTTTTACTCAATAGTTTTGGGCTGTGGTTAACTATAACTGTATGGAATTGAAAAGCAAAGTTGTACATATATGTGTGTTAATACTGCTTTTTCAAGTATATGTGTCTAGCAGTCATGAACCAGGATAGTTTTTTCACACCAAGAATTGGAGAATCACGTCTGCATACTTTAGCAAAGATTCATGGCTTAGGACTTGACAAATTCACACACTGCTGTATATACCTATGCCTTGATTCTGAATTGTAACAAAACATCAAACATACATCAAATTTGAGTTGCCCATGGGGCTTAGCAAAGTTTCATAGCATCACTAAATAATTTTGTCTACAGAATTTGTTGTTGTAGAGAGCTATCTGTTACAATGTTGGACTCTGAATAATGTACTTTTCCCTTACTCACTTGATATCAGTTGCAATTGTTTTTGTAACAATTGGAATTTATCAAGGAATTAAAAAATGCCTATTAGCATCACATGTACATATCAACCAGGAGATATCTCACTTTAGAGCATGGCTACATTTCTTACCCCTTGAGTAAGACATGGCACAAGGAAGTTGTTTTATTGTTCAGTGAAATATGAACAAAAGTTTTGTAGTGTCTTCTTTAAGGAACACTTAAAGTCAATGTATTAGTCATTTGTTCTGTAAATAAATTTAAAAGTAACATAAAGAAGGGTCTATTTAGGTTCAGAGTTCCAATGGAAACAGTTCTTTACTTTAGGAATGGCATAGCTGCAGGCATGTGAGAAATCTTGTCACTTTGCTGATATTTGCAGTTAGGAAGCAGATAGAGATGAATGCTGGTGCTCAGTGACTTTCCCTTTTATATTTAGTCCAGGATATTATCTCATGGCCTGATGTGGTCCACAGGTAAGATGGGTCTTTCTATCTCAGTTAGAGTACCTAATCTATATAATCCCACACAGGTCTGCTTGTACTTTTTTGGGATTCTCAATCCTATAAACTAAGATTAAAGGTGGCAGGCCACATACAATTCTTCAGTCTTTCTGTACTACCTAGAGTTTATATGTACTCCTGGATACAGTTGACATGAACTTCAAGCAATGGAATAGAGTGACTGGAGAACAGCTAACTAGGGACTTTGTAGAAACTGACACATGACAGATATGCATTGCTCTTGTTATTGTTGTTGTTGTTGTTGTTGTTGTTGTTGTTGTTATTATTATTATAGAATGTCATTGGAATTTAGGGAACCTTTATCAGTTTCTCAAAAGCCAGTCCCACTAGAAAGTGACAACCACAAATAGAATTTACCACTGTCATACTTCAGTTGGTCTTCCATGATGCTCATTCCATGATGCTCGTTCCATGATGCATAGATATTTAGGGATAGGGAGATAGCTTTGTGTGTAAATTGTTACCTGGTCAATCATGAGGAACTGAGCTTGATACTGCAAAGCTAATGAAAAGCCAGTCATAGGAGGATAGTGGATCAATTGCAATACTGCCAAAGATGAGAAGTAGAAGCAAGAAAATTCACAGAAGCTTGAAGGCTATAGCAACATCTGCAAGGACACCCACAATTGTGAACACACACATACATACACACACAACATACAATGCAAATTTGATCATTACATCCCTTAGCTTATAGTATCCCACCAATGTCAGTAACTTACACACACACACACACACACACACACACACACACACACACACACACACACACACAACTGGATTTGCACAGGTAGATCACAGAACTGTTCCTGGTACTGTGTGGTACACACAACTCTAAGCTGGGATACACCTGCTGCTGGAGATCTACATAAGGACATTGGAAGGAGAAAGATTCAATCTTCTTCGCCTGCGAGACTTGTGGGACTAAGTGACTGTTAGATCCTTGGGTTTTCATTCACAGCTACTGCTGGTCATTGTTAGGGTGTTTAACTATAGACTGTAAGTCATTAACCAATTCCCTTATTATATATATACTACCAATTAGTTCTGTGACTCTAGAGAACCCTGACTAATACACATGGTTTCCTGGGCTGAATAAAAAGGAGAAATTGAACTGATGTTATCATTCATCCCCCACTGCTACCTAACTGTGGTTGCAATGTGACTAGCTGCCTAACATCCCTGTCACCATGCCTTCCCCATCATGAGATACTATGCCCTTAAAAACTTTCATTACAAATTGCCTTGTTCAAGTATTTTTTCACAGTAATAAGAAAGATAATTATTGAACACTGAAATTTATGTACCATTTCCATTTACCAAGACAAACTATTGTGTTTGGTAAAATTACTTGATATTACTCTAGTATCATTATAGTTTACCTGAGAGCTTACTTATATTTAATAAATATTAATTAACTATTAATATACATTTGGTGGTAGTTTGAATGAAAATGGTCCCTATAGGACCACAAGAAGTGACCACACCATGAAGTGAGGTTTTTGATGAAGTAGGTAGGATCTTATTGGGTCAAGGATACCACTGGAGGTGGGCTTTGAGCTATCAGAAGCTCAAGCCTGGCTTAGTGGCCTATTTTCTCTGACTGATGCCTACTGATCAAGATGTTGAACCATTGCTCCTTCTCCGGAAGCCTGTCTGCCTATGTGGCACCATCTGTTCTGCAATGATGACAATAGACTAAACCTCTGAACTGTAAGCAAGCCCTAGCTAAACATTTTCCTTGATTTGTGTTGCTATGTCCGTGGTGTCTAATCACAGGACTAGAACCCTGATTAAGTTTAATACTATTAATATCGTAATTTGTCAGAAACCATCTAGGAAAAGCTAAGGCATGCATTTGAGATTTATGGAGATGGCACACTGCTTTCAGATGTGTGGAAAACTTTGGGAGCCGCTTGGCAAGAATCCAACATTAGGCCAAGGACAAGGAAGTAAGTACAGGTAGAAATCTTAATTTTAGGGTGGAGCAGAAGATATAAGCTTCAGGCCAGAATCTGATTTGAGAATTTGACAAGGAAATAGGCTCAGATATTATGGGCATCCTGACAAGCCCTTAGAAACAGTGATCACCAAAATGATCACAGACTTTGCTTATGGCCTTGCTCATTCCTTGGCTATTTGTGTTTATTGTACTGTTTTCCCTTATTGCTTGCATGTAAGGAAAATGGTATAAAAGTGGATTGGGAAAAATAAACCCACCTTCAGTCTCAGAATTGACTGAGGTCATGCTACAATGTTGTCTGATTGTCTTTTTTTTTTTTTTTTTTTTTTAATCCTCACTCCTGCCCTGGAGAACCTGTTGACTGACTGAGCTGGCTTGGTCACATATAACCTGGGAATGGTGAACTCTGAGGTGATGGGTCTTTAGAGACTTCATCTCATGATGTCTTCTTGCTGCTGATATGCCTTTTTCCTATTACAATTAAATAGCCTAATGATTCCTGGGCATTATACCAATGTAAGAGTTCAGATTCTCCAAAAATAATGCTTAGGACTCACATAGTATGCAAAAACAAAGAGTGTTTTATTCTGAAGAAATCCAGCATACTGGGGTCTTCAATTTATCAAAATGGAGATGCCAAAGTGAGCTAGCCAGCACATTAGGTGCATTCCAGGGAGGGGTAGGTGACCTTTCTTAATTGGTTGGATTTATAACTAGGGACATTCCAAAGCCATTACTTGGGTGTGCTGTAGCTGGAAACTGTTCTTGGGAAGCCTTGAAACTGTTGCTTACACTTTGTGTTAGGCCAGGTGGCAGGGCAGCTTCTGATTGTGGGACAGTTTCTGATTCCCTGCCCAATGCCTGGGGATTTCTAGTAACTGACTTGTCTGAACTTGTCCAGTTCTTGGAAACAGATCTAGTCCTGTCTCCTGAACTGCTAATTTAAAGCCTGTCATGGAGTCAGCCTCTCTCAGTCTTCTCATCACCCTAGTGGGGAGATTTTCTGCAGATTAACATGAAGATGTACTTTCATGTATAAAAGTTGGGTAGACAAATTGATGACTTTATAATTTTTTATAATGATTTTATAGAATTCTCAAATTTATACCAGTAATTTTAAGCCCTGTATAGTACAGAAGATGCAAGTAGAGCTCTATAAACCTTCATGTAGCATGGGCTATTGGGACTAGAAAAAGATGCAGGCTTGGAATAAATATGTGAGGGGTTTCATGAACCTAAAAGAACAAAAGCAGCTGCACTAATCAGCCAGCTTGTCAGAAAGATCCAAAGGTAGGAAAATTTCTTAATTCAAATTCAGCCTGGGACAGAGTAAGTTTAGGCCCAGGCGTGGTGGGAATGGTAATTTCAGGACAGGATCCTACCCAGCTAGCTTACTGTCTGTGCTTTCAAAGTCAGGCAAATCTCTGAACTGTTTTGTTTAAAAAATGTATTTTTTTTCCTTTTCTAAGAATCAAGGGGCTAATGTCATAAAATTCTGATTTGTGGGATAGGCAAAAGGGAATCCGAAATGAACAATTTAATTGATATTTAAACAAAAGACTGGTCTGCAAGAGCTGAGCTCTCTTGATAAGCTGTTTAGAGAACCAGCAGAAGCAGAACACAGAACTTTCAGCTTATACCCCATGGTTGACTGCAACTCTTTTTTTCAGTGTTCCTAAACAAGCTGAGGCTAATCCTTGGCAGTTATTGATTTATGAAAGGAACTATTTCCTTAATTCTCTACACACATAATGCAATGAAAAGTATTTACTAAATTATGTAATCAGTTATCCTGTTGTAATGGTTTTTCCTGATAGTTGTATGAGATATATTTTTAGAAATTGTATAAAGACTGAAAACAGAAATAAATGCTTATTTGAGCTTTTTTTTCTATTCTTCATACACAGTGTATGAATTCTTTTCCAGTGCATGTGACAATCCCCCCTCCCCCATCTTGTCTTTCTCTCTCTCTCTTTCTTTCTTTCTTTCTTTCTCACTTTCTCTCTAATTTTCTTTCTTTTTCTTTTCTCTCTGGTGAACAAAGATTTAATGAACTCAGAGATTTTCACCTGGCTAGTGAGGGACCTTTGATCCCCCTTTCACCATTATTAACCTACTATAATTAGCAGGAACTAATTACCAGAAACTAGCAGCTTTTAGTCACAAAATAGCAAGAGAAATTTACATTTTCAGTGGCTGACAGCCTCTGGCCTCCAGAACTTTAAGAAGAGATACAAGGCCAAAGAAATCATCAGTCCCTGTCCTTTTTCCAATGCTGTATCTCACGTTAATACTTCAAGGCTGATGCTAAGTCCCCAGCGATATTTATTTTATCAAAACTTAAGTCTAAGAAATAATTTGAGATAATATCTTCTGCTGTTTGTATTCTCATGTAATAAATTGGCTTATAATACTTGGAGTGAGGAATGTGATGGAATAAACAGAATAGCTTTCTGATAGTTAATGTTGTCCAGCCAAATTACACTTTTATTATGTCCTTTGCTGTATGGAAGAGGAGATTCTGTAGTTGTCTTCTCTTTAGCAAAAAACAGCCTTGTAGATTTTACTCAAAGTAAATTTAGGATGATTACTTTCATATAAAAATAATATGAGCTCTGACATGGGAAAGGCTAACCGGAGTTAAAACATGATGGAATTTCTGTATAAGTGCTTGGTTCTGAGACAGTAGCATTAATAGATTGTCTTCTGTGTGTCTGTCTCTGTCTATCTGTCTCTTTGTCTCTCTGTCTCTGTTACATTCTCTATTTTTTCTAAAGACAGGGACTCACATTGACCCTAGACATTTTCATTTGGTTAGGTTGTCTAGTCACCAAGCTACTTTGATCCTCTTTTCTTCTTCCTAGTACTTAGATTACAGCCTCCATTACACTTGCTTTTTACATGGGTTTTTAGAGATTGAATTCAGCTCCCTATCCTTATATAGCAAGTATTTTATGGACTGAGCCATCGAATACCCACAAACATAATCTGAATTTAATGTCTTGCAATAATAATAATGGCTATATTCATAGGAACCCCTTGAGGTGTTTGTGACTTTATGAGTTTATCTGTTAACAGGATAACACTGAGGTCAAGTTGGATGAAGCAAATGCTTATGTAAGGTGTTTAGTGCTCTTCCTTGTGTATGTAGAATTCTATTCTTACTACTACCTCACACCATTCACTACAGTGGTCTTAGCAATTGAGCCAAGGATAGATGATCAGAACATCTTCCATTGAGTAAAACATCTGGTAATGGGGGTATCTCTCAAAGTATATTCTGAAGGCATGCCCAAATAATCACTTATTTTCAGTCTAAGACACAGGGAACATCTTATATATTTTCTTATCCTGACTGTTTTTTACCTGAAAGAGTGTTATATAAGCAGGTATATAAATATACAAAAGCAGATATACAAATCAAGCAATTTTTGTATGATAAGAAATAAAGAAATTCATTTTAAAACTATTGTTTACTATGTATATGAATATATATATATATATATATATATACATACTATAACAAGCCTATTAAATTAAAATAAAATATGCACTAATGAAATCATAGCCTTTTTCTTTTTACATAAAGAAGTAAATCTTGGCTGAATATGTGGTACTGCAACGTTAGGCATATCCAAGTATCTTCAAAGTTGATCGGCATTTTAATTTTGTAATGGATAATGATGAGAACATGGCCTTCCACTAGCATGTTTAAAATATTGAAGGTATATTTTAGAATTATTGGAAATCATTTACAGATATTAGGTCAAAATTAAGTCCGTGATTTTATTAAATTTAAGGTAGGAACCCAGACAGCAAACTATAAAAATAAATGTTAACACCAGCCACAGATCGAATAATTTGACATTCCATGCTGAGTAGGGCAAATACTAAAACTCTGTGTTTTTCCTTATTAAATTATTATGTGTCCATAAGATCAGAAAATATAGTATACCCATAAAAAGCCTATAGTTTGGGTCTGATGGGATGGATCTGTGTTTTAAAGTACATACTACTCCTTCAGTGCACTTGAGATCAGTTTACATCCAAAGTTAGGTGGTTTACAACCACCTAAGTCATATTTTCAGGAGAGCTAAAATCTTTTGTGATCTTTCCAGGCATCGGCACATTCATATTTACCCCCACACAGACAGAGACACAGAAACAAACACACTCATACATATTTAAAAAACAGAAATACTGTGATTCATGGATATCATAGTCTCAGATCCAAAACAATGCAGTTTAGACAGTGCTGATCACATGGCCTGGTGAGACAGTATGTGCAAGACAATGCATGCCTGTTATATGTTTACTTACAAGACTGCAACAAAGTCACAGAATGAAACTTGGATGAACATTGTGGGAAATACAATGGATTCTTTAAGCATTTATTGATAAATTAGTATTTGTTGATTTCTGTTTAAAAAATCATTTACTGTTAGCAGTACCATGTCCAGCCTTTGCTTTTGTTCTGGGGACATAGTCATGGTCTCACATTTGTCCAGCAATCACTCTCCTGATGAGCCATTTCTCTAGCCCAATTATCTTCGTATTGAACCTGTCTAAGAAAAGTTTTGTTGACATGTTTTACTCAAGCATTTCTGCTATATTACTTACTTTGTTCTTCTCAAATGCCCTTACTCATGATCTTAGCAGACTTCTCTATATATGTGTTCTTGGACAGTGAGTCAAATATGCTGCCATGCTCTGAATGTGTCCTCCTAAGTGAGTAGAAAGGATATGCCCTTAATGTTTGCATTTCTAGACCTGTTTTCACACTAAAGCATTCAGATATTTAAGGAATTATTCCCTCTGAGTAGAAACATTAATAATACTTTTCTTGTGTAAACCAAGTGGGCCAAGTGTGATACAGAGCTCCCTATCTATTTGATGATGTCATACACAAAGTCTTTATTTTATAAAAACCGAATTACAACAGGTAGAATTAGTTAATTTTAATTATGATTAATTTCCTTCATCCCTTCTCTTTGGTATTTTACTTTGTATGTTTGTGTGTGTGTTTGTGTGTGTGCGTGTGTGTGTGTGCATGTTTGTGTGTGTGTGTGTGTGTGTGTGCGTGTGTGTGTTTGTGTGTGTGTGTGTGTGTGCACATTCTCACATGCATGTTTGCCTGTGTGTGTGTACACATATGCTTATTCTGCATGCACAGATGTCAGAAGAAAACCTCCAATATTAATCCTTCACTTTGTTTGTGATACTGTGTCTGTTGCTTTCCATTGTACTCTAGAAAATTAGCTTCTAAGTATCCTCTTGTCTCTACCTCACATCTCCCAATATGATTGCAAATGTTCTGTGTTATATGTCTTACTTGGATTGTCACAATTGTCTGGTACTTTAACCCACTAAATCATTGCATTAGCTTCAGCATTTTGCTTGTTTTGTTTTAAGACAGAAGCTCATGTATCCCTGGCTTTCCTCAAAATTGCTATGTTACAGTGGATGTCATCATTCTACTGATAACTACCCCAGGAATTAAAGATACACAGCACCACTCCAAGTTTAGGTAGTCCTAGGGATCCAACCTAGGGCTTCTTGCATTATAGATAAACATCATTCCAATTGAACTATGTTGCCAACCTTGATTATTTTCTTTTCTTATTCCTGATTTTGTCACAATCTTTATGTAATCCATCACTTACTGAGCATGATAGTGGCACATGGACCTTAGAATCACCTTTTATAGCAAAGAAAAATGACCAAACTGAGGAAGATACTATCTTAATTTTTATAATTTTAATTTATATTATGGTTTCATTTAATCAAGGACATTGTAGTTGTTGGGATAGCTGAGTAAGTAAAGGTACCTCCCATACAAATCAAATAACTTGAGTTCAATCAAAGATAACATGTAAAAGTCTATATGGAAGTTGTAATCTGTAATCCCAGAGGATGGAAGACAAAGAGAGGGGATCACATAGAAATGTCATTTATGCAGTTCAGCTGCAGAAGAAATGAGAAATCCTGATTCCCCGATGAGGAAGAAAGACAACTGTCAAAAGTTTCTCTGTTATCTATAAACATGTGATATATAACATACATGTACCAACATTTTTACAGCAAAATGAATACATCATTTAAATAATAATCATTAAAAATGTATTAAATGCTGTTGGTTTTGATCCCAATCCTATATCACTTTCATTTTATTGGTGTGAATATTGTGTGTATGTGTGGGGAGTTAACATAGACAATGGAATAGAGAATAAATGAAATGTAACATATAAAAAACAAACTTTACCAGCTACAAACAAAAAGGGAGTGTCAGTGTTGATTTGCATTTTTATTTCTCAGATCTTTATTTAAAAAACAATATTTATATTTCGTGACAATGTCCATGTCACTTGAAGAAGACACTGTCTCATTGCTCTTCCCATTCCTTTTTCATGATGTTTCCTAAGCTGTTGGTGCCATGGTTGTGTTGTAAACGTATCAGTTGGAAAAGATTTGCTCACAATCATTTGTTCAGTTTAGCTACTTGTGACTTCTTGTAATAGTCTCATTTTGCTGCAAAAAGAAGCTTCTTTGATGAGGGATGACAAATACACTTGTGTGTACAAAGATACTTAGAACAGTAAAGGATAATACTATGAAAAATCTCACAAAGCACCATACATTAATGGGGAGTTATATGTAATTAATGACTGGAAAGAGAGAGAGGGAGGAAGGGAAGGAGGGGGAAAGAGAGAGAGAGAGAGAAAGAGAGAGAGAGAGAGAACGAGTAAGTGAGTTCCAGTGCTTAGTGATGAGCTCACTGATAGCCAATGCAATCCATAGTGGCCAGCTCTAAGTTCTAAATTATCACAGTAGGTTGTATTTATAAAAGTATATGCATATATGTAACAATAAAGAATCAAAGGCCACAAATTTAAGAAGGACTGTAGGGTGGGACATGGGAGAACTTGGAAGGAGAAGGAAGATGTAAATGATCAAATTTTCATACTCATCTATGAAATTCTCAAAAATTAAAGAAAATATTATCAAAAAGAAAGTTATTTTGTATACAACTGAAAATGATCATATTAAGGAAATTGAGTCAATTAATTCACTCATACACATACACACACATACACACACACACACACACACACACACACACACACACACACACACACACACATGTACCTGCAGACCTTCAAAACACACACATGTACCTGCAGACCTTCAAAACTGTGGAGATCAGAATGGAGATCAACACAAAGGACAACATGGGAAAAAGGGAATTTTGTTATGTAAAAGTGTAAAATATGTTCCACATACAAGAAAAAAAAAACCACATAACATTTTATTAAAAATTTGATTAACACATCTATTTGATTTTATATCACCGGAAAATAGTACTTTCACACTAAATTAAACCTTATCTACCATCCAATTCAGACTACCACAAAACTCTTTCATAGGATTATTGTCTGTAGCAGCCAGATGGTACCTAAATCACTACTGGAAACTGGCAGGCTTCAGTGGAAAAGACAGCTCAGAGCATATTTCCCTAGTGTAATGACTGGTTGTTTGTGTGTGTGGGAGGGTGTATGTATGATTTCATGTATTCTAATATAATTACTATTTTGTGTCTGGTTGCATGTGTGCACATGCATGTGTGAATCAGCAGACCAGTAGTCAATGTCAGATATCTCATTCATAACCCTCCTTAATTATTGAGACAGGGTATCTCACTGAACCTGGAATTTCCTAATTTAAGTTGATTTGCTTACCAGTGAGACCAAAGAACCTCCTGTAACACATTTTCCAAACTGAAGATTACAAATTATTTCTTACTATGCCTAGATTTTATTGGGGTACAGGAAAGTTAAAATCTAGTCCACGTAATTGATGGTAAGCCCTTTATCCATTTTCCATTTCACAACCCACTGATGGTTGACATTTTCCCTGCCCTCCAGATCTCAATAGATATTGAAACTTCCTCCTCTGGCTAGGGATGTAAAAAACCCAAGTTGCAGTGCTGGCTTTTAATTGAAATACTCTACTAGTTCAGAACTGCATGATGTAAAAAAATCTCATAGCATCTTCAATTATATTGCCAGTTGATTTGTTGTTGTTGTTGTTGTTGTTGTTGTTTTGGGGGGTAGTCAGACAAAAAAACAGAGAAAATATTCACCTCTGAAATCTTGTATTCTCTATGATTTACTACTTTCATTAATTTCATAATGAGATCTTCCCATTTTCTTCAATCTTTTGTCATGTTTTTTCTGAATTTATATTTTCATCTTGAATGGGAAGCAGACATTTGCACACAGTGGACATATGTACTTGAGACAGCAGAGAGTTTCACTGGAGAATCATGGGACAGTTTGCCTGGATAGAGCCTAAGGACTAGAAACTCCTGAGCTTCCTGTTAATCTGAAGAAAGAAAAGAACTTGAAAAATTATTTCACGGGTCAAATCTCAAAGCTGCCTCTAAAAACCCTCTTTATAGAAATTCTTCCAAATGCTGCAGAAATTAAAACTCTATCCAAGGAAACTGGCAAGAACAGCCAAAACCCTCAGAGGGAAGCAAGGTCAGAGACACAAATCAAAGAGCAGTATCAGGCAATTCTACAATAATGAGAAAGAAACATAGTAAGACCATGAAAGGGGGCAAGGGACATTGTGGTTTTCTTTTGCTTGAACACACAAGCTCTGGAGTATATGTTTCAAAACTTCCCAAGAGATCAAACAAGAAATTACAGCCTGCACAGCAATTGCTTGGGAAGAAACAAAGAGAGTTGGGATAAACAGAAGGGCCTCTGGGAGGTTGACCTTCTTTTTTAAACCTGCATCTCATAGCATCCTCCAGAAGTGAATCAAAGCACACAGTTTTACCAGTCTGTGTAGGGTACTGCCCTGCCCAGTAAGTGCTATTCTTGTTATAGTTGAACAACAACACTGGGAAGAGAAAAGTGATAACCTCAGGCAGCAAGAAGATAGGCCTTCATGCAGGGAAGGGTCTCCTCTCCATGACACTTTCCAAATACACATGAGAGATTTTGCTCTCATGCTTTTTCTTTCTTGTTTGCAATCCTTCTTTCAACTAAAACCTAACTATTGCACAGTTGACTTTCTCTGTCTTTGAGTCTCATACCTATATGTTCAAACAACCATAGATTAAATACAGTTCTTCAAATCAAATTATATGTCCTATGTAGTATTTACAATGGTTGCATTTGGACTGAAATATGTTAAGATATATGTCATGTCAGCATTTCCTAAGCAATTCAGAGTAGCAATTATTTATGTATAATTTCCATTGTATTAGGCATCACAAGTTATGTAGAGATGACTAAACATACATGGGAGGATGGCTATTGATTCTATGCAAATAGTACACGATTCTGTATGAGGTAAGTGTGAATCAATGGATTTTTGTTTGTTTATTTGCTTGTTTGTTGACTTTGCTTTGCTTTGTGATTAAATCAATTTAGGAGAAAATTTTCTCCAGATGCTAAAGTAAGAGAATATACAGAGCATGCATATATGCATTCAAGAAAATATTTTTCTAGTTAATTTAAAAATATTTATGAGAATTTCTAGCATGAGAACTATACTCACATAATTTTCATGCTTCTCCCCACTCACAATTCTTCTCATCTACATCACACTTTCTGTCAAATTCATGACCTCATCTCTAATTATTAGTGTGTGTGTGTGTGTGTGTGTGTGTGTGTGTATATATATATATATATATATATATATATATATATATATATATATATCCTGTAACTTTTTATCAATGACCATGGTTCTCAATTGTGTGTCCTAATCCCTTTGGCAAAAGTTTGCCCTGAAAAATATTTACATTATGATTAATAACAGTAGCAAAATTGCAGTTATGAAGAAGCAAATATATGTTTATAGTTGGAGGTCAGCACAATATGTGTGACTGCATTAAAGGATTACACCATCAAGAATTTTGAGAAGCAGTGATCTATGGATAGGACCTTGTGAGATTTTCTACACACACATTGGCGTGTCAACTTATATTGATATTCAGGTCATGTTTAGGTAATCATTTTGAGATGTCATTTGCTCAGACAGAAATTATACTGACTTAAGAAAGTGGCCATATTATGTTCTCCTCTTGGGTCTAACTAACCATGGGTAACTAGTTTTATAGCACTCAGCATGAATCTGCTTCTACTGAGTAGGCCTTGAGTCTAATGAGACAACTGTTAATTGTTTCCAAAACATACGTAATACTACTGCAGACTTTAGAATAGCTGTGCTGTGCTGGTGATTGTTGTGATTATATCTGGGTAGAAATATTGATTACTTTTCTACTTTGGTGTCTGCTCCGCAGCTTCAGATAAAGCTAGTTCCAGGAAGGATGCTTCTAGTACAATCTTGGCTCAATTTTTTTCAAGTTTTGTATTATTCAAAGTATGTAACATCTTCAGCATGATCCGGTACTCAATCAAGTACAACAAAAATTTGTTCATTATTAATTTGTATATATTACTTTTTATATATAGTATATATACTATTTTGATAGATAGATAGATAGATAGATAGATAGATAGATATAGATATAGATATAGATATAGATATAGATATAGATATAGATATAGATATAGATATATACACAGTACTTTTTGTTACCCTGGATTTCACAGTTTAAACCAAGCTAGAGTGTAACATACAGACCTCCACCTGTCTTTGATTAAAGACCACATATATGATTTGAGAGTCTCTTTGTGTTTCCTGACAAGTGATTTAAAATGAGGCTCCCATGAACCATTTATTCTGTTGTTGTTTAAATATAGTTTAGAAGTTTTTCTCTAATATTCACACTAATTTTTGCTTGGAGTTTTCTATTTCTTGTCTTATGAGCTCAATGCGATTGTTAAGCTTTTGCCATCCCAATATTCAACTTCACCATATTCTTCTCACTCACTACTTCTGCTGTCTTTTACTGAATTACAAGTCTTGGTTTCCTCAGTGGGAAGACAAAATCTAATTATTTCTAATATACCTATCACCTAATGCAATAAGACTTGGCAGTTTTTCAATATAGTGTTGATTGAAAATCAAATTGACAGCTATTTCAAAGAAAGTAGAGAAGGGTTAACTATACCTTGGATAAGATCATCAAAGCTACATGATTGTGCATTTCTTCCTTAGGACCTTAGACAATTGAAGAACCTCTTCTTTTTCTTCATAGAAGTAAAGGGATGATGGCATGTCTGCCATTTGAGGGATGTCAGGATACCATAGAGCCTTGAATTAAGTACTTGTTGCTATGATAAAACACACTAACAAAATCATATCAAGGAATGAAGGAAGGTTTCATTTACATGGACAGTTCAAAGATACAATCAGTCGGGGTGGAGAAGGCGTGGCAGCCTAGATAGGAGACATCTAGTTACATGTTTATCTATAGTCAGGAAACAGAGATGAATGCTAATATTAAATCTTTATCTCTTTTTGTGTGCAGACCATGATACCAACTCAGGGGATTATGTTACCATCAATAGGCAGATATTCTCAAATCAATTAACACGGTCTGCTCAGTGGCAAAGCCCTGGATGAATTATCTTATGAGCTGGAAATTTTCTCTTTCTTTAAAGTAACTTATGATGTATTTTAATATCTCTTGTAACCTAAAGAACATTCCATGTTTCAGAGTTGCTCATGTGTTTTTTTTTTTTTTTTAACTTATTTTACAGCTGAGACCCTAATGTTCTGTGAAAATAAGTAATGCAATTAGTGTGGGAAGCTTCATTCAGGCTCTGCTTGCCTATTGCCTCCTTGGCTGCTCCAGAATAAATATCTATTTCTCCTTGTTAAGAAACATAGTTTATAAATGTATTTTTCAGCAGATATGGGGCATAACCAGGCTTAGTAAATTTTAGTGATTTTTAGACATTGAGGCAGGAATGCAAAGGCAGAATGAGGGACAATGAGTCCATATACAAAGGAAGAAAAGAAGCAGTGGAAAACAAGTACAATCTTGAGGGAGAATGAAGACAATATACTACAGAGAAGCATAGTTATATCTCAAGCTTAGAGAAAGAAGGGCAGAGCATATTGTGGTGAGGGAGGTTGAGGAATGCCAAACAGATGAGAATAACTAGTTTATAGAAAAGGCAACTAAAAAATGCAGTCATACCTCTACTTCTCTAAAGAATTTCTTCAAGAATAACTTGGAGACACTGAAGTTTGTTGATATTCCAGTCCTACTGAAAATATTTCAGTGTTTGTATATAATTCTTGTGTAACATCTAAGCTTTAAATCCTCTCTAAATTACTTATAATACCTAACAATGTAAATATGCATTATATTTCTTCTTTAAGGAACAAGAAGAAAAATAATATGTTGTATTATATATTAATATATAATATAGTATAGTATAGTATAATATAATATAATATATGTTTATATCTATATAATATATATGTAAATAAACATAATCTCTTACATATATTTCAATCCATGATTTGAGGACTGACTGGATTTTACAGCCTAAAACCTACATAAGTGTGTGGGGTGTGTGTGACCTAGTGTGCATGTGGAGGACAATGGAGACAACTCTGTGGGGTTAGTTCTTTATTTCTACTTTTATGTGGGTTCCAGGGAATGCATTCCAGGTTTCTAAGCAAGTGCCTTCCCCAGATGAGCTTTCTCACTGGAAAACTATTGATTTTACATCTTATGTTTTCATTACATTATTTATTTTGAAATACAGGCAGGAAAAATAATATATAATTAAAAAGTAATAAGTTTTCTTCCTCTAGAGAATAGTGAGAGAGATTGAGAGAGAGAGAGATTTATGGGGATAAGTCAGACTTCATTGAGCACACTGCAGATAGTCAATAAATACTCTATTTCTCTACCTGACCATTGTTCCTTGAAGAACATATACACAAGAAGGAAAGGGAAGCGACTATACCATTTGGAATACCATGCTGCACTAAAGAGTTCACAAATATATGCATACATGTTCATTCCTCCAGTGTTGGTGATGATGAGTAATCTGAGTGTGAGAACTGAAGAAGACAGACAGAGAGCAAGAGCTTCATATGGAGGAGAAAGTTAGACCATGTCACCCTGATTTACAGTGATCCCATCTAGAGAGAAGAGACTTTATCTGGCTCCATCTCCTACAAGGTTATTTTAAATGAAGATCTTTGAAGAATAGTCATCTCTTTTTACCCATATTTTTTCTCCCACTCAGGGTGGCAGCTTATGCCCTTACAAGTATTATGACTGTTTTCTTCCCTAAGTGTCTAGTTAGGATGTTCTTCACTAGATGTGGCTGATATGTTAAGGAAATTCTCTGCAGCAGTGAGCATTGAAAGCTGAAGAAAATATGGTGCTGGAGCAATCTGTATTCTGAGGCCTATTGTGAAATACCACATGGAAGACAAAGTATTTAGAGCAAAATTTAAATGAATTTTGAGTCTCATATACATCAGAATTAGTGTGGCTGGAATAACCAGAGACTTCAAATAAATACAAGGAGCAAAAATTTGGAGTGTTACATGGCTCAGATATTCTCTTTCTGTTTCTTTCTTAATGTCTCTATTTGTCTGCCCGTCTGTCTCTCTCTCCATTCCTCTACACTCTTTGTATGTCACATGGTGCATATGGGTAGGCATATGCAGAAATGTACTTGTAAGAGCCTGTGCACATACGTTTTTAGACCAGAGATTCATACATAATGTCTTCCTTGATCGTTCTCCAACTTATTACTTAAGGTACAGATCATGTATTGAATATTTTATCATTTAAAGCATGTTTCCATTTTGAACCTTTTTATTTAAGATATGGTCTCTTGCTGAACCTTACATTATTTAAAGCAGGGTCCTTCATTGAATCTTCTTATATAAGTCAGGGTCTCTTGACAAACCTGAAACAACAATATCTTGGCCAGAATGTCTGACCAGTGAGCACTACATACTCATAATATATCTCCTCTCCTAGTTCTGAAGTTACACAGGTATAATGTCATGACCAGCTTTCATGGGGTAATGGCAATCCGAACGTATCTGGCAAACACTTAATGTGCTGAGACTTTTGATTATCCACAGATGTGAGTATTCTAAGGTGTTCTTATATAGTCTATAATTAGGGTTTGATCATTTCTACATTTATGACAGAAATAAAGCCTATTTATTAATTTGATTAATTTGGAGATAATTTTAAGCAAGGAACTTGGAATATAAGTAATGTCTAGAAGTTTAGAGTCAAGGGAAACAATCTGAACACATTCTCCTGAATTATGGAGTATGATTATGGTGACAGTTGGGAAAATGAAGTGCCACTTGGATTCCTGTAAGATCCAGGACAAAGAGACTTAAGCTGTATCAGATAACACAGAATGGAAAATGATGGAAGGATATTGGCTGTTTTGCAGTAATTCTAACTAATTTTTCACTTCATGGATCTGTAGTTTAACATTGACAAAGACAATTTTTCTCCAAGAAAGGAGCTGTCAGCCATGTAGGCTCTTCTAGAACATATGCTTAGAGTGAATGTATGGGTTCTCATAGTTACCAGATTTTTTTTTTAACATAAGAAATCCAATATAATTTTGCTGTTGTTTAACCAACATTTTGTAACTCAAATGTTGAATAAGAATAAAACATATATTTGTTCTTTTTTGTAGGAGTATATTTCAGAAAGAAAATGATTAAATATATGGTCCCTTCTAGAGACGGAGTACCTGTTAATCTCTAATCCATCTAAAGTGCTGCAAAAAGGGAAATTATGACCCAAGATTTTTTTTCTTTTTCTCTTAAGAAATTTTTCATGTTCCAAATGTGAAATCACAGACAGAAGACAATTAAAATTCTGGTTTCCTAGGCTACCAATGTGAAAATAAACTGTACCTGTGGTTGTTAATAATATTCAAATGACGGTGTCTACAATGACCATGGAAACAAATCAAATCATTCTCAAAGCATGCCTTTGATAAAGCTTCTGGATTCAGTAAAGCAATGAAAGCATGTGAAACAATTCTATGAAGTGGGATCTTAGATTGAACAAAAATGAGAAAATGCGCCAAGAACCGATATTTATCTCTCTCTGCTTCTTGCTGCTGCAATGTTATCAGATACTTTATGATTCTGCCACTATGAGTTATCTACTGTGATGGACTGGGACATTGAATAATTAGACAAAATAAATGTTTCCTTCCTTAAGTTGCTATTATTAGAGCATTTTATCAAAGTAACTACAAACAATTTGAACAATTCAGAAATGGTCTTTGTTTTCACTTTATTGCTGTATCTGAAGCCGCTTCAGTTCCAGAACCATCCAAAGAATCTCCCTTGTATTTCTAAGTGTTTTCATTCCCCTTATTTTCCCTTATTTATTTTGGCTACTACAAGGTCTTCCACTCATTCAATCTCAAGCTTCTGACTGTGAATTACTGCTGATCTCTGCTGTTATCCATAACTTTTACTTCTTCTCTTTTTCAAATCCACAGGCTGCAAGTGCCCTTACTTGCTGCTCTATCTCATATGCCATTTAATCTTTTAGAATATTTGAAATGAGAATAACTAAAATAACATTCTATGCTTTTTAATTCCAGCAAGATTTAAAATATAAATTTAGAAAAACAACTCCAACTAAAGAAAAGTAGAGACATATCTTTAAAGCTAGTACTTTAAAGCCCTGTACAGATATTCTCTAAACAAAGACCACCTTTCATGCTTGCTACTTGGAGTTTAGCTGACTCCAGGAACTACATCAACAAATAAAAATTGTGATCAGAGTTGATATTTTGGCAAATGATAGATTTATTAATTTATTTACTTGTACCTCCATTTTATAAAATAATAATGTTTGGAAAGATCAGATTATTAAAAGGGGTATTCCAGGAGTATATATAGAACTTGGAAGTCTACTGAGGTGGATCAGTGGAAATAGGCATGACATTTTATGTCTAACTTGAAAAGCCAATTTCAATCTGTGGTGAAAGATGAGAATTGCCTCTAAATCCAACCTAAGTGAATAGATAGAGAAATACCAAAGAAATGACTAGATATTATCAGCCTCTCTTGACTCCTTGACCAGGTGCCCCTCCCCCATACACACAAATGTACCTACACATAAGTGAACATATATGTGCATATAGGTTCACTCCACACTCACATATTCATTCAGGAAACAATAAATGTTTCTTTTGGGTAATGTATGGTGTTTGCTCAAATTGTAGTTGAGAGTGTCATACTGCTTCATGTCACGGTGGAAAATGAGGGAAAATAGGAAAACAAAGAAGAAGGACAAGAGAAATCAGATTTTAAGAGTCTTCTAGTGATCCACTTAATTTTATGAGAATGGTCTTTATCTCTTTTTATGAGAATGGTATTAATTGCTCTTTAGTGATGTGTCTGAATATTGTTTTTGGTTATTTTTCATGTTGCTGTGACCTAACACTTCATAAGACACATTTTATTAGGGGAAGTATTTATCCTGGCTAACAATTCCAGAATGCACAATTCATCATGATAGAGAACACATGGCAGCCTCACAGATGTAACCAGAGATTTGTTTCCATAGTGACTCAAAATCCCATCAAGTTTACAATCAAGGTGAATCACCATAGGGACCAAATTTTGACCACAAACATTATTTGGACTCTCTCAACTTCATCCTTGTAAGATATTTTACATATCATGTATGATGGTACAGGTATGCTAATATGTGTGAATGGATATCATCTAACTGTAACCTGGACTCTGCTCCATTTCCTCAGTTCATCATAAGTCTCCAGCTTGTAATAAGAAAAAATATTTTAAGTTGTTTTATTTGTGTTTATATGTAGGTGAGCTCATGTGTGAACATGTATATTCAGGTGTCATAGGGAGTCTGGCGGTCACAATCAGGTATGATGCCTTCCTCATCCACCTCCTATACCCATGTGTTTTGTTTTTGTTTTTAAATGGGATTTCTCACTGGACCTGCAGCACACTGATTGGCTAAGTTGCCTGGCAAGTGAAATCTGGAAATTCTTCTTCTTCTACCTCCCCAATTCCAGAACTATACACATAGACTTAATTTTTTACATGGGTATTGTTGATCAAATCTCAGGTCTGCATGTTTATAATGAGGGCCCTTTATTCCCTTAGCTTTCTTACCAGAACCTGAGTTGTTTTCTTCTACCTGACAAATTTGAGAAATTTTTCAGAATTCCCCAGCCCTATGAAAAGGCAGATGTCTTTGCTTTCCACAGTATTTTCCAGAAGTGGAGGTGGTGCTAATCTCTACACAAAGCTATTTTCTCATTGTACACTTGTATTGTTTATAATGTTTCATACTTTTTAAAATGGCAGAATTAGATTGATGTCTCAGTAACTGAAGCACTCTGTACAAGCTTGAGAACCTGAGTCCAGAAGCCCCAAGCATTTATACCCGTACACAGTATCACACATCTGTGATACAAGTGCCCCTGCAGGGATACGAGACCCAAACAGGAGTATCCCTGAAAACTTGTGGGCCACAGATTCTGTTGTACACAGTGATGAACAATGATAGTACCCTGTCTTAAACAGAGCAGAAGGCTAGCTTGACCAAACATTTATGTTTTCCTATCTCAAGTGATGTTGTCCTCTGAAACTACATGTGTTCCACCATACATCGTACATGAAAGTCTGTATTCAAACATGGATACACATACACATGCACACAGATGTATGTGTACACACATACACACATGTACACACAAAGAAAAGATAACATTTACATATAACCCTTGTTAATTTTTACTCCTGTCCTTGATTGATCCTCTATTGAGATGAGAACCTGTGATGACTGAAATCTTTAGTTTGTCTGAGTTACAACTTTATACACAGAGGCAAGGTAAGATTGTGATAGACAGATACATTCATGAAACATCTCTGCTATTTCATGAGAAATGCAAGTTTTTAGAAGATGGAAATGCTGTGAAAAAACACAGCAATATACCATATTGATGATGACTTTAAAAATAACAGGAATTTCTATATTAAAATCTGAAATGCTAAAGTAATATATAGAGAAAAAAGTAACCATGAGTATATAAAAATTCAGTTTATGACTCAAGAGCTCAATTAACCATATGTGTGTACCTTTCTTTCATCCAGACATTCTGTAGTGATGACAGAAGGGATACAATAATAACAATATATTGTTGACCCATGTGCCATGATGTGGCAGATATAAACCTTTCACATAGCAAACCAATGGAAACTTGGGAAATGCTAGAAACACTCTACATTTGACAACAACAAATCTCTACAGCATTTTCTGAGTGACACTGCTTACTGCTACATGTCTGATTGCATGGGAATAGACAGTTCTAAATCTCCATGTGACAGTCCAGCTATTAGTTCTTCTGTTTGCCATTTAAATCTATCCAGGACATGCTCCAAATTCCTGTTACATTATTTTTTTCTCCATAAAAATCTGGTGGTATAATTATGCTGTTGTTAGGTTTCATTTTTCTGTCTTTCTCTCTCTCGTTTCTCCCTCCCATTCTCTCTCTCTCTCTCTCTCTCTCTCTCTCTCTCTCTCTCTCTCTCTCCTCTCTCTCTCTTTCTCTCTCTCTCTCTCTCTCTCTCGTGTGTGTGTGTGTGTGTGTGTGTGTGTGTGTGTGTGTGTGTGTGTGTGTTTGCGTGGACACATGTGCATGTATTGTTGTGAAGACCAGAAGACAGATTTTGCTACCTTGCCTAAGGGACAATCATTCCTGTTTTTGTTTTTGTATTTGTTGTTGTTTTGTTTTATTTTTTTATTTGTTAAATGTTGTTTTTATTTTATTTTTTGAGAAAAGTGTCTCACTTTTACACAAAAGTAGCCATTTAAGACATACTTCTTGCAGCAAGCCTATGGGGGGCATTTACCATTCTAACCATATCACAGTTATTCAGATCTCCCTGATTTATGAGGCTCAAAAATAGTTGCTCCTGATATTTATGATTCCCTCATCATTTAATTCTCTTCTGTGAATTCACACTCTTTTGGTCACTTTTGCTGGTTTTAAATTTGACCTTTTTTTTCTTTCAGTAATATGAGGCATCTTAGCATTGTATGTTTTCCTATATATCACATGATGCATATATTCATGCCAGTAACATAAAAGATCATCAAAAAATTCTAAGTCCTCTACTGTTTGCTATTGCCTCTGGTTCTAGTCATGCAATTTTCTGTGACTCTGGGTCGTGGTTATATCTTTTCAATTTGCACAGAGTACTCTTCTGCTTATTACTTTCTTAAGTATAATCATTCTTTATTGAGGAGTCAGATTATCTCTTACATCAAGTTTCTGTTACGTTTTCATGAGTAAAGATTTAATTTAATTATTATATGTTTGTTGGTATATGTATGTGCATGCAAGTTCACAAAGAAGGTAGAAAGAACACTGGATCACTGGGAGCCTGAGTTACATGTGACTGGAGTTTTCTGCAAGTGCAGTACGTACTCTTAAATACTGAACAATTTCTTGAATCCTATGTACCAGTCTACTATCCATTTCTCTCAAGCATAATTCATACTTGGATTTTAGACATCTCACTGTTTGGACTAGAATATGGGTGATAAGCAAAAGGATTACAAGGCTATCAAGCTTTCATGACAAGCTAGACGAAAGAATCTCCTCTTGAGAGTGGGAGAACTCTGGGAGTCGAATAGACCACAAAAATTTAAGTTAGAAACAAACTAGCTCTGCATTTTCTAAGAGCAATCAAGGAAAGGGAGACAGGTCCACTCAGAAAATGATTGCTGTGCAAACATGAGGATGCAAATTCATCTCCCAAACTCCTTTAAACATAGCTGCAGCTGGTGTTAATCAATTGTATTCTAAGTATTGAAAGAGTGAAAATAGGCAGATCCCTTATACTCACTATACAACTCACCTAGCTTACTTTGTGAGCCACTGTCCAATGGGAGACTGTTTCTAAAAAACAAGATGAAAAGCACCTGAAGAATAATACCTAAAATTAATCTCTGGATTCCATATGGATGGTAACACAAGTGCATGTACAGTTTCCCCATTGGTATTTTCATACACACACACACACACACACACACACACACACACACACACACACACACACACACACACACACCAAAGTGAAAAAGAGAGATTAAATGATGGAGCTTGATTTTGCCAATGTATCACTTAAAGGGACTGTGGCCTTACATATATTGAAAATTTGAAAATGGAATGTCTGAGAGTACACTAAATGGTGCCAAACAGCAAGTTTTAAGAGAGATTCTGGAAGCTAAGGACAGTACCCACATGCCAGTGGATGTCAGGACATAAATCATCTGAGAGAATAAGTCATAGACTACATATAGGTGTACTGTCCTTCACAGGGAGCCTGAAAAAAATACCTCATCTTCTCAATAAAAGGAGAATATATCTGGAAGCTGCAATTTGATAGTAGCTGGATACTGAATCATCTGGTTCTTTGATTTTGAACTCTTAGCCTGCAGAATTGAGAGAAATGTGTTGTTTTTAAGTATCTACAGGATATTTTCTTACAAAGAAGCTAGAGTGGATTAAAACAAATTTTAGGTGGTAGCACATTTCCAGATATTAGGACTCTCTCTCTCTCTCTCTCTCTCTCTCTCTCTCTCTCTCTCTCTCTCTCTCTCTCTCTGTGTGTGTGTGTGTGTGTGTGTGTGTGTATGTGTGTGTACGTGTATGTGTGTATGTGTGTGTTTTCAGTTGCATAACAGCATGCATGGAAATGTATTTGTGTAGTAGGAAGAAGACAACCTGTGCTGTCATTCCTCAAGCATTGTCCAAAATGCATTCTAAGATGGGGTCCTTTAGTCTCATGGAATTCTCCAAATACAGCAGATAACTGACAAGTAAGCCCTAAGGATTTAGCTTTTTGTGTGCATTTTTATTTTATTTTTTATTTCTATTGAATATTTTCTTTCAGATGTTATTGCATTTCCAGGTATCCACTCTAGAAACTCCCTATCGTCTCCCACTCCCCCCCCCCCACATCTCTATAAGGATGCTTCCCCACCAACCAACCTACTCTCACTTTCCTGCCCTGGCATTCACCTACACTGCAGCATCAAACCCCCTCAGGCACAAGGGCTGCTCCTCCCAGTGAGATCAAACAAGGACATCATCTGCCACCTATGTGGTCAGAGCCATAGGTCCCTTCTTGTGTACTCATTGGTTGGTGGTCCAGTCCCCCAGAGCTCTGGATGGTCTGGCATGTTGTTACTATTGCTCCTGCCATGGTAGTGAAAACCGCCTCAACTACTTCAGTATCTTCTCCAACTCATTCATTGGGGACTTCACGCTTAGTCCAATGGTTGACTACAAGCGTCTGCCTCTGTATTTATAAGGCTCTGACAGAGCCTCTCAGAAAACAGCCATATTAGGCTGCCATCATCAAACACTTCCCAGCAGTCTCAATAGCATTCAGGTTTGGTGACTGTATATAGGATCGATTCCCAGGTGGGGTAGTCTCTGAATGGCCTTTCCTTCAATCTCTGCTCCACACTATGTCTCCATTTTTCCTCCTGTGAGTATTTTGGTCCTCCTTCTAAGAAGCACTGAAGCATCCACACTTTGGTCTTCCTTCTTTTTGAGCTTCATATGATCAGTGAATTGTATCTCGGGTATTCCAAACACTTGGGCTAATATCTACTTATCAGTGAGTGCATAGCATGGATTTTTTTTTTTTTTTTTTTTGTGACTTGGTTACCTCACTCAGGTTGATATTTTCAACTTCAATTCATTTGCCTGTGATTTTCATTAAGTCCTTGTATTTAATAGCTGAGTAGTATTCCATTGTGTAAATGTACCACATTTCCTGTATCCATTCCTCTGGGACATCTGTGTTGTTTTTAACTTCCGGATATTATAAATATGGCTGCTATGACCATGGTGAAGCATTTGTCCATATTACATGTTTGACAAACTTTTGGGTGTATGCCCAGAAGTGCTATAGCTGGGACCTAAGGTAGTACTATGTCCAGTTTTCTGAGGAACTGCAAGAATGATTTCCAGATTGTTTGTACCAGCTTACAATCCCACCAACAATGGAGGTGTGTTCCTATTTCTCCACGTTCTGTCAAGCATCTGCTGTCACTTGAATTTTTGATCTTAACCATTCTTACTGATGTGAAGTGGAATCTCAGTGTCCTTTTGATTTGCATTTCCCTGATGACTAAGAATGTTGAACATTTCTTTAGGTGCTTCTCAGCCATTTGAGCTTCCTCAGTTGAGAGTTCTCTTTTTGCTATATTCCCCATTTTTTAATAAGGTAATTTGGTTCTCTAGAGTCTAACTTCTTGAGTTCTTTGTATATATTGGATATTAGCCCTCTATCAGATATAACATTGGTAAAGATTTTTTCCCAATCTCTTGGTTGCTGTTTTGTAACATTGAAAATGACCTTGCCTTACAGAAGCTTTGCAATTTTATGAGGTCCCATTTGTTGAATACTGATCTTAGAGCATAAGCCATTGCTGTTCTGTTCAGGAAATTTTTTCCCATTGCCCATGTGTTCAAGGCTTTTCCCACTTTCTCTTCTATTAGATTTAGTTTATCTTGTTTTATGTGGAGGTCCTTGATCCATTTGGACTTTTGTTTACTAAAGGGAGATAAGAATGAAACAATTTGCATTTTTTTACATGTTGACCAGCTGTTGAAAATGCTCTCTTTTTTTCACTGGATGACTTTAGCTCCTTTGTCCATGATCAAGTGACTCTATGTGTGTAGGTTCATTTCTTGGTCTTCAATTCTATTTCATTAATCTTCCTGCCTATCTCTCTGTACCAATAACATGAAGTTTTTATCACTATTTCTCTGCAGTGCATCTCAAGGTCAGGGATGGTGATTCCCCCAGAATTTCTTTTATTGTTAAGAATAGATTTTGCTATCCTGTGGTTTTTGTTATTCCAAATGAATTTGAGAATTTCTCTTTCTAACTATATGAAGAATTGAGTTGGAATTTTGATGGGATTGCATTGAATCTGTAGATTGCTTTTGGCAATATAGCCATTTTTACTATATTAATCCTGCCAATCCATGAGCGTGGGAGATCTTTCTACCTTCTGAGATCTTCTTCAATATCTTTCTTCAGAGACTTGAAGTTTTTGTCATACAGATCTTTCACTTGTTTGGTTAGTCACAGCAATATACTTTATATTGTTTGTGTCTATTGTGAAGGGTGTCATTTCCCTAATTTCTTTCTCATCGTATTTATCCTTTTAGTAGAGGAAGGCTACTGATTTATTTGAATTAATTTTGTATCCAGCCACTTTGCTGAAGCTATTTGTAGGAGTTCTCTGGTGGAATTATTCAAGTCACTTAATTATACTACCTTATCATCCTCAAATAGTGATAAATTGACTTCCTTTCCAATTTGTATCCTTTTAACCTCCTTTTGTTGTCTAATTGCTCTAACTAGAACTTCATGTTCTATATTGAATAGATAGGGAGAAAGAGGGCAGGCTTGTCTAGTTCCTTATTTTAGTGGGTTTGCTTCAAAATTCTTTCCATTTTATTTGATGTTAGCTACTGGTTTGGTGTATATTGCTCTTATTATGTTTAGGCATGAGCATTGAATTCCTGATTGTTCCAAGACTTTTAACATGATGGGATGTTGAATTTTGTCAAATGCTTTTTCAGCATCTATTGAAATAATCATGTTTGTTTGTTTTTTTTAATTTGAGTTTGTTTATGTAGTGGATTACATTGATGGATCTCCAGGTATTGAACAATCTCTGCATCCCTGGGATGAAGCCTACTTAATCTTGGTAAAGTATCATTTTGCTGTGTTTTTGGATTTTGGTTGTGAGAATTTTGCTCAGTATTTTGGCATTGATATTCATAAGGGAAATTGGTCTGAAGTTCTCTTTTTTTGTAGGGTCTTTGTGTGGTTTTGGCATCAGTGAAAATTTGGCTTCATAGAACAAATTGGGTAGTGTTACTTTGTCTGATTCTCTTTTGTGGAATATTTTGAAGAGTATTGGTATTATGTCTTCTTTGAAGGTCTGACAGAATTCTGCACTAAATCTGTCTGGTCCTGGGCTTTTTTAGTTGGGACAATTTAATTACTGCCTCTATTTCTTTAGCCATTATAAGACTGCTTAGTTGGTTTATCTGATCCTGATTTAACTTTGGTATGTGGTATCTGTATAGAAAATTGTCCATTTCATCCATATTTTCCAATTTTGTTGAGTATAAGCTTTTGTAAACGGATCTGATTTTTTTTAATTTTCTCAGTTTCTGTTGTTATATCTCCCTTTTTATTTCTGATTTTGTTAACTTGGATACTGTCTCTGTGCCTTCTGTTTAGTCTGGCTAAGGATCTATCTATCTTGTGCCATAGCGCCTGAAGCTGATCCTGGCTATAGCCCTCTATATCAAAATATGACCAGGAGAGTCCCAGGCACCCAGAAAAGCTGACATGCCTGTGAATATAGGTAAGCTCATCAATTCTGCTCTGAGGGACCTACTTAGAGCCCCCAAGACACAGAAACCAAATAGACAACTGGGACAGGATCCTTCTAGCTTCAGCCTGGAGCTGATCCTTTACCACAGTATCTGGAGCTGATGATGTGCTAGATCTCTCTATACCCAAATACCTCCAGGAGAGAGCTGGACTCCCAGGAGTGCTGACACACCTGTGAGCACAGGTAAAACCAACACTTCTGTTCAAATTACTGGCCCAAGAGGGACCTGCCCAGAGCCTTCAGGACACAGGAATCAAGAAACAGCCTGAGACAGGATCCTTCTAGTTTCTGTGTGCACCCCAGAGCTGACCCTGTGCCACAACTCTCCATACCCAAATTCCTCCTGGAGAGATCTGGTCTCCCAGGAGTACTGACTCTCAGGCTTGCAGGATGAACAACCCATAGTCAGAGACAGCAGGACCAGCTGACACCAGAGATAACCAGATGGTGAGATGCAAGAGCAAGTATATAAGCAATAGAAACCAAGGCTACTTGGCATCACCAGAACCTAGTTTTTTCTACCACAGCAGGCCATGAATACCCCTACATACCAGAAAATAAAGATTCTGATTTAAAATCCCATGTCATGATGATGATAGAGGACTTTAAGAAGAACATAAATAACTCTCTTAAAGAAATACAGGAACACACAGGTAACACAAAAATTACTTAAAGAATTACAGGAAAACACAACCATACAGGTGAAGGAACTGAAAAAAATCAACCAGGATCTAAAAATGGAAATAGAAACAATAGAGAAATCTTAAAAGGAGACATCTCTGGAGATAGAAAACCCAGGAAAGAAAACAGGAGTCATAGATGCAAGCCTAGCCAACAGAATACAAAAGATAGAAGAAAGAATCTCAGGTGTAGAAGATACCATAGAAAACATTGAAACAACAGTCAAAAAATCCAAAATGCAAAAAGCTCCTAACCCAAAATATCCAGGAAACAATGAGAAGACCAAACCTAGGGATAATAGGTATAGAACAGAGAGAAGATCCCCAACTTAAAGGGCCAGTAAATATCTTCAACAAAATTATCGAAGAAAACTTCCCTAACCTAAAGAAAGAGATGAGCAAAAACATTCAGGAAGCCTACAGAACTCCAAATAGATTGGACCAGAAAAACATTCCTCCCATCACATAATAGCCAAAACACCAAATGCATAAAACAAAAAAAGGATATTAAAAGCAGTATGGGAAATAGGTCAAGTAACATGTAAAGGCCAACATATCAGAATTACATCAGATTTCTCATCAGAGACTTGAGTGGATTTTTAAACACAATAGCCTAGCTGGCTAGCATGCTCTAGGGATCCAGTCACTGTATATGCTTTTTTAAAAAAATAAAATATTGGAACAAAGATAAGGTGACCTATGTAATCCATAACATTCACAATTTTTCCTCAGTCAAACCCACTCTCTTTATCCTCCTCCATGGTTTTCTGTCAAAGCAGAAATGCTGGAGCTTCAGAAAGGTTTATTCTATGAGGCTGCCCAGGTGCTGACAGATGATTGGCAGAAGGTCCTAACCACTATTCCCATCAGCATTGATGGGAAAATAGAAGCACAGCTTAGAGTCAATCTCATTCCCATATTCTCTACCCCTGTCTCTCCAAAAAGAGGATTGGGTGAAGGCTTTTTTGTTCTTTGAATTCATCCTTGTAAATGTTCCCAAAATACTGAGTAAAATTCCTTTGCTTTCTACGGTTTATATGCAAAGTATTCAAATTGTGTCTTACCAATATTTCATTCATCTAATTGCCTAGAAAAGTCACCAATACCATTCCTACCTCATTTAATTTTCTTATACAAACAAATTTATCCTTGAATTCCATGATAGTTTAAATGTGCACAAAATGGAATATAAACAATAAAATGTAATGTTAATCATTTATAAAGATTTTGGGGGGAAATCCAGTTACAAAGTATTTTTCTTTTTCCTCCTTTGTGTTGTATTCAATGAAATTTAGAAAGTATTTTAGGAAGATCATCTCCAGTACTGGCAATATTGAAAGTAATTTAGACACTATATATGTGAAGGTCAATTCTGATTGTCAACTTGACCAGATATGGGATAAAATAAAAACAAAGCTGCTGGGGTCTGCCTTGAGGAATTCTCTTGATAGATTATTAAAAGTGGGGAAGTCTATACTCATGTGAATGACATCTGGTGCCAGCTCAGGTTGAATGGTGGTAGAAAGAAAGTTTGCTGTTTGGCCGATTGCCTTACTCTTGCTAGGAAGTTATTCCTGATCCTGCCTGATCTCTTCTCAGACATTAGAACAGTGTCTTTGGTCTTCAAATGTATATTGATACAGCAACAGTCCAGGGACCCTTCTGATCTTCAGTGTCAGATTGAGATGGCAGAGACAACTACCTTAAGTGACTAAACAACTTTCAGATTCTCAGCCTCTCAGGTTTAAATGAGTCCCTGTTGAGACTACCCAGACGAGACTGCATAAGGCAATCTTAAAAATAAATAAATAAATAAAAATCTCCCGACCACACAATCAGTCTATGGATTCTATTCCTCTAGAGAAGTCTTGATTAACATACTTGATTAACATTACTCATAGTTGCCTGTTATAAGAAAAAAAGGGGGGGCTCCTTTAGAATGAATGAAGAATGAAAAATGTCACCTCATCTTTGTAGCATCAAATTGATTAAAGAAGCCATGAAATTTCCAATTTTAGAAATTGTTAGAGTGAGACAGAAATGTCTGTGTTCCCCCATGTAGCCACTTCTGTTTTGCATTCCTTCCACTAAAGATTTCATTTTAAAGTTTGATTAATCAAAAAATTTTAAATGCTTTTTTTTTTATTTGAATTTTTACATCTCCCCATCTAGAAATAACATAGTACTGGCTTTTATTCTATTAAGGTCATTGTCCTGATTAGAGTTGTTTTGTTTTGTGTTTTCTTAACAAAGGCTAGCGTTATCTAGGAAGAGGAACCTCATTGATCAAATGCCTTGATCAGGCTGGCTTGAGAACATGTCTGTGGGACACTGTCTTTCTTAATGACTGATGTGTCAGGACCTAGATTTGTGTGGATAGTGCCATCCTTACATACAAGTTTCCTAATGTATAAGAAAGAAGACTAAACAAGATATGGAGAGCAAGCTTGTTAGCAGCATTCTTTCATGGTCTCTGCTTCCAGGTTCCTGCTTTGCTCGCATTCCAACCTTGGCTTTCCTTAATGATTGATAACTGGAATGTGTAAGACACATCCTTCCAAAGTTGCTTTGCTGACAGTCCTTTTCATAGAAACAGAAAGCAAATGAAGACATTCACTCATGTAATGTAATATATACCATGAATCCTTATCTATCACATCATATCACCTTGATTGTGATCAAGGGTAATGTATGCTTCTGGAAAATATCATTCTTTCACAATTTGGTGCCAGCATGCCTAGATCCTTTCCTCATAATCTTTAGATAGAACTCCAATCCCTTACATCCTTCTCTGACTTGTTCTTAAGCAATAAGCCAAAATTATAGGTGAACACATTTAATTATAGGGTATGCCCTTCTTTTGAATTGAAATAATTAGAATACATTAACATTTTGCAGCATGTTTCCAGGTGGTCTTGTTTTAAGGAAGACAACACTCTTTCATTTAAAAGTCAAACCACTTTAGCATGTATGTTGCTGTTAAACAATGCTGCTGTTTAAATCTTTGCTCCCCCACTTTGGGAACCCAGTAATGGACAGTAATTTCTGTGGAGTCAGTTTCAAGTGAATTCTTAGAAGTGTTCCCATTAATATCTATAGTGGAATATGTGTGTGTCAATGGTTGATGGACATATGGAAAATAATATTCTTAAATCCTGACCATTTGCAACCATCTAAATCATGTTTGGCTGATTACTTCAAAGATGGTGTCATAATATATTAAGAAAAGAAGAGAAGGAAAAATATTACTGGACTTGGGATGCAGCTTATTTAGTATAATACTTACTCGGAATTCACAAGAATCTGTGTTTGGTCTTCAGCAGCATATTATTCAGGCTTATGGTATATGATTGTAATCACAATAATTTGGAGATATATGTATAAATTCAAAGCCATCTTTGGCCAAATAGCAAATTTTAAGACTTTAGGCTGTAGAAGGAAATATATTACCAAAACTGCGGAACTTTAAATCTAATTACTTGAAGAATAAAAATTAGATGTATAATAATCAGAGGATGCAGAAACAAGAAAACAAGAACGTGTTGTAATTTAAAAAGAGGAGTGATGGATACATATGAAATGGAATTTTTCTACCAGCACTTGGCATTTTGTAAGAGTGCTCACAGTCTTTGTCTGAGACTTTGGATCTCTACATTGCTTAAATATCACACACCTGCAAGTGATAAGAACTTACTGATGCATTCTGTAATTCACCAAAGGACAATTTCTTCTTGGCACTGAAGTCTGGAGTAAACTGAAACTCTAATCTAATTACTGTAATCTAATCTATTTACTAATCTTATCTCTAATTACTAATTACTAACTACTAATAGGTAATCTAATCTCTAATTACTAATCAATTCTATTCTAATAATTAATCTAATCAAACATAAAATTCCTAATTTAAACTAATCTCTAATTCCTAATTACTATCTAATCTAATTACTAATATGATCAAATCTAATCTCTAATCTAATTACTGGGACTAATTTTGGAGAAGATTACAAGGATCTAGAAGGTATAGGGAAGGAATCTTGAAGAGTAGTGCTTTAAAGACACAGATGATTCACCACCGATAAGAGAATGGTAGAAGAGAACTTGGTTGAGTGTTAGAAGTGTGATTCATTCACTAAATGATGCTTCTAATATGTAACCCATGGCAGGTTGAGAGCTGTACTGTGCTGACATTCATTTTAAAGTTGAGAAACTTTGAAGCTTTTTCTTGGGGAAGAGGTAGGGGTTAGCATTGGTCAGAATACATGGACAACTGGGAATGTATTTGTGGGATTTTAAATGTCTAGTATAATGTTATAGGTATAGATGTTTTTCTGTGCTGTTACTGAAGAAAGACTGTGAACTATGTAATGGCAATCTCTGTGATCACCATAGTCAGCATAGTAACAGACCTGCTGGATATAAGACAGTACTTCAGTTCAACATGACTCAGTAGCAGGTGTTGGTTCAGCATCTAGAGTTTGATCTTGAATAGTTAATTATAGACATATTTAAGAATAGATCAATTTGAAAATGTGTGATAATTAACTCAATCCTACATATAAAACAAAGCTTAAGACCAAATCTCTTTGTGAAGTACAACTGACATATTCCATAAAGATAATTTTGATAGATTAACTGAGAAAAGAGCTCATGACAAGGGTATGGGGTAGGATCTGGTGTAGTCTTAGTCATTCAGATAGTGTAAAGGTCACTAGGCTTTATCAAAATCATTTCTCAGACTTCTTGTCATAAAACATGTTATACATCACTCCCTTTGAGGAGGCAGTCCTGTGTGTTTAGCTGAAAGACCTCCCAGCTGGGGAGACCCTCGATCAAGTCTCGGGATGGCACGACCCCCCAAGAACTCACGAAAGACCATCCTTGCTGCAATCACATGAGGTTTATTCAGGGGGACCAGTGCACTGGGATGGAGCTCATAACCCACGCAGAGGCAGAGGAGTCCGACCCCGAGCAGCTGAAGTCAGGGATATTTAAAGGAAAAAAACACAAAGCAAGGGAAAAAACACAAAGCAAGGGGTGGGGAAAGGAAAGAATTTGCGTTATGGGGAAGTGCAGAATGTTCTAAGCTAGTCACAAGGCAGTTGCACAAACATTTTTATGGACAGCTAGTTCCTGAAACATTGTGCCTCTGGCCTTGGGGCCAGGCCAAGGTCACCGGTTTCTTAGGGGAAAGAATGCAGCTGGGTGGGGTTTGATCAAGCAGGCAATTTCAGTCCTATTTCTGTTTCTGGCTCCAAATGTGCTAGGGGTCTAACTTTCCTCATAAGGGGGTCAGGTCTTTCATTCCCCACTTCTTCTAGTACCTAGTTCTAATCTTAGAACTATATTTCTGTGTCGTTTTAGGCAGAGCCTGGTATTGCTGTCTTAACATTAGAATCTGTACAGCACTTACTCGTTCCCTGACAAAAGCTATTAATCTATTAACTAAACAGGGTCCAATCATGAGCAAAAGGAATAAAATCAGCAGAAGTCCTGCTAAGGCAGAAAACAGAGTCATCCAAGGCAACTTGCTGAACCATCCTTCAAACCACCCCTGTCCAGCCTCCTGTTCTCTCTTGTGTCTTTCTTTCTAGCCTTTCTCTAAGCTTGCTCATGGAGTCCTTAATGGCTCCTGTGTGATCAACATAAAAGCAGCAACATTCTTCTTTTAAGGCTGCACATAATCCTCCTTCTTTTAGGAATAGCAAATCTAACCCTCTCCTGTTTTGTAGAGCTACTTCTGATAGGGAGGTTAAGGATTCTTCCAGGCTACTGACAGACTTTTCTAAAGCTTGAAGGTCCTCGTTTATGGCCTCAGTGAAGTTTACTCAATCCTCTCTCTAACTGCAGTGGTCCATTGACCAGGACTGCGGTCTCTGTTCCTACACCAGCCGCTACCCCTAGCCCAAGCATGACTGCTAGGGTCAAAGATATAGGTTCTCTTTTGAAACAGGTTGGTCGGAAATCATATTCATCAACAACCACTTCTTCAGGATGATAATAGACTCTAGGAACAAGCTGGACCATAATACAAAAATCAGTAGACTGGTTGAAAACAGAAGTAGAGACACAAGGGGTTAATCTAGGACTGCATATCCACCATTTGTTATATCCTGGCAAGCGGTTTAAAATATACAGGCCAAAAGTCAACAATAGGAGAACAATTAAGGTCTTAAAAAGGTAAATATGAGAGCTGTTAACTAAGATGTTAAACCAAGACTTGAACCAGCCCTGACTCTGTTTCCTCTCTCTCTCTTCCATTTGGCTAACCCTACTTACTCTCACCTTGGCAATTAATCTTTAACAACCCCAGAATGGTCTATACAAAAGCAACACTCTTCAGCTAAGGTAGCACAGAGCCCTCCTTGCTGGAGGAAAAGTTAAGTCTAATCTCCTCCAATTCTATAGTATTATTTCTGATAACGGAGCCAGCAATTCCTTAAGATGACTGATGTTTTTTTTTCTTTGTAAGACAAAAGCTGAGGTCTTGGTGATTGCCCCAGTCGCCCCAATCACAACAGAAGGGAGACAGTGAGTGCTGTCTAAAGGTACTACAAACAGTCATGATAAAGTTCAAGAGATCCTGAGCATGAGCAGATAGTCCATCTTCTGTATCGTCTAGCGGGAGTCTCTGGGGAGCAGGGCATCACAGGAGGAGCGTACACCCAGGCCTCAATACAGTCTACCTTGAGGACTGTGGGAGCAACTAGCAGTGCCAGGAAGGGTCTCTTTTATCTGGGTTCCAGCGACTGTGTCTGATGTCTCTTTACATAGATCCTGTCACCAGTCTGGAAGCAGTGAGGAGTCTCTGGCACCCCTGGATCACTTAAGGCAGACAGTTTGGGTCAAATCTCATGCTGTGGGATACCTCTTGGGAGAGATCAGTGTACACCAAGGGAGTTGGGGTACCACACAGGATCTCAAAAGGGGTCAGGTTAAAATGGTAGGGGGTGTTCCAAACTCGGAACAGGGCCAAGGGGAGGGGCACCACCCATTCCGAGCCAGCCTCCAAGGTCAATTTAGTAAAGGTCTCTCTACCTGCCCTGAAACTTCACAATGAAGTTTCCAATCTATCCCCAATACTTTTGCCACACCCTGGCTTACCTGACAAAACCTGAACCATTATCTTATCCACTTGACTTGGGCACTCTAAATCTCAGGGAAATTTCTTCTTGGAAACCATGCAGCTGCTTCCTGCTTGGTGGGGAATGTTTCGGCCCATCTAGAGAAAGCAGCTATGAAAACCTGAAGGTATTTTTAACCACATTTTCCTGGCTTAACTTCTGTAAAATCAACCTCTCAATATACTCTAGGCTGTTCCTCCTAGGTCTTTTGCCCTGTTTATTCTTGGCTGCATAAGCACTCACTTGCCTGCATATCTTACACTGTCCTACTATCTTTCTGGCCTAGAACCTGAGTCTTATATACTCTAGGTCCTTTACCTGCTGGGACATGGACAAGCTTTTTATCCCATAAATGAGTCCATCTGTGCATTTGGCCTAGTAAGTCTTTTGCTTCCTTGCTTTCTTCCTGATGTCCTGGGCATGAATAATACTCACGGTTACTGGCTTCATTGGGACATCTAAGAGATCCAGGATTTGTTTGTTTCCTCTGATGTGAGCAGTCCTCTCTCTTAGCATATAGCTCTGTGGTCATGGGATGTGGCAAAGGCATACCTATTATCCGTATAGATGTCGGTTTTCTTGCAGGCTCCAAGTTCTAAGTCCTTGGTGGGGGCAGTTAGCTCTACTTCCTGTGTTGACATGTCAGGGGGTAGAGGTTCCGCCCAGATGACTATTGTGCTGTAATGGAGAAAACTGCTCCCGTCTGTAAGCCAGGGAGCCTCGGCTTTTGGTAGGGGTCAGAGAGGTCTCTCTTTTTGGGCCAGCTTGTTGTGGCCCATCGGGCAGGAAATGTATCTGGGCCCCTAATTTGGAGAGTATGTCTCACCACAACAGAGGGTAGGGACAGTCTGGGGCAACCTTAAATGAATGGGATACCCAGCCCATCCCTAGGTCCACTCTTCTTCGGGTAGTCTATGAATACATTTTGGTTCCAAAGGCTTCTTGGACCAAAGATCTTTTCTTGAAATGGGGCCATCAGCTTGGAGGATGAGTGTTGAGCCATTGTGTTCACCAAGAATTGATTGGGTTTCTCCTCCACTCTCAGAGTTACCCTGGTTTCCGGGAGAAGGTCTCCCCTAATCACTGTCTTCACTCAGGGCTAACACCTTTTGCTGCTTGGGGGCACTTTGCTCAAGGCCTGGGATTCCTTGCTCCCGACTTCTGTTAGGACACTCTTAGGCCCAATGGCTTCAGTCAGTTCTGAGACTGAAGGCAGGTATATTTTTTTTTCCAATTTGCTTTTATACCATTTAAATTACATGCAAGCAATAAGGTCAGTTCTAGGTTGCAATACAATAAATGCAAATAGCCAAGGAATGAGCAAGGCAATAAGCAAAATCCGTGATCATTCCGGTGATCCCTGTTTTCTGAGGGCGTGTCAGGATGACTGAAGTATCTGAGCCTACTTCCTTGTCCAAGCCCCAAATCAGATTCTTGCCTGAAGCCTACTTCTTCTGTTACACCCTATGATTAAAATTCTTACCTGAACTTACTTCCCTGTTCTAGCTTAAGATTAGATTACTGCCTGAAGCCTGTTTCAGGACTTCTTGTACATTCCTTTTCTGTTGCTTTTCTTCTCCGATCTCCTTGCCATCGCAGAGGTTCTCAGCAACTTGCACTAACTCTCTTGACAGCCCACTCTCTCTTTCTTTCTCTGAAGCTTTTCTGTTATCTCAAGCTATTCCCCTGAAACCTGCCAATGGAGTCTGGTGATGGACCTTCAGGTTAGATGCCCCTTACCTTCTGCCACAGTCAGGAAAAAACGGATGTAGATGATGACCTGGTCAATCGATGGTGTCTGAGGGGCATTCCTTCTAACTTCACCTTAGGTGGGCTGATGAATAAATATTAGAGTTTTAGAGAGATTAATTGACCCCTTGGAACCTCCTGCTCTTCCCTCTGGTAAAGAGCGGTGGGGCCATAGGGACCAGGGTAAGGGGATATAGAGGAGGAGAGTCTTGGAGTAACAGGTCCACTGTTGAAGGTCCTTGGAGGATCGATTTCTTCTCAGATCTGGATCTCTCCTCCCAGGCTTCTTTTTTTCCTGATGGCCAGCACCTGTGAGACAAAGGCCTTTATCTTTGCGTGGGGGGGAAACCTCTACTTGTCCATCTGTCACCACTCTAAAACTCCAAATCATAGGCCTTATCTTTCGCCTGCCCTCACCTACCTATAGACAGGTTCTTTTTGTCCAATTAAAAGGCTCTTTTCGGGCTGGAGAGATGGCTCAGCAGTTAAGAGCGCCGACTGCTCTTCTGAAGGTCATGAGTTCAAATCCCAGCAACAACATGGTGGCTCAAAACCATCCGTAATGAGATCTGATGCCCTCTTCTGGAGTGTCTGAAGACAGCTACAGTGTACTTACATATAATAAATAAATAAATAAATAAATAAATAAATAAATAAATAAAGGCTCTTTTCCCTCAGATATAAATTGAGCACAACTATTAACATTCTGTAATTTATAATCAGTTTGTAAAGGCAGTCTCTTTTTATGAGTCAATTTTAGTAATAACCAATAATAAATATTTATTTGTGCCGTGTGAAGGATGGCACAAAGAATGTTTACCTTTTTGATACTCTTGAATCTAGTTCTTTAGGGGAACTCCTTCTATCAAATCTGATTCATATAACTCTGGGAGATGTGTAGAGTCTAATCACCTTTTTTTTTTAACCACAAAGACAAAGGTTTTCTCTCAAATCAGCATGTCCTTTAACCATTAACTCAGAAAACTTTTAGCTTGACCTCTCTCCCAGAAGAATAATAAAAGAATCAAAAAACTTAGAATCATACCCATTTTGATAATTAAAACAATTTAAAACAAATGAAGCAAACTACACATATACTGTATGGACCTATTTCTAGGCATTTTCTAATTTGTCATGCCAGCATATTAACCCAAAATTCCCATGGAGCCCACGTTCAAATCATGAGATATCTTGCAAGAATTTATTATGCCAACCTTTAAAATTCTGTCCTATGATTACTTGCTTGTAAGAAGCCTGCTGCTTTTACTGTCTGGCATTTTGCCTCTAGGCAATCATCTTGTCTTTGTTCACAGCAGGGGACCACAGAGTCATGCTTGAGCCCCCATGACTCCTCCTCCTGATGAGCAACAACCGTTCCCCACCTTTTTTTTTTTTCATAACTTTTTCCATGTTTAACTGGATGAATCTGTCTGATGTCCAAAAATAAACAAACAAATAAACAAACAAAAACCCTGTCATCATTCAGTTTCAGTCTTAAGAGCACAGAACACAAAACAGAACAGAAGACAACAGTTCGCCCCAGCTCACCCCTGCCACGGGCAGCCAGCACAACCAACAACCAATACACAGCTCGTCCCTGCCATGGATGCAGAACAGATTTGTCCCATCTATGAAGGTAGAACACTTTCCCAGCGAGCTGCAGCTGCGCTGGGTTACAGACAACTCAGATCCTGCCACCCCTGCCACAGGTGGCGAGTGTAACCAAAGAGTTTGTCCCTTCCACAGACTCAGAAACCAGGTGGCCCTGCCGCATCGGCCGAAGCCAGATACTCAGGCAAACTGAGGGTCCAAGGTGTCCCTCAGTCCCTCCATGGCCACGGCATTCAGGTATGTCTACCCGCCATGAACAACACTAGACAGGCAGCATAAAAAGTGCCCAGACAGATGGCACCGAAGTGCCCAGAGGCTTGCAAGCAAAACTGTAAGTAGGTGCCACAAAAGAGGAGGAGGACAGAAAACAGACAAAGAGGGAGACAAAGAATACCACTTGAGCGTAAAGTCAAACTTAGGGAGGGGAGTAGATATCGTCTATCCCGTCGTCAAAGTCACAAACAAGACAAAACAGATACTGAAAATACACAGACAAAGACTGACAAGCTCCCGTTTCCACCGCGGCAGGCGAGCCCAATTCAGAAAACCAGACGGCTGGGAGGACCGTGCCCTCTCAGGCACACCAACGGGAATCTCCCAGGCGTCCCTGGCGTCCCTCCAGACCTCTTGGGACACCTCCCAGGGTGACAGTCGGTGATCCCCTAGCACATCTGCCGATCACGCACTCGGCCTCTACCCGAGACCAAGAGATCGTCGTCTCCTGAGGAAGACATGAGCGACTGCATAAACCAAAGGTACAGAATCAGACTTCAGCCACCACAGACGGGCAAAAACATAAACAGATACTGAAAATACACAAAGACTGACAAGGGCCCGTTTCGACCTAGAGAAGCAAAACCAATTCAGAAAACCAGACGGCCGGCAGGACCGCTTCCTCTCCGGCACCCCGACGGGAATCTCCCAGGCGTCCCTGGGGTCCCTCCAGACTTCCTGGGATGTCTCCCAGGGCAACAGTAGGTGATCCCCCTAGCCTGTCAGCCGATCACGCCCCCAGCCTCTACCCAAGACTGGGAGATCATCATCCCATCACGGGGACGCGAGCGACTGCAAACCAGACTTCGCTCACAAACCGAAAATACAGATTCATACTTCAGCCGGCACAGACGAACAAGAACACAAACAGAATCTCACCTCCAAGTAGGTTTTCGGAGATGAGTGTGGTCGCAAATCCCAGGACGAGCCCCCAAATGAAAGACCTCCAAGCTGGGGAGACCCTTGCTCAAGTCTCGGGATGGCGCGACCCCCCAAGAACTTTCTGAAGTTTCTGAAACATTGTGCTTCTGGCTCTGGGGCCAGGCCAATGTCACTGGTTTCTTAGGGGAAAGAATGCAGCTGGGTGGGGTTTGATCAAGCAGGCAATTTCAGTCCTATTTCTGTTTTTGGCTCCAAGTGTGCTAGGAGTATAACTTTCCTCATAAGGGGGTCAAGTCTTTCATAGCAATTGTAGTTCCCTTAGTATGTAATTTTTTACACAAGGACTTCCATGCTTCCTACAAGGTAGTTGTTTGAGTTTGTTCTTTATCTTCAGCTAGTATCCAGTGTCACCTAGACAAACATGAGGGCCCATTTCTAATCCCTAGGACCAAACTCATGTAAATTTTTTTAAAATCCATGTAAAAAGATGGGCATGGTAATTCATACTTGTAAACTTAGTGGTGGAAAGAGACAGACAAATTCCAGAGGCACTCTTGTAAATACTGTAGCTAAACTGCCAAGCTGCATAACAAAGTGAGAAATTTTCTCTCCAAATACAGTGAATAAAGCTCATGAGGAACAACTCTGAAAGTTGACCCTGGCCTCTACATGAATTAATGTGCATGTATAACCCCTCACACATGTACATCCACACCTATGTGAACACAGACACTTTCAAGCACCATCCCCATTAGTAAATAATAAGTAGAGAATATCTGGAAAATTGTACTAAGAAAAACTCTTTGCTTAACATATAAATAGGCCACCTCTCACTACTATAATTATTTAAAGACAGAGAAGCCTGATATTATACTCTTTGGAGGAAAGAAGAAAGAAGTTAATTAATATTTTAAAGTATAATACTTGTTTTGCTCCTCAGGATATGAAACATATCTTTCTGCCACTGAAGTGTGTGTGGTATTTCTTCAATTCATTTAGATGGTACTAAACTATCAGGTATTATTTCAATAATCCAAACTTCTGAGCGGTTAATGGGAGGATTTAGATAAGTTCAAGGCTAGTCTGTTTTAGAGTGAGTTATAGTGTTATATATAGCTGTAGAGAGTTATATATTATTGTATAGTGTATAGAGTTGTGTTATAGTGAGTTCTGTTGGAGACCAAAAGGCCTTGGCTTAATTGGGCCTAAGGCCTTGACTTATTTAGCAAGTCGAAGTGTCCCAGGCTTGACTTATTTAGCAAGTCAAAGTGTCCCGGGCTCCACAGCAGGTATTCCTTTGATTCTTTCCCTGCCAGAGACCAAATGGCCTTGTTTGAATCTAAGGCCTTGCTCTTAATCAGATAGCCAGAGTGTCCCAGGCTTGACTTATTTAGCAAGTCAAAGTGTTCCAGCTCCACAGCAGGCATTCCTTTGATTCCTTCCCATTCCCTCTGCCTCCAGCAAGTGATAAGACATCCTGTTTGAAGTGGCCTGCAGCTTCAAGACAACAATGACTTCATCCTGATTTATAGCTATGTGTGACATCTGGATTCCCTCTTCCTCTGCCACTCCCCGCCCTAAACTGTTTATATATACATAGTAATAAAGCCATTTTTGGAGCTTGATCGGACATATCGTCTTGCTCCCAGGCAATTCTTAGTTTCCTGTCTTTCTTTCCATTATCTACAGCCCTCCTTAATCAGCACCTGAGTGTCCTACAGGCAGGGCACCCCGTCCCAGGTTGATAGTCCCTCCCTGGAGGGCCTCCCAGGCAGGACGGGACAGCAAGCTCTTCGCAAGTTCAATGCCAGCAAAGGCTACATTTTGAAAACATGCCTCACAAAATGTGGGAAAAATAATAAAATAATTATTATATGTATAACCATGGTGGAAGTGTGGCTTTGTGGTAGAAAAATGTAGAAAATCTAGTCTGCACTGAATAAGCAAGGTAAACATCAATGGTCATATATCAAGTGGACATATGATTCTTCCATTTGATATAAGAGAAATAGACCTTAACCTCTGTTGTCTTTCTCTGAAAAACATGTAAAGTATCCCAGGCTGATCATGAGACTAAGAAGAAAATCTGATACAAAGCCATTTTATCAAACACATGCACAGTACTCCAACAAACTCTTTATGCCATCCCAAACTTTGGGTACCTTATCATTTAGAAAAGAATAGTAAGGAGTCACAAGATATGTAGGACATGAGTTGTCCAGGATGGGTTTTGAAAAAAGAAAGGGAATGGTAAGTAAAACCAATGGAAATTTGAATCAAATATGGAATTTGCATCAGCTATTATTTTTCATAAGCCTCTACAGAAAAACCTGTTTTTATCAAGTTCTTGTGATTGTACACTTTACTTAGATGATTTTTCTTAACTCTCAGTATAAATTGACTAAGACTCTGAATAAAGTTGGTTATTGCATGAGATCTTATTCTGCCTCATTTTTAGACTCTGCATTTTCAGGCTTGTGCCAATAATTAGAGCACCCAAGAAGTGGTGCTCTGACAGGGATGTGGAGTTGGCTCCAAGAAATGGGAGTGATGGCCCTAATAGAAGGAGATGAGTGAGCATAGTGGGGAGAAAACAGGGAAGGCCTTGCCTTATGACCTACTTGTGCATCATTTTCTTAAGGAAAGTAGGAGCACAAGTATAATTCCTGGCTTCCAGAGAAAGTAACTTTAGATGAAGAAGTAATGGACAGGGTCTGAAAGAGTACTTGAAAGGCAGCAATAACTAGGGAGAAAATCTGTTCAATTTTGGATCATATGAATATAACTTTGGACCATTGTGAAGATACTTTAAAAAGATATGGAGGATATTAATAACAAAGAAAAGATGGCTATCACTTTGAATGATTAAAGTGGATTGTCAAACATTAAAATTGGCAAAAGTGGCTAAAAAAGAGATTTACACTCATGCTGGAAAAATTTAATATAAAAAGAGAGCCATTAACAACTATAACAGTGGTGCACACTGCTATCTAGTCTGCTCCCCTGAACACACCCTATCTTGAGCCACCCCAGAAGGTCCACAACACTCAGAGAAGTTGGTATGAACCCTCTTGGAAGTACCACAGATACTGCAGGGAGCCCAGTGGACTCAAGACCAATCACGCCCCAAAACCTCTACCTGCCAAATACCACTCCCCATCTGCCCAGTCCTTTCTGCTGGAGCAGACTGCTAGCTAATCTGCTCCCCTGAAGACACCATATACTACATCATAGAAGAAGATATGCTGTACTCAGAGCAGCTAGGCAACTGATAACACAGGCCAATGCATCCCAGGAGATCAGCTATACACAGGGCAACTGATACCATAGCCCGAAGGCATCCCAGGAGATCTGCTACACACAGGGCAACTGAGCAACTGATTGCCAGCTTGTCTGGAGCCCTGAAGATACCACCACTTGAAGGCATCCAAGGAGCTCATCTGTACACAGGACAACTGAGCAACAGACACCATAGTCTGAAGACCTCCTGGGGTCTCTACAGTATGCAAGGCAACTGATCCAACATACTGAAAGCCTCTCTGGAGTTCTGCTGCACATGAGAAACAGAAACCATAGTCCTTAGACCCCCCTCGGAGAACATCCTCATGTAGAACAAGAGCCTGATTGCTCCTCAGATGTCTCAATAGTCTGAAGGCCTCCCAAGAGATCAACTTCAGCCAGGGCAACAGATCAGCAGCCTCTCTCTCCCTCTGAAGAATCCCCAATTGCAAGGCTCCGCAGGTACTCTGCTACAGCCACAGGCCTACCAGGAGATGTGAAACAATATAGGGACAAAAGAGTAAGACTACAGACAGAGTCACCCAGACAAGCAAACACCAGGGATAACCAGATGGTAAGAAGCAAGTGCAAGAGCATAAACAACAGAAGTCATTATACATGGGAATCATCAGAACACAGTTCTATTACAGCAAGCCATGAATACACCAACATACCTGAAAAGCAGGAAGCAGATCTAAAATCCTATCTCATGAAAATAATAGAGTTCTTTAAGGAGGATATAAATAACTCACTGAAAGAAATACAGGAAAACATAGGTAAACAGGTAGAAGTCCTCAAAGAGGAAACAAATATATCTCTTAAAGAAATGCAGGAAAACACAATCAAATAGGTTAGGAAATTGAATAAAGTTGTCCAGGACCTAAAAGTGGAAGTAGAATCAATAAAGAAAACACAAATGGAGGAAAATCTGGAAATGGAAAACCCAGGAAAGAGGTCAGGAATTACAGATGTGTAAGTATCACCAACAGAATAAAAGAGAAGAGAGAATCTCAGGTGTAGAAAATACTGTAGTAAAGATTGACACAATTGTCAAAGGAAATTCATAGCATTAAAAACTTCTAATCCAAAGCATCCAGGAAATTCAGGACACAATGAAAAGACAAAATCTAAGAATAGTTGAAAAAGAGGAGAACAAAGATTACCAGTTTAAAGGATATGAAAATATCTTCAAAAAAATTATAGAAGAAAACTTCCCCAACATAAAGAAAGATGACCATAAAGGCACAAGAAACCTATAGAACACCAAATAAATGGGGCCAGAAAGAAAATCTTCTTGTCACATAATAACCACAACACTAAATGAACAGAAGAAAGAAAGAATATTAAAAGCTATAAGGAAAATGACCAAGTAGCATACAAAGGTAGACCTCTCAGAATTACACCAGATGTGTCAACACAGACTAGGAAGTCAGAAAAGCATTGACAGAGGTCATACAGGCTCTAAGAGAATGCAAGTACCAGCCCAGGCTATTATACCCAGCGAAACTCTCAATTAAGAGATGGACAAACCAAAATATTTCAAAACAAAACCAAATTCAAACAGTATCTATCTACCAATCCAGCCCTACGGAGGATCCTAGAAGGAAAATTCAAAAACATGGAAGGTACATACACCAAAAAAAAAGACAAAATATTAAGCATCCTACAACAAAGCAAATAGGAGAGAACCACAAGCACATAATGCCACTTACAAAAACAAATATATCAGGAGCCAACAGTCATCTGTCTTTAATATCTCTCAATATTAACGGACTCAACTCACCTATAAACAAACACAAGCTAACAGACTGGATATGCAAACAAGATCCAGCATTTTGCTGCATACAAGGAACACATCTCAATAAAAAGAAAGACACTATCTCAGATCGAAAAGGAGGAGAAAAAGTTATTCCAAGCACATGGTCCCAGGAAACAAGCTGGAGTTGCCATCCTAATATCCAATAAAATAGAATTTCAACCAAAACTTACCAAGCATGATGAAGAAGGACACTTCATATTCATCAAAGGGAAAATCCACCAAGAGAAAGTCTCAATTCTGAACATCTATGCCCAAAATGCAAGGGCATCCACATTCATAAAAGAAACTTTACTAAAGCTCAATACACACATTGAATCCTACACAACAATAGTGGGAGATTTCAACACCCAACTCTCATTAGCGAACAGATCACTGAAACAGAAACTAAACAGAGACACACTGAAACTAGTAGAGGTTATGAAGCAAATGGATTTAACAAATATCTACAGAGCAGTTCACCGTAAAACAAAAAAATACACCTTCTTCTCAGCACTTCATGGTAAATTCTCCAAAATTGATCATATAATTGGTCACAAAACAACCCTCAATGGATCCAAGAAGATTGAAATGATGTCATGCATCCTATCAGATCACCATGGCCTAAGGCTGGTCTTTAATAAGAGCAAAAACAAGAGAAAGCTCACATACTGTAGAAGCTGAACAACTCTCTACTCAATGATAACTTGGTTAGGGAAGAAATAAATAAAGAAATTAAAGACTTCCTGGAACTTAATGAAAATGTTGACACATCATACCCAAACTTATGGGACACAATGAAAGCAGTGTTAAGAGGAAAATTCATAGCACTAAGTGTCCTGTTAAAAAAAACTGGAGCAATCTTACCCAACAAATTGCACCTGAGAGCTCTAGAACAAAAAGAAGCAAACATACAGAAGAGGAGTAGAAGGCAGGAAATTGTCAAACTCATGGTTGAAATCATCCAGATAGAAACAAAGAGAGCAATACAAAGAATCAACAAAACCAAAAGCTGGTTCTTTGAGAGAATCAACAATGTAGATAAACTCCTAGCAAACTAAAGGGTCCAGAGCCAGTATCCAAATTAACACAATCAGAAATGAAAAGGGAGACATAACAACAGAAATTGGGAGATTAAAAAATCACCAGATCCTACTACAAAAGCCTATACTCAACAAAACTTAAAAATCTAGATTAAAAGGATTGCTTTCTAGACAGATACCACATACCAAAGTTAAATCAATAGCAGGTAAACTATCTAAACAGGCCCATATACCATAAGGAAATAGAAGGAGACATTAAAAAACCTCCCAACAAAAATAGCCCAGAGCCAGATGGTTTAGTGAAGAATTCTACCAGATCTTCAAAGACCTGATACCTAAATTCCTCAGATTACTCCATAAAATAGAAACAGAAGGAACACTACCTAATTAATTCTATGGAGCCACAAATACTCTGATAACTAAATCACACAAGGACTCAACCAAAAAAGAGAACTTCAGACCAATCTCACTTATGAATATCGATGAAAAATTACTATATAAAATTCTCGCAAACCGAATTCAAGACTACTTCAAAACCATCATTCACCATCATCAAGTAGGCTTCATCCCAGGAATGCACGGTTGGTTCAATATACAGAAATCAATCAATGTAATCCAATACATAAATAAACTCAAAAGGAAAAAAAAAAAAAAAACATAATCATTTCATTAGATGCTGAAAAAGCATTTGACAAAAGAAAACACCCTTTCCTAAAAGTCATGGATCTTCATAAAAGATCAGGAATTCAAGGCTCATGCCTAATTATAATAAAGGCAGTTTACTGCAAACCAACAGCCATTGCAAAGTTAAGTGGAGAGATACCTGAAGCAATTCCACTAAAATCAGGGACAAGACAAGGCTGCCCACTCTCCCCATATCTAGTCATTATAGAATCCGAAGTGATAGCTAGATCAATAAGACAACAAAAGAGATCAAGGGGATACAAATTGACAAAGAATAAATACAGGTATCACTATTTGCATATGATATGATTGTTTATATGAAGGATGCCAAAAATTCTACCAGAGAACTTCTACAGCTGATAAACAACTTAAACAATGTGGCCTGATATAGAATTAACTGAAATAAATCAGTAGCCTTTCTTTATACAAATGTCAAACAGGCTGAGAAAGAAATTAGGAAAACAACTTCGTTCTAAATAACCACAAATAACATAAAATATCTTGTGGTAACTCTAACAAAACAAGTGAAAGATCTGTATGACAAAAACTTCAAGTCTCTCAAGAAAACTTTGAAGAATATCACAGATAATGGAGCTATCTCCCATTCTCATGGATTGACAGAATTAGCATAGGAAAAATGGCCATTCTACCAAAGGCAATCTACAGATTCAATGCTATCCCCAACAAAATCCAACACAATTCTTCAAAGACATGAAAAAACCAATTGTCAAATTCATCTGGAAAGGCAAACACACAGAATAGTGAAAACAATTGCGAACAAAAAGAACCGGTGGGAAATCACGATCCCTGACCTAAGCTTTGCTACAGAGCAATGGTGTTATAAAAACTGCATGGTATTGGTACAGAGACAGATATGTTGATGAATTAAATGGAATTGAAACCCAGAAAAAAAACTACACACTTACAGATGTTTTACCTTTGACAAAGAAGCCAAACATATACAATGGAATAAAGAGTATCTTCAACAAATGTGCTGGTCTTACTAGCTATCCATATGTAGAAAAATGAAAATAGACCCATATTTGTCACCTTGTGAAAAGATCAAATCCAAGTGGATCAAGGACCTCAATATAAAGCCAGATATACTGAATCTAATAGAAGAGAAAGTGAGAAAGAGACTTGAACCCATTGGCACAGAGGGAAATTTTCTAAACAAAACTACAATGGCTCATGCTCTAAGATCAAGATTTGATAAATGGGACCTCATGAAACTGGAAAGCTTCTGCAAGGCAAAGGACATAGTCAATAAGACAAATCACCAAGCTACAAATTGGAAAAAAATCCACATCAGATAGAGAGCTAATATCCAAAACATATAAAGAACATAAGATGCTAACCCCCAACAAACGAAACAACCCAATTAAAAAATGGGTTATAGAACTAAACTGAGAATTCACAACAGAGGAATCTTGAATGGCTGAGAAGTCTTTAAAAAAATGTTCAAAGTCCCAAGTGATCAGAGAAATGTAAATCAAAACAACCCAGAGATACCACTTTATAACAATCAAAATGGTTAAGATCAAAACTTCAAGTGACAACACATGTTGGCGAGGATGTAGAGAAAAAGGAACACTTATTCATTGCTGTTGGGATTGCAAACTGGTGCAACCACTCTGGAAGTCAGTCTGGAGAAATTTGGAAATAGATCTATCTAAATACCCAGAACTACCACTCTTGGAAATATACCCAAATGATGCCACACCATGTTACAGGGGCACATGTTCCACTATGTTCATACTGGCCTTGTTTGTTATAACCAGAAGCTGGAAACAACCCATATGTCCAACCACAGAATAATGGATACAGAAAATGTGCTTCATTTACACAATGAAATACTTCTCAGCTATTAGAAATGAGGACATCCTGAGATTTGCAGGCAAATGGATGGAACTACAAAATAGTATCCTGTGTGAGGTTACTGAGACCCAAAAGGACATGCATGGTATGTCCTCAAAAATAAGTGGATATTAGCCCGGAAAATTACAGAATGTCCAAGATACACTCCACAGAGTTCAAAAAGGTCAACAAGTTGAAGGACCCAGGAGAGGACACCTCAGTCCCATTTGTGAATAGAAGAAAGCAATCAAAAGTGGGGAGAGAGGGAGGGATCAGGGAGGGAAACTGGACAGCAGGGGAAGAGGAGAACATGATTTAGTATAGGGTGGGGTATAAGGACTGAAACCCTGAGGGCCAGCAGAAAGAGTGGAAACAGGCAACCTCAGCAGGTAGGAGAATGAGCAGGGGGACACTCCAGAATGTAACAAAGATCTGGGAGATAAGAAACTCTCAGGGCTCAAAGGGAGGAACATTGGATGAAATGCCCTACAGTGGGGAGCAGGAACTTGTAGATCTCACCTCCAGCAGAAAGACAGGGCATCAAGTGAGATACGGGTTTGCCATCCCACAGTCAAAACTATGATCCATATTTGTTCCCGTCTGAAAGAACTGCAACGATGGAAATGGAGAGGATCCTGAGGACAAGAAGGTCCATCAACAGGCCCAAAATGGGATCCAGCTAAAGGGGAGGCCCCAAGACCTGACACTATTATGGAGGCTATGGAATGCTCACAACAAAGGACCTATCATGCCTGCCCTCCGAAAGACCCAACAAGCAGTTGAAAGAGTCAGATGCATATATTTGAACCCAAACAATAGACAGAAGCTGCTGACCCATGTGGTTGAATTAGGGAAAAGCTGAAAGAATCTAAGGACGAGGGTGACCCTGTAGGAGGAACAGCAGTGTCAATTAACTGGGATCCCCCAGATCTCTTAAACACTGGACCACCAACCAAGAAGCATATACCAGCTGATATGAGGCCCAAAACACATATACAGCAGAGAACTGCCAGGTCTGGGTTTAGTCAGAGATGATGTATCTAACCTCAAGAGACTGGAGGCCCCAGATAGTTTAGAGATCTGGTGGGGTGGGGGTTGGAGGTGGGGAAATCCTCATGGAGACAGAGGTGGGAGGAGAGGTATGGAAGTGGAACAGTTGGAAAGTTGACCAAAAGGGAATAAATCTGGAGTATAAATAAATAAATAAATAAATAAATAAATAAATAAATAAATAGATAAATAAATGATTAAAAAACCCCAACTATGACAGTGATAGTAATAATGGTTTCCCTAGCTCCCTTACTGGTGCTATCTTTAGATACATACTTTCAATTGCTTGAACTGGCACTAAGCAATATTTTTGAAAGTCTAGAAGGAGAGACACCATTGGACTGTCCTCATACATTATCTTGAGAGGCAAAGGCAGAACTACAACCATTTGAATACAAATTAAAAGAGGAATTACATATTGTATGGATCCTTCGGTGATTTTAAAAGTATTTTCTTCATTAACAGGTCTCATATAGATATTACAGCGCAAGAGGACAAACTTTTCTGATGTATCTATTTATACCATAATGTAAATAAAATACTAATCATTTTCCTTACTCTTCTTCCTCTATTAGAATAGGATCTGTTGTCAACAATTATATGGGTATATACTTGCTATATTTTATTACCGTTAACTAACAATCAGATTTCAAGAGTGGTACAGAACTCCATGCATTTTCAAATTTACAGATTACTGTAATTTCATTTACAGATTAGTATGAAAAGATAGGAAACCATTATCCACCTGGCAAGCTGTGGGATTTTCTCATACAATCTGAATTTTGATTATAAAAATTGTCCAACCTTACCCCCATTTCATAAGAAAATACTTAGTTTATTGACAGCTCATCTAATGATATACAAGGAATCCATGGTCCTAATATTGATCAATCTATTAACACTTCCTTTTTTTAGCCCAACAGGTGTAATTGACTATTTTGATTCATCTATTACAGCTAAATAGTGTTTCATATTCTGCTTATGTTGAAAGATTATTTCCAGCAATAGATTCATAGTCATACACACTCTTAACACCCTCTTAATTCTATAGTAAAAGGAAATAATCAAGGTGATCAATTAACCTATTCTATTTTTACTTCTTCAGAAGAAAATTGGGAGAGTGTATGCATTTGTCATTACAGATAGATCCACTGAAACATTATGGATTCCTGTTCAGCTTCTCCAGCTCCATACCATCAAGGTTACAAGCAGGTACATATAGGAGTGACCATAAAGATAGCAAAGTACCAGCTAATGGGTAAAAAGGAGATATCAACCAAATCATTAGAAGTAAAATCTGTCCATCTGAGGCCAAGTGAAGACCCTATGAAACCAGGGAGAAGTTATTCTACTAATGACTTTATGTTTATGACTAGATGTGGGACCTGTAAAAAATTCATTCATTCATCTAAAGAAAGAATAGCAGTTAATGTTTCCTGGGGTTTGAATCTTTTAACATTTGCATAGGACAACATAATATTTGTATTTCTATAAAAGCCAAATATAGGCTTATGTTCTACAATACACTAGAACTAATCTCATAGATCTCTTTTCAAGTACTTTTCTAGATTTTTCTAATCAATGTAATACTGTAGCTCATAGTAACAGACATAGTTTGGATATCTGTTGTTGGTGGCAGAGGACTACAGACATCATTGCTTTCATTGTCCTAATACTATTCTTTGCTTGCTTATAAGAGACTCATGCATCAAATGACAATTAGATTTATCTACAACATCAAAAGTCAATACCACTCAACATCCTGCTTTTAAAAATAAAAAGGAATACACAGTCCAAAAATGGAGTTTTGCAAGGAGAATTCTGGATGTTTGTGAGAAAACTCAAAAAAAAAAAAAAAAAAAAAAAAAAAGGAAGAAAGAAAAGAAAAAGGAAAAGAAAAGAAAGAAAGAAAAGAAAAAGGAAAAGAAAAAAAGAGAGGCTTGTGACCTAAGTTTCTTCAAACCATAGAATTGTTCTTGGATATTGTGCCTACAGTTGTTGGGGACAGGAATAAGTTTACGTGCAGTTTCATATTAATATCCCTTTAAAATAAAACATGTTTTTAATATGTGTTGGTTGTCTTTGTGAATACACACTTTACTCAGGTGACTCTTCTTAACCCTTAGAGTATAAATTATCTGGTGATCTGAATAAAATTGTCTATTGCATTAGACGTTAGTCAGCTTAGTTTTTTAGGCCACCAACTGAAGTGGTAAACATCCTTCTAACACACCTCCCTTCCAATTTCATATTCTTTTACAAATTTATACTTCACAGAATCTAATCACTGCTCTTCATATGATAATGTAGGTGGAATCCTCCATTGGGTTATAAGCAAATAGATCAATGACTATACTCCTACAAAAAAATTACACATTTTCTGCCAGCGACTATCAGCTACCAATAATTCTTCAGCTAGAGGTCTGATGTCACTAGCTCCTCTGCCATTTGTAATAGGAAATTTTAATTGGCTCAATCTTATACAGGTCTTGTGAAGGTAATCACTGATGCTATGAGTACATGTGTACAACAATTTTGCCATGTCTAAGAGAGCAAAAGACTCATCTATTTCAATTGGTTTTTAAATTCTTTTCATACCCTCTTCCACAATTTTCAAACTTTTGACATTGCAACATAATTCTGTGATGTCCAAATGTGTTAGGCTACAATCATATCTATCCAGGCATGCATGTCATCTACAAGCTGTTGGGTAAACACCCCTATTCTGCAGCATCTTACTTTTCTGTAAATTTATAACTTTAAAATTTCTCATACTAAAAGACAAATTTGTAAGTGTCATAAAACAAAAAAGTAAGACTGGTTAAGATGAAAGGGAGGAATGAAGGTGTTGATGGAAGTGCAGATCTCCTTGGAGACATTTTGAAATATGAAGGACAATCCATAAGAAGTAGTATGCGAAAAATATGCTGCCACACATAATACTGGATGTTTGATAAGAGAAGGAGATATGAATTATTTTGAACAACAAAGGTAAAAGATGGTATGAGGCATATGAGCTTGGAGGCAGGAGGTGAGGTAAAGACAGGCAAAAACTTAATTCTATTGTAAGAATTGTACACAAATATTGGAAACTTCCTCAAAGAGGATTAATGAACACTGGGGTTTAGAATATATGCCTCAGAAGATATGAATGCTGAAGGAGGAAAAGGAGTCTTGTGTGTAATGGTTTAAAAAAAAAATAATCCACACAGTCAGCGGTTATGGTCTAGTAATGTGGCTTCCCCTCCCCCATTTGGAACTGGAAGCCTGGGTGTACTCTTTTTTGGTTCACCTGCTGAACCTCTGAACACACCTTCCCATCCATCTGCCCCCCAATGCTAGCTGTCAAAAGTCCCTATAATCAAGTAAAATTAAAATTCTAGAGGCTTGTAATTTATCCCTCAGATTTAGAACAGTAAATTCTCAACTTACAAAAAGCCTACACTATGAATTCAGAGCCAATTGGTATTGTTACAAGCTTCCCACCTAGATTGGACAAATTGTCCTACATTATGCTAACCCTTTTCTCTTATTCATAGCTACTTGTGGCTATTTCAAGCCATATCATCTTCCACCATCTTCTTTTTCTCTTTGTCTCTTTGTCTGTCTCTCTCCTCTCCTGTCTCTCTTAAATTCTTAACTCACCTTCCTTTTTCATTGCCCAATCACAGACGCTAGTCTAATATTTCTCCTGCCCTCACCTGTGTATAGGCAGCAATCCACAAAGGAGTAACTGGTATCAGAAGTCAAGAAGTTCCCAGTCTATGCCCTGAAATAAGACAATAATTCTTTTTACTATATACTTCTGGTTATGCCTGAGACAAAATACATCAAATAAACCTAACAAAGTAAATATCAGAAGGAAGGGTTTATGTGGATACATGGTTTAGGACAAAGTCTATCATATTGGGAAAACATAGCCATAGGATCATGAGGCAGCTGTTCATGCTACATCCACTGTAAGGGATCAGAGAAAGATGAGGGCTACATTTAGATTGTCTAGTCCAAGACCCGAACCCATGAAATGTCACTCTCCAAACACAGGGAGGTTCTCCTCAACTAAATTGACCCAATCTGAAATGTTATTTGTTGATATTCTTTTAGATTTGTCTCCTAGTTGATTCTAGATTGGGTCAAGTTGACAATTCATATGCATCATCATACTCCTCTAGAATGGGAGACAGTTGTTGGGAGCCACCCCCCCCAGATGCTGAGATCTCTATAGGTCATGAGAAAATGAAGCCAAGAAGAACTGGAAAATAGACCACACAGTTTAGACTATACAGTTCAAGGAACTAGAAAATATTATGACTATTCTGAGAGCTGAATATGAAACCACAAAGACCACAAGGACACCCTGTTTTCATGAAAGAATATCTGGGTCACTGTGACCGTTGGCTGAGCCCACCCCCTCCCCATCACCTCACACCCCCTGCTTCTCCCCGCCTCTGAGTTTTCCCCTTTTTGAATAATGTATAAAAGTAGATGAGTTTTGAAAATAAAGTGAGACCTTGACAAAGAGCTTGCTTGGTCTCGTTCTTCTCTCTTGCCCTTCTCTCCCACAGGACTTGGGGTCTCCTCGGGTATCCCTTCAATAACTAGTCCCGCGGGTCAGGGCAGACAGTGAAGCACAACCTTAGGAGAGAGCATACTTTACAGAGTACATGGTGAAAGTAATAGTGAGTCAATATAATGACTATACAACATGGAATGTTGTTTACAGTCTTTAAATTATAAAGGGAACATATGGAAATATCTGGAACAAAATGAAGTTTGAGTAAAATTGAAGTCCATTCTTATATGTTATTATTTTCAACTTAAAACATTCCAGACTAACCTTGTGAAACCTCCAGTTTTACATTGAAGCTGGAGATAACTGATTTAGCTAGACTGGCTGTCTACCCATCAAGACTCATGGATTCATTTTCTCTGACCCAACAAACACTGAGCTTATTTATAGGTTCATGCTATTATAATCTTTTGCATGGGTACTCATGATTGAACTCAGGTCTCTATGTTTGCTGAAGCCAACTGGTCCATTGCTTGATCCTTAGGTAAAGATTTTTGTTATATTGAATTTTCAGTAAATTTGAGTATATATCATTTATATTCATTTGAGTATATTCATTTATAAATGACACCAAAATGTGTAATTGTCACTATATAGTGTCCATATTTTTGCTTTCTTGTTTTTTCATTTTATTTTATTTATTAACATTTCAGTCATTACCCCCAACTCCTGATCACACCCCCCCACTCCTCCTCTGCCTTGCCTCCTTGAGGGTGCTTCTCACCAGGCCTCCACCTTCCCTGGAGCCTCAAGTCTCTCAAGGGTTAAGCATAGCATCTTCCACTGAGGGATGAGTAGGCAGACTTCTGCTATCATTTTGCCAGGTGGCTCCTGGTTGGTAGCCTCCTAATTCCATGCATTTATCAGCAAAATTCATTATGACCTTATTTTTAGTAGCTGAATAGTATTCCGTTGAATAAATGAACCACATTTTCTGTATCCACTTTTCAGTTGAGGAATATCGGGGTGTTTTCCACTTTCCAATTATTAAATAGGACTTATTGGGAAACTTCATATTAAAAACATAAAAAAAATAAAACATTTCCACTAACCCTACATCTGACAGAGGGATAATATCCAAAATGTATAAAGAACTCAAGAAGTTAACCTCCAAAAACCCAAATAACCCAATTAAAAAATGGGATACAGAGAAAAATATAATTCTCAACAGAAGAATCTTGAATGGTTGAGAAGAACTTAAAGACATGTTCAAAATCCTTAGTCATCAGGGAAATGAAATTCAAAACTACCCTGAGATTTCACCTCACAACAATCAGAATTGCTCATATCAAAAGCCCAAGTGAATTCACATGATGGTGAGGATGTGGAGAAAGAGGATCATTTCTCCACTGCTGGTGTGATTACAAATTGGTATAGTCACTCTGGAAATCAATCTAGATGTCCCTCAAAAATGTGGAAATAGTTCTACCTGAAGACACAACTATACCATTTTGGGTATACACCCAAAAGACGTTCTGCCATACCACAAGGACACATGCTCTACCATGTTCATAGCAGCTTTATTTGTAGTAACTACACATTGTCTTGAATGTGTGCCAGACCACATGAGAAGTACTATTACTGAAACAAAACTTCAAAGGAACTAATTTGCCCTCAGTGACTTTCAAATGTTTATGTAGATAGAAAAAGAATCAACTTACATTTATAGAGGGCATTGTTTATATAGCATCTTACACCATGAAACCTAGGGACAGAAATAAAATACAAGGAATGACTTTCATGGTTGTCATATTTATTCCCTAATATCTGATACCAAATACTTGACCAAATCAAATTAAAGAGGAAATAATTTGTATGAAGCTCACAATTCAAGGACAAGTTCATCCTAGCAGGGAAGGCATGGAAGCAAAAGCACAGGACATTGCACATACTACATCCATTATCAGGGAGCAGAAAGATATGGATCTGGATACTCTGCTTCTTTCCTAATTTCTATAAGTCTAGGAGCCTATCCAAGTATTGTACCCACTAGAGTAGGATTTCTCACTTTAGTTACCTAATTTAGATAATCTGTAACAGACATATCCAGGACCTGGGCTCATCTATGCTGCTAGACATTATCAAGCTGTCAATTAATACAAGTCAACACAGAGATACATAACTTACTAATATTTAAACATTCATACAAATTGACAATTTTACTTTTCTGTGCTAAATGAGATGACATAGTAAGTACTATGGGAAAACTTGGAGTGAAGGCTAGGTTATTACCAAGCAAATATAGAGCAGTTTTGCATAAAGCTCTGTCTAGGCAGTTATAGGTGATGGTACCTCAGGAAAGTAGAATACTGTTTGTGGGTTAATCCTGAGATCAGGAAGAGTAAAGGGACTTGAGAATTTGTTAATAATTGTCTACAAAGGCAAGTACAAGGAAGTACAAGGAAAGGGAGCTGGGGCTGTTAATTTTAAGAGTCATGCTGACACAAGCTAGTATTTAGAAGGGATTCTTATTTGAGGGATCATGTAGATCACATTGGCCTCTGGGAGATGAGAGTGGAAGTTGTTCTTGTCCTCTATTAAAGTAGGAAGACTTCCTGTCTTAGCTCCTGTCTGAGTTACTACTAATAAGTTGAAACACCATGACCAAAGATCCTATTTGGCTTACACTTAAAAATCATAGTCTAACACTGCAGGATGTTAGGACAGGCTCAAGAAGTTCAGGTATACAGTCGAGGAGGTGAGTAGATACCTTACTTCTTGCCTTGATTTCTGAAGCCTACAACTGTGTGTTCAAATAAACTCTTTTTCCCTTAAGTTGCATTTTATCAGGATATTTTGTCATAGCAACAGAACTGAAAGTATGACAGAGATTGAGTTTCAGCTAGAACATAATGCCTTCAGAACATTTAGAAAGTTTGACTCCGCTATCTTCGCAAAATGTCTTATTTTCTGAAATACCTTCCAATTACATTATCATTATTAACAGCTTCTGTAAACCCACTTGCAGGCTGGAGTTCTGCTTCACCACATCTGGATCCCAAATGGGTGTTATTGCTCATTTCAGAGACTTAGCTTATCTTATTTATGACTTGCTGCAACAAACACAATATTGTTACATGACATTTAGTGTTATCTTTTGTCAGTGATTACTATTCAATCTGTGGCCTCTCTCTCCTCTGTATCCATAATCCTTAATGAGTGATTAGTCAATCGGAGTTTATGGAGCATTTGTGACATGTGTGGACCTGTGCCAGGTGTCTTACAGCAGTTGTTTCTCAACTTTTTATGTCTACATATCCTCTGGCTCAAATTTAAATATCAGGCTTTCTTTTAATCTCAACCCCAAATGAAAATTTAGCTTAATATAAAACAATGGGTGTTTCTATATGTAATTAGATTTGATATAGAGAGGCTGACAAATCTTTATTTGCTTGGGGTGAAAATGATCACAAACATTTATATATGCATGTATGAAATGTCATAATGAAGCACATTATTATGAGTAATTTATATACTCTAGTAAAAAATTATTTTTAAAATTCTTCAAAGGCATGCTGTGAGCATGAAATGAGCCCAGGAATATAAGACTCTCAAGGGTGAAAACTGTAGATGGTGATTCCCAAAACTTGACATATATAACTTTCTCAGAAATATCCCCATTATTATTGGTAAAAGATATATTACTTAGTGTATCCCACAGAAAATTTTATTTATGATATTCAGGAATATATCTTTCACAGAACAATGAGGGGGAATTGATCTTTGACTTCAATTAAAGTTTTGACCTTGAAGCCCTCATCAATCTGAGAAGCAAAGTGAAGTTTAGTAGCAGTTCATAGTATCCATAGATGTGCTCTGTTTATAAAGGGCTAAAATCTATCACAATGAACAAAGATACTGATATTGGTACCTGTATCTGTATTTTTTGAATGTATTTCATGTATTTAAAATTTCACAGTATTCAAGAACAACTTAGCCACATCTCCCTTCCAACTTTTTGTAATTTTTTTAAGCTTACTGAATTCAATTAAAGATAACAATATTCCAGAACATGAACAATGTATTAGTGGTCACAACCCAGAAGAGAATTGATTCTCCCCAGCAATCCACCAACTGCAAATATATTAGGATAAACATGTTTATATGTACAAAAAAAAATCAAACTAAATTGTCTAATATATTTTTAAATAACTGCTGTCTTAATTGTTAGCAAATAATTAGCTTATTTCTCATTGACTACTTGTGACTCTACAGTAGAATAACATTGTAATGTTTCTTCAGATCTGTACTAAGGAATTCAATATGTTTGCTTTTCATGTATGTTCTTTAAAATCATGGATGGTACTTGAAAATACCATCCTGAGTGAGGTACTCCAGTCACAAAAGAACATACATAGTATGCACTCACTGATAAATGAATATTAGCCCAAAAGGTTGGAATACCCAAGTTACAATTCACAGATCATATGAAGCTCAAGAAAAAGGAAAACCAAAGTGTGGATGCTTCAGCACTTCTTAGAAGGGGGAACCAAATATGCACAGGAGGAAAAATGTAAACATAGTGTGAAGCAGAGATTGAAGGAAAGGCCATCCAGAGACTGCTCCACCTGGGGAGCCATCCCATGTACAGTCACCAAATCTGGATGCTATTGAGGATGCTAGGATGTGCTTGCTGATGGGAACCTGATATGACTGTATCCTTTGAGACTCTGGCAGAGCCTGATAAATACAGAGGCAGATGCTCACAGCCAAACATTGGACTGAGCGTGGAGTCCCCGATGGAAGAGTTGGAGAAAGAACTGAAGGAGCTAAGGAGGTTTGCAGCTCCATGAGGGGAGCAAGAGTGTAAACCAGCCAGACACCCCAGAATTTCTGGGGACTGGACCATCAACCAATGAGTATACATAGAGGGATCCATGACTCTGGATACATAGGTGGCAGAGGATGGCCTTGTTGGACATATGTGGGAGGAGCAGCCCTTGGTTCGGTGGGGGTTAAATACCCCAGTGTAAGGGAATGCCAGGGCAGGAAGGAGGGAGTGGGTGAGTGGGTGGGGGAGCACCCTCCCAGAGGCAGGGAGAGGGAGGATAATATAGGGGATCTCCAGAGAAGAGACCTGGAAGGGGATATTTGAAATGTAAATAAAGAAAATTTCTAGTAAAAGAAAACATCATTATTCAAGAATGTCATAACAAATATACCATATAGGTGAAGGAGTTGTCATGGCCAACTAGAAAATGTGGTGGTTAGTGTCAATTTGGCAGAATCTAGAATCCTCTTGAACCTCCTTGGTCATGCCTGTGGAATGTTGATTAAGATGGCAAGGTTGGCAGGAGCCTTCCTGTTTATGACTGTGACCAGTGCCACATGCCTCCATATCCAAATAGTGCAGAGAAAAAGCTAGCCACCCAGGAGTGTGGACAAGCCTGTGAGCAGAGTAAGGCCAGCACCTCTGCTCAGCAGAACCTTCTCGGAACCCTTAGAACACAGGGACCGAGGAGCAGCCTGGAACAGGAGGCTTCCGGTTTTCATCTGTGGCTGGGGACCACAGAGCTCCATAGCCAAATAGAGCCAGGAGTAAGCTAGCTTCCCGGGAGTGTGGACAAGCCAATGAGTGGAGGTAAGACCAGCACCATTGCTCAATGGAACCCACCTGGAACCCTCAGAACACAGGGACTGGGGAGCAGACAAGGACAGGAGCCTTCCAGTTTACACCTGTGGCATGTGCCACACGCCTCCATACCCAAATAGTGAAGGGAAAGAGTTACCCTCCCAGTAGTGTGGTCAAGTCAGTGATGGGGGTAAGGCCAGTATCTTTTCTCAGAGAGACCTGCCCAGAACCCTCAGGACACAGGGACTGAGGACTGATCTTCCAGTTTCCTTCTGTGACTAGGGAGCTGATCCTGTGTCACAGGGTTCCATACTCAAATAATGCCAGGAGAGACCTTGTCTCCCAAGAGTGTTGACACACCTTCGAGCACAGCCAAGACCATCACTTCTGTTCAAATTCCTTGATCAAGAGGGACACTTGCAGAGCCATCAGAAGATAGGAACCAAGGTACAGGTGGGACAGGATCTTTCTGGTTTCTGCTTGTACCCCAGAGCTGACCCTGTATCATAGCTCTCCAAACCCAAATTCCAGTCAGAGAGAGCTGGTCTCCAAGGAGTACTGACCCAGAGGCTTGCAGGAGGAAAAAGCCACATCTAGAGATAGCAAGACCAGCTAACACCAGAGATAACCAGATGGTGAAAGGCAAGGGCAAGAACAGAAAGTGAGGCAAATTGGCATCATCAGAACCCAGTTCTACCAGCACAGTGATCCCTGGATACACAAGCACATCAGAAAAAAACAAGACTTCGATTTAAAATCACATCTCATGATGATGATAGAAGATTTTAAGAAGGAAATAAATAACTCGCTTAAAGAAATACAAGAGAACACAGATGAAGAGCTAGAAGTCCTTAAACAGGAAACACAAAAATCCATTAAAGAATTACAGGAAAACACAATCAAACAGGCCTAATTAAAGGAAAACACAATCAAATAGGCAAAGGAAATGAACAAACAGTCCAGGATATAAAAATGGAAATAGAAACAATAAGAAATCACAAAGGGAGACAACCTTAAAGATAGAAAACCTAGGAAAGATATCAGGAGTCACAGATGCAATAACTACCAACCGAATACAAGAGATAAAAGAGAGAATCTCAGGTGCAGACGATACTATATAAAACATTGGCACAACAGTCAAAGAAAATGCAAAATGCAAAAAGCTCCAAACCCAAAACATCCAGGAAATTAAGGACACAATGAGAAGACCAAACCTAAGGATAATAGGTATAGAAAAGAGTGAAGATTCCCAACTTAAAGAGCAAGTAAATATCTTCAACAAAATTAGAGAAGAAAACATCCCTAACCTAGAAAAAGAGATGAACATAAACATTCAAGAAACCAAAAGAACTCCAAATAGATTGGACTAGAAAAGAAATTCCTCCTGTCACATTATAGTCAAAGCACCAAATGCACAAAACAAGGAAATAATATTAAAAGCAGTAAGGGAAAAAGGTCAAGTAACATATAGACAGTCCTATCAGAATTACACCAGTTTTCTCACCAGAGACTATGAAAGCTAGAAGATACTGGGCAGATGCCATACAGACACTAAGAGAACACAACTGCCAGCTAAGGCTGTTATACCCAGCAAAATGTTCAATTAGCATAGATACTGAAACCAAGATATTCTATGACAAAACCAAATGTATACAATATGTTTCCACAAACCCAGCTCTACAACAGATAATAGATGGAAAATGCCAACACAAGGAGGGAAACTACACCTTAGAAAAATCAAGAAAGTAATCTTTCGACAAACTCAATAGAAGATAGCCACACAAACATAAAAATATCATTGAAAATAACAGGAAGCAACAATCATTATTCCTTAATATCTCTTAACATCAGTGGACTCAATTCCCCAATAAAAACACATAGACTAACAGACTGGATTCATAAGCAGGACCTAGCATTTTGCTGCATACAGGAAATACACCTCAGGGTTAAAGACAATCAACACCTCAGAGTAAAGGGATGGAAAACAGTTTTCAAGACAAATGGTCCCAAGAAACTGGCTGGGGTAGCCATTCTAATATTGGATAAAATAGACTTGCAATCATAAGTCATCAAAAAAGATAAGGAAGGACACATAATACCCATCAAAGAAAAAATCTACCAAGAAGAACTCTCAATGGTAAACATCTAGGCTCCAAATGCAAGGGCATTCACATTCATAAAAGAAACTTTACTAAAGCACAAAACACACATTGCACCTCAAACAATAATAGTGGGAGACTTCAACACCCCACTCTCATCAATGGACAGATCTTGGAAACACAAACTAAACAGAGACACAGTGAAGTTAACAGATGTTATGTATCAAATGGATTTAACATATCATATAATTGGTCACATAACTGATCATATAATTGGGCACAAAACAAACCTCAACAGATATAAGAAGATTGAAATAATCCCATGCTGCCTATCAGATCACTACACATTAAGGCTGGTCTTCAATGGCAACAAAAGCTACAGAAAGCCCATATAAACATTGAAGCTGAACAATGCCATATTCCATGATAACTTGGTCAAGGAAGAAATAAAGAATAATATTAAAGACTTCCTAGAATTTAATGAAAACTTATGAGACACAATTAAAGCAGTGTTAAGAGGAAAACTCATAGCTCTAAATGACTCCAAAAAGAAACTGGAGAGAGCTTACACTAGCAGATTAACAGCACACCTGAAAGATCTAGAACAAAAAGAAGCTAATATATCCAACAACAATAGAAGGCAAGAAATAATCATACTCAGGACTGAAATCAACAAAGTAGAAACAAAAAGAAGTATACAAAGCTTTAACAAAATCAGGAGCAGGTTCTTTGAGAAAATTGACAAGATAGATAAATCGTTAGCCAGACTAACCAGAGGGTACAGACATGATATCCACATTAACAAAATCAGAAATGAAAAGGGAGATGTAAAAAGGGAAACTGAGGAAATTGAAAAAATCTTCAGATTCTACTACAAAAGTCTATACTCAACAAAATTGGAAAATATGGATGAAATGGACAATTTTCTAGACAGATAACAAATACCAAAGTTAAGTCAGGATCAGATAAACCATCTAAACAGTCCCATAACCCCTAAAGAAATTGAAGCAGTACTTAAAAGTCTCCAAACCAAAAGGGACCAGATGGGTTTAGTACAGAATTGTATCAGTCATTCAAAGAAGACCTAATACCAATATTCTTCAAACTATTCCACAAAAGAGAAACAGATGAAACACTACCCAATTCGTTCTATGAGGCCACAATTACACTGATACCAAACCCTCACAAAGACTCAACAAAGGAAGAAAACTTCAGACCAACTTCCCTTATGAGTATCGATGCAAAAATATTCAGTAAAAGTCTTGCAATCCAAATCAAAGAACACACCAAAATGATCATTCACCACAATCAATTAGGCTTCATCCCAGGGATGCAGGAATGTTTTCTTTTTTCTTTTTTTTTTTTTTTTTGATAGTGTGTGTGTGTGAGAGAGAGAGAGAGACAGACAGACAGACAGACAGACAGACAGACAGACACAGACAGAGTTCTCACATGAAGCCCTGGTTAGCCTGGAACTCATTCAGTATATCTGCCTGCCTCTG
>CM052711.1:75889436-75933715 GCA_028551405.1 Uromys caudimaculatus | reverse complement strand
ATGTCTGATCTGCATTATGGAATTTCCCCTCCCTCTGCCATTTCCCGCCCAAAAGTGTTTAAAAATATGTAACATTAAAAATTAAACGGAGCTTGAACGGAATTTCGTCTTGCTCCCAACGTGTCCTTTGTTTCCTGCTTCTTTCCCCAACCGACGGTTTCTCTCTACAGCACGGAGCTCCCGCTGGCGGGAACTTCGAGCCTAGTCGCTAGCCTATCTTGGAAAAGCTCTCCAGGACATGGCGTGTAGCGAGCTCTTTGCAAGTATCTTGGTGTGACTCTAACCAAACAAGTGAAAGATCTGTATGACAAGAACTTCAAATCTCTGAAGAAAGAAATTGAAGAAGAACTCAAAAGGTTGAAATATCTTCCATGCTCATGGATTGGCAGGATTAATATAGTAAAGATGGCCATCCTACCAAAAGCATTATACAGATTCAATGCAATCTCTATCAAAATTCCAACTCAATTCTTCATAGACTTAGAAAGAGCAATACTCAAGTTCATTTCCAAGAACAAAAAACCAAGGTAGCAAAAACTATTCTCAACAATAAAAGAACTTCTGGGGGGAATCAGCATTCCTGCCCTCAAGCTATACTACAGAGCAGTAGTGATAAAAACTGCATGGTATGGATACAGCGACAGGCAGGTAGATCAGTAGAATAGAATTGAAGACGCAGAAATGAATTCACACACCTACGGCCACTTGATCTTTGACAAAGGAGTTAAAACATCCTTTGGAAAAAAGACAGCATTTTCAACTAATGGTGAAGACTCAAGTGGCAGTCAACATGTAGAAGAATGCAAATTGATCCATTCCTATCTCCCTGTACAAATCACAAGTACAAGTGGATCAAGGACCTCCACATAAAACCAGACACACTGGATCTAATAAAAGAGAAAGTGATGAAAATTCTTGAACTCATGTGCATGGGACAAATGTTCCTGAATAGAACATCAATGGCTTGTGCTCAAAATATCAAGAATTGACAAATGAGACCTCATGAAATTGCAAAGTGTCTGTAAGGCAAAGGATACTGTCAGTAGGACAAAACAGATTGAGAAAAGATCTTTACCAATCCTATGTCTGATAAAGGGTAATATCCAATATATACAAAGAAGTCAAGAAGTTAGACTACAGAGAATCAAATAACCCTATCAAAAAAAGGAGAACAGATCTAAACAGAATTCTCAACTGAGGAAACTCAAAGGGCTGAAAAACACTTAAAGAAATGTTCAGCATCCTCAGTCATCAAGGAAATGCAAATCATAACAACCCTGAGATTCCACCTCACACCAGTCAGAATGGCTAACATCAAAAATCAGGTAACAGAAGATACTGGCGAGGATGTGGAGAAAGAAGAACACTCCTCCATTGCTTGTGGGATTGCAAGCTGCACAACCACTCTGGAAATCAGTTTGGTGGACCCTCAGAAAAATCAGCATAGTACTACCTGAGGACACAGCTATATCACTCCTGGGCATATACCCAGAAGATGTTCCAACATGTAGTAAGGACACATGCTCCACTACGTTCATAGCAGCCATACTTATAATAGCCAGAAACTGGAAACAACCCAGATGTCCCTCAACAGAGGAATGGATACAGAAAATGTGGTACATTTACACAATGGAATACTACTCAGCTGTTAAAACAATGACTTCATGAAATTCTCAGGCAAATGGATGCAACTTGAAAATATCATAATAAGTGAGGTAACTCAGTCACAAAAGAAGGAACATGGTATGTACTCACTAATAAGTGAGTATTAGCCCAAAAGTTCAAATACCCAAGATTCAATTTACAGCAACTATTGGACTGAGCATGGGGTCCCAGATGGAGGAGTTGGAGAAGGGAGTGAAGGAACTGAGGTAGTTTGCAGCCCCATGGAGTGAGCAACACTGTCAACTGGCCTGACTTTCCATTGCTCCAGGAAAATGGACCACCAACCCAAAAATACATATGGAGTGACCCATGGTGCTGTCCACATATGTGGCAGAGGAGGGCCTTGTTGGCCATTAGTGGGAGGAGAGGCCCTTGGACCTGATGGTGTTAGATGCTCCAGTATAGGGGAATGCCAGGGAGGGAAGACAGGAGTGGGAGGGTAGATGGATGGTGGAATACCCTCATAGAAGCAGGGGAAGGTTGTTGTGATAGGGAGTTTCCAAAGGTGAGACCTGGAAAGTGGAAAACATTTGAAATGTAAATAAAGTATCAAAAAAAAAGAATCATAAAGAAAAAGAAAAAGAAAAAGAAAAAAAAAAGACAGCAAGGTTACACTTGAAATCTATCTCCCATGTCACATGAGAAGAGAACAGAACACATCCTTCTGCTAGTCTCTTTTTCCTTTTAAATGTTCCATAAAGGTTTTTCAGAGACAGAATGCAGATGTCATTGCTATTCCTAAAGCTAGCAGGAAAATGAGGCACTGTGGTCCCTTCTAGAAAATTAACTTGAGTACTTGATGAATAGGTAAGCCTATTAGCATTTATTTCTTATATGTATCACTGAGGTCTTTATTGTTCCACTTACAGTGATTAGTTTGAAGATGCCATAAGGCGTGGAGACAGATAGTGAGGTCATTTACAGCCTGTAATAAGTAAAGCATTCCAGTAAAGACATCACAGTGTCTCGTTTCAAGAAGACCATCTTTTTCAAACAAACATTAGTCAGCACATAGTTGAGTTTGAAACATCAATATCATCAGAATATAACAACAAAAAATGCCCATTTCATTCTCAGAACCTGCTTTTTCCTAATCTGTGCTTTACCTGCTATATAAAATGTCGAGAAACTGTGAAGTCAATTTAAGGGGTATTACTACAACCCAATGAGCTTGGAGAGATGTCAGATATGTAGTTCTCCAAAGAATTCTTGGCAATAACAAATGGCTAGGCTACACAAGTGATGTCTTGGGATAAAGGGTATGGTCCTTTAACTGGTGTCATGAGTTCTAAGGAAGAAGGATCATAAAAGGAACACAGTGTCAGCAGACTTTTGCATCACAAGTGGCTGATTCCTAAAGAACAGTTGTGGAAATGTCAGTTACCATAATCAAAATGAGAAGACACTACAGTAAACAAGTCAGTTTCTTTGGCCAACTGCCCCTAGTACCTGTCCAAAGGGCTCTTGACCAGAATGACCAGGAAAAAAAATGAAGTTGTACATCAATTCATCAATATGAAATTCTACTAGCTCTTAAAATTGTCCACTGGCCTGCTTTTCAGAAACAGAAATCATGTCATAATATGGCATCATTTTTCATAGAAACAGCCAGAAACCTAGTGTTTTGATTGGGCCCCATACAATGGAGAACCACCAATTTATCCTTACTTCTATAAAATTGTTCTCAATTGTGATTTGGCCTTTATGAGGCTAAAATTTTAATGAATTATTATCCCCAAACTTATTGTATGTCTTTACCTCAGAACCACCCCTTTCATAAAACCTGGCTTATTTTATTTTATTTAATCTTATTTATTTACATTTCAAATGTTATCTATTTTCCCTGTTTCCCCCCAAACCTTCCTATCCCATTCCCCCTCTTTCTGCTTCTATGAAGGTGCACCCACACCCACGTGCCCACTCCTGTCTCACTGCCCTAGCATTCCTCTACACTGGCTCATCAAGCCTTCACAGGACCAAGAACTCCCCTCACATTGATGCAAGATAAGGACCTTCAGCTTCTTCAGTCCTTCCACTAACTCCTACACTGGGGTCCCTGTGCTCAGTCCAATGTTTGCCTGTGAGATTCTGTATTGGTCAGGATCTGGAAGAGCTTCTCAGGAGACAGCTGTATCAGGCTCCTGTTAGCAGGCACTTCTTGGCATTTGCAATAGAGCCTGGGTTTGGTGTTTGCATGTGGGATGGATTCCCAGGTGGGGCAGTCTCTTGATGTCCTTCAGTCTCTGATCCATTCTTTGTCCCTGTATTTCCTTTAGACAGGAACAATTCTGGGTTAAACTTTTGGATATGAGTGGGTAGCCCCATCCCTCAACTGGGAGGCTATGCCTAACCTCTGGATATGGTCTCCTTCCCCTTTATAGTATATTTCATCCAATGTCATCCCTCTTAGTCCTGGGAAACTCTTGCTTCCCTGACATCTGTGACTTTATACTGGATACAACCAGTTCCCCATACCCCACTGCTACACACCTCCATTCAATTTCCTGACCCTCTACTTCTCCCCCTGCTCCTCCAACAGCTGACCCTGACCCCATTTTCCCTCCTCCTCCCTCCCAAATCTTTTCCTCCCTCTTCCTCCTGTGATTATTTGGTTGTCCCTTCTAAGTAGGACTAAAGAATCAACACTTTTCTTTCTTCTTCAGCTTCATATGGTCTACGAGTGGTATCATATGTATTCAGATCTTTTTCCCTAATATCCTCTTATTACATAGTACATACCATGTATGTTATTTTGTAACTGGGTTACCTTACTTAGGATATTTTCTACTTCCAACCATTTGCCCAGGAATTCCATGAAGTCAATGTTTTTAATAGCAGAGTAGTACTCCATTGTCTAAATGTTCCACATTTTTTAATCCATTCCTTGTTAGAGGGATATCTGTGTTGTTTCTAGCTTTTGATGTTAGTAATAGGGCTGTCATGAACATAGTGAGGCATGTGTCCTTGTTATATGTTATAGTATCTTTTGTGTATATATCCATGAGTGTTTGTACCAGCTTGCAAATCCCACCAGTGATGGAGGAATGTTCCTCTGTCTTCACATCCTAGCCAGCATCTCCTATCACCTGAGTTTTGGACCTTAGTCATTCTAACAGGTATGAAGTGATATATCAGGATCGTTTTGATTTGCATTTCCCTGATGACTAAGTATGCTATACTTTTATTTAGTTGCTTCTTGGCCATCCAAGATTCCTCAGTCTAGAATTCTTTGTATAGCACTGTTCCCCATTTTTAATAGGGATATTTGATTTTTTGAAGTCTAACTTATTGAGTTCTTTGTATATATTGGATATTAACCCTCTATCAGATGTAGGGTTTGCTAAGATCTTTTCCCGTTATGAAGATTGCCATTTTGTTCTGTTGACAGTGTTCTTTGCCTTGCAGAAGCTTTTCAGTTTTATGGGATCCCATTCATCTATAGTTGATTTTAGCCTGGGTGATTGGTATTTTTTTCAGGAAGTTTTCCCCTGTGCTGATATATTTGAGGCTCTTTCGCACTTTCTCTTCTATTAGATTCAGTGTATCTGGTTTTATGTAGAGGTCCTTGATCCACTTGGAATTGAGCATTGTAAAAGTAGATAAGAATGTATCAATTTGCTTTATTCTACATGCAGCCCACCATTTGAAGCAGTACCATTTATTGAATATGCTGTCTGTTTTCCACTGGATGGTTTTGGCTTCTTTGTCAAAGATCAGGTGACCATAGGTGTGTGGGTTTAATTCTGGATCTTCAATTTTATTCCATTGATATACTTATCTGTCTCTGTCCCAATACCATACTCTTTTTATCATGATTGCTCTGTAGTAGAGCTTAAGGTCAAGGATTGTGATTCCCCCAGAAGATCTCTTATTGATGAGAATAGTTTTCACTGTCATGGGTTTTTTGTTATTTTTTTTTTTTATCTTCTAACTTTTTATTGATTCTCTGTGAATTTCACATTATGCATCCCAATCCCATTCATCTCCCTGTCCCTTCACATCTGCCCTCTGCCCTTGCAACATATAAGAGAGGAAGAAAGAGAAGAAAAAAAGAAAAGAAAAAGTCGAGCATGGCATTATGAAACATGGAACCTTCAAAGACGACGTTGAGTTCATTTTCTGTTGGCCATCTACTGCTGGGCATATGGCTTACACTTACCAATAGTTTGTTTTCCCAGTGAGGCTCCCATGAAGAAAACTAAATTATCATTTGCAAGTGGCTATCAATTGGAGACTGCTCCTGGGTTAGGGATGGGACATGTGACCACTTCTCTTTTTAGCTCTAGGAATCCATCTGATGCAGATCGGTACAGGCCCTGTGCATGCTGCCTCAGTCTCTGTGAGTTCATAAGTGCATCAGTCCTGTTGATTTAGGAGACATCCTTGTTTTCTAGATGTCCTCCATTGACTCTGGCTCTTACATTCTCTCTGCTTCCTGTTTTGCAGGCTTCCCTGAACTTTGAGAAGAGGGATTTGATGGCATATCCTGTTAGAACTTAATGTTCTGAGATCTCTCACTCTCTGTTGTTATTCCAGATGATTTTGTGTGCTGTTCTGTCTATCTCTGTGAAGAATTATGTTGAAATTTTGATTGGGATTGCATTGAATCTGGGGATTGCTTTTGTGAAGATGGCCACTTATACTATGTTAATCCTACCAGTTCCATCAGAATGGGAGATATTTCCAACTTCTGAAGTCTTCAATTCCTTTCTTCCAAGACTTGAACTTCTCCTATAGATCTTTCACTTCTTTGGTTAAAGTCACAACAAGATATTTTATATTACTTGTGACTCTTGTGCAGGGTTTTGTTTCCCTAATTTTTTTCTCAGCCCATTTATCTTTCGAGTAGAGGAAGGCTACTGATTTGTTTGAGTTAATTTTAAATCTAGTTACTTTGCTGACATTGTTTAGCAGCTGAAAGAGTTCTCTAGTATAATTTTGGGGTCACTTAAGCATATTAACCTATCGTCTGCAAATAGTGATATCTTGATTTTTTTCTTTCCAATTTTCACCCCTTGGATTTCTATTTGTTGTTTAATTGCTCTGGCTAGAAATTTGAGTATTATAAATAAATAGGTAAAACAAATAGGGAGAGAGTGGACAGCCTTGTCCTCTCCCTGATTTTAGTGAGATTGCATCAAATTTCTCTCCATTTAATTTGATTTTGGCTATTGGTTCGTTGTTTATTAGTTTTATTATGTTTAGGTATGGGCCTTGAATTTCTGATCTTTCCAAGACTTTTAACATGAATGGGGGTTGAACTTTGTCAAATGCTTTCTCAGCATCAAATGAGATGATCGTGTGGTGTTTTGCTTTGAGTTTGTTTATATAGTGGATTATGTTGATGGATTTGTGTATATTGAACCATCTCTACATCTCTTGGATGAGCCATACTTGATCATGGTGAATGATCATTTTGATGTGTTGTTGGATTAGGTTTGCGAGAATTTTATTGAATATTCTTGCACCAATATTCATAAGGAAATTAGGTCCGAATTTCTCTTTCTTTGTTAGGTCTTTCTGTAGTTTAGGTATTATAACTGTTGCTTTATAGAATGAATTAGATACTGTTCCTACTGTTTTTATTTTGTGTAATCTTTTGAAGATTATTGGTATTAGGTGTTCTTTGAAAGTCTGATAGAATTCCGTACTAAAAGCATGTGGTGCCTTATACTATAAAAGTAGCCTTATCCATGACTGTAGAGGTTATAGACCCTAGAGAAGAACCTAATACTATCATTTTTCTCAAGTAATCTAATTTCAAACTGTATTCTAAATTCTTATTCTGTAAACATAATTCTCATTCCTTAATCCCTTATCAAAGATGTTTCATTTGCAGCAGATGTTCCCAAAATACAGAAAATTTGACTATTTAGTCTCAACCCAAATGAGTGCTCCTATAATTCAATCTTTGTTTCCCAGGCACCAGGGAAAATCAAAGGAAAGATGGAAGAAAGATTGCAAGAGCCAGAATATTTCCTTTTAGATAGTGTCCTATAGACATGCCCAGGAAGCTGAAAATGTGAAACATCAAGCTAGACAAGACACATGGATATATATGAATTTGGATCTAAATAACTTAAATGCAAATAATTAAGACTAATTTCATATATTATTAATATAGATTTATAAAACTTTTTTTTTTAAATTCTTGGTGATCAAACCTCATATACATTCTAACACCAATAAACAAAAAATCATTTCTCTTTCATTTCAGTTACATTTAGAAAAATGAAGTTTTTTTATATTTGTACTATGTGTTAGCATTTGTAATTTAACCAATAGTGAATAAGGCTATTGCTCTATAAGTCATACATACACACTGTTTCTTAAGAGCATGCTCTATCTGGTATGATGTAGCCCATGCCATCCATCTTTTCTTTATTAGTATCAAGATAATAGCTATAAATCTGCTTATTTAGAGCTGTTTTCCCATAATATATTTTCACATAGATATATTTATTTCTAAATAAATTGGCATCATATTACAACCTTGCTTAATTGGAGAACATCTTTCTCATTAAAGATACCTAGAAATATTCCATTTGGTGGTTCTCCTGCTCCTGTTCCTCACTCTTTAAAGCTCCTGTAGAAAACCTGAAATTTCCCAGGATGGGAGAGTAACATTTTCAGAGCCCTTCATGAACTATTTCAGAAGCACATCAAAACCACCTGAGATCTTAAAATTGTAAAATATTAGTGATAAAATTTCATTATGAACTTAATGCATTATATAACACCTTAATTCAAAACTGAGGGTTAGTGATGCATATTTGTTTTCCCAGACTACGTACTAAGATATGAAATGATAAACTGACAGAACAATAACAGAGAAGTAAGGAGTTACATGAAAAGATGAGTGGTTGCAATTCCATATTAACGCTACTCAGATCAACCTGGAGGAGGTGCTCGTGGATGTGGCTCTCCTCCCTACCTGCAGCAATGTTTGAGTTCCTGAATGAAAGACACATACATGCAGCCTTTAAGTTTTAATATGCCTTAAGCAGTTGAATGGTCGGGCATATCCAAATCTCCATGTGGCTAACATTCTCCTCTCTGATATTCTTGAGTTTGTACTTACTAAAACCTATATTCCATCTTGGTTGCCCCAGACCCAAACCTGCAGTCTTCTCAGGCTGAGATCCTCAGTTCCTACATGAATGCTCTGTTCTCTGTCTGGCCCTCTCAGGCATGGTGTCTACTCCTTTCCGAGCATGGTGGCTATATCCCTTCCTGCTTCTTCCTCAGTTTCGTTGCCTGGAAGTCCTAAAGTTCCACCTTTACCTCCCTGCCCAGCTATTGGCTGCCAGCAGCTTTATTTACCAGTCAAAACCAACTGGGGGCAGGATCTCTCAGTGTCTTACGGTCAGATCTGTGTATTCTTCTGCAAATATAGGGAGCAATTTAACATAATACAAGCAGCCTTAGACATAATCCACAGCAATGAATGTTGTAGATAAGCCTGGAAAAAGGGAGTGATGGGATGAATTTGTGCCAGTGAAAGGCTATAAAACATTTCACACTTCTAACCTTTTCACAACGCTGAAGAAAAGTGTACAGTGTTTTGAACTGCTGGACCACAATGATAATGAGTATATTGCTCTCAACCCAATGAATCATGATGTAGAATGGACACCGACACCCATATCAGCTCTTCTATAGCACAATGCAGAGAAGATGCTGAGAAATAGATAAAGAGCATTCACCTTGCAGGTACATGAGACTATGTTCTATTTTCAGTACTTCAAATGAGAAGAAAGAAATGGAAGAAAAGGTGATAGAGGCTGGAGAAATGCGGAGATGAGGATGGAAAGAGACAGTAAGTGAGAGACAGACACAGGAGAAAAAGAAAGAGAGGAGAGGAAGGGACAGAAAAGTAGGAGGAAAGATAGGAAGGGAAGGAAGCATGGGGAGACAAGGAGGGATGTTAGCCAACATCAGTTCCATCTCAGAGAACGGCCGGTCAGGGAGGTGGAACATGGGGAATTTGACTGTGTTTATCCCTTGCTGCTGCCAGGGTGGGTGCCAGACTATAAGGAAGCATTGAGAAACTGTTCCAGATGTGGAAAAGTGCAGTCTGAGATGTGGGAAAGCCAGAGACGGTTTGGAGGTCCCCAGGTCTATGATGATTCTAGGGCCACAGGATTCTAAGACTCTTGGACATCCAGACACTACTGGAAGTCACTGAAAAACAGAGAATACAGTTGTGGGCCTAGGGCTGGGGATAGTTGTCTAGGCCGGGGCCAGTTGGGAGGATGGGGAAAAGGGAAGCATAGGTTTGTCCCATTGGGTGACTGTCCTCAGTTTAGTAGTGGCAGGCTTGGTGGCCATTGTGTCTGAGAGCAGAGAGGGACCTTCTATGGGAGAATAAAGCTGTGGCTTTGTCAACAAAGGCTCCCCAGGTTCCTCACAGGGGATCATTTTACTGATGTTCATGTATTTGTGGCCTGCTCTAACTACATTATTCTTTACACATATGTTTATACAATGTATCAAAGTTAATACATGCATATCTAATTCATTAATCTACTATTTTAAATCACTAAGCTGAAATTATAATCATTTTCTTCTTCTTCCAGCGCAAAGTTTTGAAAAGAATATTGTATTGCTCACCTCCTATCAAATATTTGAAAATTTCCTGAGAGAGTTGCTAAATAATGAAATTAAAGTATCACAAGAGTTGCATATCTTATGCTTTCGTAATAATGTCTCTAATGCTCTCAAAAATGGTTGTGTCTTCTGTGTGTCACATAGGACAAATACTTGAGTGCATGACTAGTAGAAAATGGTCATATTCTTTCATGATTTTACTTTTCTACTTTTATGATACTGTTTTATATCAATTAAAAATATGAACTGTGAATTTTATTGTCATTCACTGTGCCAAGGAGAAGCTAGTCTTTCTCATTCTATTCCATCAATTCTCATTAGTCATGTGAGCCATGAAAGACCTATAAATAAATCTCTGCAATCAATAAAAGGAGGTACCAGGTTAGAACTACAACATATATCTGCTTTATCCCTATAAGAAAAAGAGATGCCTTGTCTGGAGAGATGGGCCACTGGGTAAAGTGCTTGTCGTGCAAGCATGCAAATCTGAGTTCAGATCTCCAGCACCGATGTCAAAATATGGGTGTTGTGATATGTGTCAGTAATTTTAGTGCTGGGAAGTCAGAGATGGATCCCTAGCCTTTACCAGTGAGTGAAGCAAGACCAATGACCCCTATGTTTAAATGATAGTGTCTCAAAAAGTAAGATAGAGAGTAATTGAGAAAATTACAATATTCACTTTGGGTGTCCTAGTTTCATTTTGTTGTGATAAATTAACACGTTGAAAAGTGTTTGGCTTTATTGTAGCTCACAATTCCCCAAATCTGTGTACTGTGTCCTCCCTAAACATAGTACAGTACCTTCTTTCTTTAATAAATACATATTGATGGCATATGTAGAGATGTAGGTCCCAAGTCTACTCCACCACCACAGGATGTAGCCCCTCAGGGAAGTAGAATGCAGGGAGTTTACACTTAAAGGCCTCCATAGCTCCCCACTGCAGATCCAGATGAAAAGAGATGTTGTTCTAAATCATTTATTGTCATGGTAGAAAGTACATGCATAAAACCATACCAACAACAGTGTCAACTGGCCTGACACCCCTCATCCCGGTCCTCCTGGAGGCTGGACTATCAACCAAAGAATACACATGGGGGCCCATGGTTCGGACCACATATATGGCAGACAAGGGCCTTGTTGGCCATCAGGGGGAGGAGAGGCCCTAGTAAAGGGGAATGTCAGGGTGGGAAGATGGGAGTGGGTGGGTGGGTGAGTGGGAGGTAGAATTCCCTCATAGAGATGGGGGAGGGGGAGGGGATAGGTGGTCTCCAAAGAGGAGACCTAGAAAGGGGGAAACATGGGAAATGTAAATAAAGTATCAAAACAAACAAACAAACAAACATATAAAACATACCCCACTTCTCAGGGTGGGCCTGAGATTAAATATCTTTTGCAGGGAGGAGTATCTGGTAAGGAAGGCTTATTGACTACACCATCCAGGCCTCTAGGTACCTCGTAAGCATGGAGTTCCCTGTCTTGAACCTACATAGTCATAGGTCACATCTCTTTTCCTATTTTCTTGCTTTGAAATGTTAGGGATGCTTCATCTGCATGTGGAAGAGCTTGGGGCATTGATTGCCCTTCAGGTGACTGATAGCCACCAATCTGTAGGGCGCTGCAGTTACATGACAGAAGATCGGTGTCTGAAAAGATGCAAAACTCTTACTATGACTTCTGGGTCTATGGGGCTTCAAAGCTTTGCTCAACAGAGTACCAGCCTACTTCTCACAGTCCACTGCCCCACAGGAATGCCCCTCACTAGAGGCAGATATGACAGTATTATCTATTGTAAAGGATATGTCAATTTTCTTGGCAAATTCTTACTGACCTGAGGCCTATAAAGACAGAAATCTTTCAGTTTTCCCCAGGTTTCTTTCTTAAGACCTATAAGTACCTGCACTGGCCATCAGTAAATTATTGTTATAAAAGAATCACATACATTTTGGTCATTTTTTTTTTACTTCTTTTCAATATGGTCTCATATATCAAAATGTTCTGTGAAGCTGTCTCACAGGTCAAATAAAGTATAGAAGAAATATCTTTGTTAGATAATAGCAACAACACAGAGGAGCGTTTTGTGACTGACCAGCTAAGAATTAGCTAGGTCTCTGGTTTGGATTAATTTTGTTTGGTTTGTTTTGTATTTTTGCAGTAAAACCATCATTCACATTAGATTAATTCTGTCAGTATTAGAATATTGCACCTGTTGCCTTTTCTAAGGCCTTTCTGCATAACCTTTAAAGTTTGTGAATGGAACTCTGATATTTTCTGTTGAGTTTTTGAGCATAGACCAAAAAACTTTTGTTGCCTTAAGCAGTCAGTCCCCTTGAGATGGATATATATATATATTAGAAATACAGTTTCTGAGAAGGTAGAATTAAAGGCTCCACTTATTCATGGTCAGGTTATGACTTCAGTTAGTTTGCTTAACATTGTTCCTGCTAGCCTCAGTTGCCACATGACAGTGACTACTAATGACTGCAGAATCCTATGATTACCTAAGTAAATAGAACTGCAGTACAACCTTCACAGGAGTTTATCTGAACTGGGCCTTTAGATATTGCTTAGTGTAAGAGCACTTGCTGCTATTGCAGAGGGATTAATCGCAAATCTCTAGGTCAGACAGATCATAACAGTTTGTAATTCAAACTCCTTGGGTTCTGATGGTCTTTTCTAGCCCATGTGGGTGTCTACACTCAATTACACATACATACATATAAGTAAGAATAAAATTTAAAATATATTTTCTAAAATAAAATTGAATGTCTACCAGGTGTATCAGAAACTTCAAATGATGATTGACCCACTTTCCACAGTGTATCTATTTTATAAAGAGATTGGAAAAGAGATGTGAAAATGTCAAATTGTGATGAGCATGTTAACGGAAGACACTTAAGGCACAGATTTTATGCCTCCCATAGTTCAGTCTTAGCAATACAAAGGTCGTAGAACTTAAGGTAAATACATCATTGAAACAAATGACCTGGAAAATCCTTGGAGGTTCCTTCATTTGCCCCAGGCTTGTGATTAAGTCTTGTCTGAATGAGCATTAGAGTTTTAAATTGAGGTATAAACTGGGGAAGATGAAATGCAGGGATGATAGAGCTACCAGCATCCTTTAGAATGAAAGATTGCTCACTTTAAAGAACAGACTGTGCCTTCAATAAGTGCATATAATGGAAAATTTTAAACATTTCCTTTTAACTATAAAAGTGGCATCAATGTGCTAATTATTCTAAAATGAGCCCAGAATTTGCTGCATGACTACACTTTATAAAATACTTGAACTCTGCTACAACAAGCAACAACACTGTGAATCATTTTTAACCTATAATTGAAGTGGAGGTTGGTGTGAAGCCTCTGGAATATTTACATTGTGATAGCTTTATTCACAATGTTGTTTTAGTTAAAGGCTTACAACAAAAAAGATGGGTAAATATATTGGAATCATTAGTTTTATAAATGGTTTAAATACATAATTAGGTTAATTCTAATAAGTCTCTGACAATGTAAGCACATCATTAATTATGGGCCGTAAAATATCTTGCTTACTTTTTATATAATTTTACCACAGACAAAATAATATAGCAAACACACAATTTTTTTGTTTCTGTTTTTATGTTTTTATTTTCTCTGTATAATGAAATACAGATCTAATTTCCACTTAAGAATAGAGCCCCCATATTTTGGTGAGGGTAGGAGTATCTGATCTTTGTTAATAATTTTAAGACACTTTGAAAATAATCCTGTCTTATAAATCTTATTAAAACACTTGAGTTGAGGGCTAGAGAGGTAGCTTAATTGGAAAAGTGCTTGCCATGTAACTGGGGGAGGATCTGAGTTGGATCTCCAGAATCTTGTCAAATATCTGGGCATATGGGTTCTTACTCATATATCCGGTAATAGAAAGAGGTGAGGTATCCATTCCTCTGATGAGGGACATCTGGGTTGTTTCCAGCTTCTGTCTATTATAAATATGGCTACTACGAACATAGTGGAGCATGTGTCTTTATTACATGTTGGAGCATCTTCTGGGTATATGCCCAGGAGTGGTATAGCTGTGTCCTCAGGTAGTATTATGTCCATTTTTCTGAGGGTCCGTCAAACTGATTTCCAGAGTGGTTGTACCAGCTTGCAATCCCACCAACAATGGAGGAGTGTTCCTCTTTCTCCACATCCTTGCCAGCATCTGTTGTCACCTGAGTTTTTGACCTTAGCCATTCTGACTGGTGTGAGTTGGAATCTCAAACTTGTTTTGATTTGCATTTCCCTGATGACTAAGGATGTTGAGCATTTCTTTAGGTACTTCTCAGCCCTGCAAATTTCTTCAGTTGAGAATTCTCTGTTTAGTTCTGTTCCCCATTTTTTGATAGGGTTATTTGGTTTTCTGGAGTCTAACTTCTTGAGTTCTTTGTAAATATTGGATATTAGCCCTCTATCGGACGTAGGGTTGGTAAAGATCTTTTCCCAATCTGTTGGTTGCCATTTTGTCCTATTGACAGTGTCCTTTGCCTTACAGAAGCTTTGCAATTTCATGAGGTCCCATTTGTCGATTCTTGATCTTAGAGCATAAGCCATTGGTGTTCTGTTCAGGAACTTTGCCCCTGTACTCATGTGTTTGAGGATTTTCCCCACTTTCTATTCTATTAGATTCATTGTATCTTGTTTTATGTGGAGATCCTTGATCCACATGGACCTGAGCTTTGTACAGGGAGATAAGAATGGATCAATTTGCATTCTTCTGCATGTAGACCGCCAGTTGAACCAGGACCATTTGTTGAAAATCCTGTCTTTTTTCCATGGGATGGTTTTGGCTCCTTTGTCGAAAATCAAGTGACTGTAGGTGTGTGTGTTCATTTCTGGGTCTTCAATTCTATTCCATTGATCTACCTGCCTGTCACTGTACCAATACCATGCAGTTTTTGTCACTACTGCTCTGTAGTACAGCTTGAGGTCAGGAACACTGATTCCCCCAGACATTCTTTTGTTGTTGAGAATAACTTTTGCTGGTACATTTACACAATGGGGTACTACTCAGCTATTAAAAACAATGGTTTAATGAAATTTGCAGGCAAATGGATGGAACTTGAAAATATCATCCTGAGCGAGTAACTCAGTCACAAAAGAACGAACATGGTATGTACTCACTGATAAGTGGGTATTAGCCGAAACTTTTGGAATACCCAAGTTTCACTTTACAGTAACAGCTGGACTGAGAGTGAGGTTCCAGATGGAGGAGTTGGAGAAGGGACTGACGGAGCTGAGGGAGTCTGCTGCCCATGGAGGTAGCAACAATGTCAACTGGCCTGAGCCCCCCCCAGTCCTCCTGGAGGCTGGACCACCAACCAAAGAATACACATGGAAGGACCCATGGTTCGGTCCACATAAGTGGCAGAGAAGGGCCTTGTTGGCCATCAGGGGGAGGAGAGGCCCCAATAAAGGGGAATGTCAAGGTGGGAATATGGGAGTGGGCGGGTAAGTGGGTGGGAGGTGGAATTCCCTCATAGATGTGGGAGGGGGAGGGGATAGGTGGTGTCCAAAGAGGAGAACTAGAAAGGGGGAAATATTGGAAATGTAAATAATGTATCAAAAAAATAAAAATAAAAAAATTAAAAAAAAATAAAATAAAGAGAAAGATGTGGGGTGGAAACAGAAGATCCCTTGGTGTTAACTGGAATGCTCATTTATCCTTTTTAGTGAAACTCCAGGCCCATAATAAAACCTATCTCAAAGGTATATCATACTTAAGGAATGACATTCAAAGTTGTCATTAACCTCCACATGCAAACGTACACACACCATTGTGCATCTCCAAATATTGACTTGAAGCCTCCAATACACACCAAAGTCTGGGTTTTACCCCTGCTCCTGCCTCTGCCTCTCTGATGAGGGGTAACATAGCCATGGTGGGTGGATGATCATTTTTCTTACTAAGCATTTGTGAGATATGAAGGAAGATTTCACAGCTATTGTCTAATGATCAAATAATACACAGTGCTTTTATTGGAAAAGTTCACCCTAAATTTCTGTTTTGAAAACTCAACCTTCAGGACAAAACTATATATACTCCCATGAACAGTCAGATGACAAATGCCTCTCAACAGTGGTCCGTGGGTTTAGTACAAGTTCTCTTTCTCTCTTCCAATTTCAAATTCCCTCTCTTGACCTCTTCTTCTTTTTTTTTTTTTCTTTTAAGAGACCAACAAGAAAGCCTTCATAAGGTGTCAGATATAAATGACATGATCCTTAAATCCTCAAGCATTAGAACTGTGAGAGAACCTATGTTTGTTCTCTATGAATTACTTAGGTTGTGGCATTTTATAAAAACCAAACGAGCATCCTCACTTTGGACTTTCTTCTTGTATAACTTATTTGAGTCTGTAGAGTATATCATGGCTATTTTGTAATTTTGGACTAATATCTACTTATCAATGAGTACATACCATGTACGTTCTTTGGGGCCTGGATTACCTAACTCAGTATGATGTTTTCTAGTTCTATTCAATTGCTTGTAAAATACACGATGTCCTTGTTTTTAATAGCTGAATAGTATTATATTGTGTAAATATACCACATTTTCTGTATGCATTCTTCAATTGCAGGATACGTGGATTTCCCTCCAAATTCTCCAGTTTCTGTTTATTATGAATAAATTCGCTGTGAACTTCTTGGTGCATGTGTCCTGAAGAATCTTTTGGGTATATGCCCAGGAGCAGTATATCTGTGTTTTCAGGTAGAACTGGTTTCTATTTTTCAAGACACTGACAGATTGATTTCTAAAATGGTTTTAAAAGTTTTCCATCCCACCAGCAATGAAGGAATGTTTCTCTTTCTAGACATCCATACCAACATCTGTTGTCAACCTGAGTTTTTGATCTTAGCCATTCTGATTGATGTAAGGTGGAATCTAATGGTCATTTTGATTTGCATTTCCCTGACAATTAAGGATTTTGAACATTTCTTTAAGTGTTTCAAAGGCATTTGGGTTTCCTCTGCTGAGAATTCTCTGTCTAGTTCTGCACCACATTTTTTGATTGGGTTATTCATTTGAGTTTTTTGTTTTGTTTTGTGTTTTTGTTTTGTTTGTTTTTGCAGTTTAACTTCTTGAGTTCTTTACATGTTCTGAATATAACCCAGTTTCAGATGAAAGGCTAGTGATAATCTTGTCAGAATCTCTAGGCTTCCATTTTGTCCTATTGAGAGCGTTCTTTGCCTTACAGATGCTATTCAGTTTCATGAAGTCCCATTTATTGATTCTTGACTGTAGTGCCTGAGACATTGGTGATCTGTTCAGGAACTTTTCTCTTATACCAATGATTCAAGAGTGTTTACTGCCGGGCTGTGGTGGTGCGTGCCTTTAATTCCATCACTCAGAAGGCAGAGGCAGGCAGATTTTTGAGTTTGAGGTCAACCTGGTCTACAGAGTGAGTTCCAGGACAGCCAGGGCTATACAGAGAAACCCTGTCTCAAAAAATTAAAACAAACAAACAAACAAACACACACACAAAAAAAAAACCCACAAAAAACAAAAAAACAAGAGTGTTTACCATATTCTCTTGTATTAGATTCAGTGTGTTTGGTTTTACATTGTAGTCTTTGATTCATTTGGACTTTAGTTTTGTATGGGATGATAAATATGAATTCTACACAAAGACGTCCAGTTCTCTCAGCACCATTTGTTGAAGATGCACTTCTTCTTACAATGTATGGTTTTGAATGTTTGTCAAAAATCAAGTGCCTGTAGGTGTGTGGGTTCATTTCTGGGTCTTCAATTTGATTTACTGATCCACCTGTCTGGTTCTATACCAGTAACATTCAGTTTTAGTTGCTATTGCTTTGTAGTGTAGCTTTAAGTTAGGGATGGTGATACCTCCTTGCTCTTTCAGAGTTTATGATTGATTTGGCTATTGTGCTTTTGTTTTTCCATATGAAATTGCAGATTGAGTGGAGAAGGGAGCATAAAGGGAATGGGAGGATGGAGGAAGAAAGAAGTGAGGTCCAGAGGGCCAGGAATATGTATGAAAATATACAGCTGCCAGGGGCCAGAGGGTTGGGAGGAATATCTAGGAAGTTCCAGAGACTCAAGAGGGAAGCTCCCAGGATTCATTGCAGGTGACCTTAGCCAAAATGACCATCACTGAGGATATGGAACCTGAAGAGACCACCATCATTATCCAGACAAGATCCCCAGTGCAAGAATGGGGACACCAATCCACCTATAAAACTTAACCCAAATATAGGGAGAAAGATGGAGCAGAGACTGAAGGAATGACTGACCAGTGACTGGCCCATTTTCAGATCGATCCCATGGGCAGACATCAATCTCTCACACACTTAATGATGCTATCCTGTGCTTACAGGCAGGAGCCTAGCATAGAGGCCCTGTGAGAGGATCTACCAAGCAGCTGACTGAGACAGATGCAAATGCCTATACAAATATTGGAGAGAGGTCTCGGACCCCTATGCAAGAGTTAAAAGAAAAAATGCAAACCCTAAAGGAGATGGAAACCACACAGAAAAACCAACTCTGTCAACTCACCTGGACTGCTGGGATCTACCAGGGATCCAGCCACCAACTGAAGAGCATACATGGGCTAGTCTGGGCTCTTGGCACATAGAAAAATAATAACAATCACAAACCCATGGTACTGCTACTTTACAGTTTCTAGCATAAAATGCATTTAGTTTCTCAATTTTATTAAAGAACCAAGACTAACTATGCTAATTTGAATATGAATGTCCCTCTTAAACTCATCCATTTGAATTCTTAGTCAACAGGAAGAGGCACTACTTAAAAGAATTAAAGGAATGGGAATTATGGTCTTTTTTGGAGGAAGTATGTCACTATGGATGGGCTTTGAAGATTCAAAAGCCTCTGCCAAGCCCAGATTCTTTTTTTCTTCCTGCTGCCCATGGTTGATGATGTAGCTCTCAGCTACTTCTCTGTGGAATGCTGACCCACACTGTTCCATTACCAAGCCTGCCTGCAGCTGTTGTGCTCCCCACCATGATGATAATAGGATCACCTCTGAAAATGTAAGCAAGCACACAAATAAATGTTTTCTTTTAAGAGAGTTGCCTTGGTCATGGTGTCTCTTCACTGCAATTACAGTGCTGAAGACATTGACCAGTCCAGATGATGGTGAAAAAATATTTGTTATTTTAGAGCTCAGAAAACAGTTTCTCAATGTGTAGTGCTTGAACGTGCTGAGCATCTCAAAGTGAATAAATTATTCTGTGAAGAAAGGTCTCTAATCTTCTACATACCCCCCAACCTACTTCTGTTCTTTCTTCTCAAATGTTGGAAAGGATGTCTCTGAGATTTCTCTGCTATCTACAGGAAGATTAACTCTCAGCAAAGATTGAAATGCCTGCCTCACAAGAATGTAGATGACATTTATCCATAACTATTTCTTGGAATCACTCATCCCTTTTAAAATCTATAGTTATGTAATTGACTCCACAGATCTTTTACTAGTCTGCTCTTTGCTGAGTTCTTCTTTCTCCAAGTTTACTTCAAATTCCGGAACCATAGATCTGACACATAAATATTCTACAACATACTGAACTTCTCCCCAAGCATGGTGGATATTTTTGTCCCCAATGTCACCCTGTAACTAGTTCTAAGGTGATCTTCAACTGTGCAAACCATGTCAAATTGCATCTGTCCTAGCATGAAGGGTATTATTTAAAAGAGACAGTTGCACCACTCCCTTGAGCTATCAGACTATTGAGAAAATGTACCCCAAGAAGTTACGGTTTCTTATGGAATCTTATGCTGGAAGAAGGAAAGTCAGAGTCTCTAGGATGGTATTCATTGGGAGGAACTTGTCTAACATAGAAAGAATGATAACTTGTCAGATACTGTTACCAGAGAGACTGCAGCTGACACTAGTGATGGAACCGACCAGACATTCCTATGGGACAGCCTACTTATGCATAACTCTTCTTCTCTATTTAAACAATAACCCCACTTTATGCCCTTGAATATGGACTAGAAAGCTAACTGGACATATTTGTTCCTCTTCCCAATGTGATCTCTCTCCCTCAACATCAGTCTTGGTTTTTTATGTAGTCACAAAAGAAAAGACTTCACACTAGACACAGTAATAATTCAAACAGTCAGAGTTTAGTTGGAACACAGAAGAAAGCATGGCCACCCATATAGATAAAGAGAGTCCCAAGCAAAGAACCAACAGTCTCCACCATGACATGCTCAATGTTTATATTCTTCTCTTCAACAATCTCTCATCATTGTTTATCCCAAGGTGCTCCTTTCTAGAAAAGAAGCATGCTTTACTTGGAAGCCTATTTTGCTCATAACTCTTTCTGTTATAAACAGATGTGTAAAATGCAAGAATATGTATAGGGGTGTAAGTATCTATGAAGTTGAAAAGTTTCATAGGGGAAAGGGTAGCAGTATTGTGTTCATACTCTCCTAATTAGGACCCTAAGGTTGCATTTTGCAGACACTTAGAGATCATTAGCATCTATTCTTCCTTAAACCCTATTTTGTATACCTACAGTACTTTGTGGTCCAGCTGGTGTGCCTGCCACCTATTGGTCTTAACATCCTATTTTGGGGGGTTTCTGGTCAGTTCTTTCTGTAGCTAAATTGTCTGACACATTGAATACATTTCTTTTATTCTGAGTTTCACTATGACTTTGTAATTGATGGTCGGCTGTTAAGTCTGGCTTGATAGCTCTGCTAGAGCTGAGACTCTGACCCTCACAATTGTAATAACAGAATTTTGCTTTGTTCTCTTTTTTCTAACTGCAAGTCAGTCATTAGATGTGTAATCCCTGTGTATCGCAGCACAATAAACTCTTTCAGTTCCATCATTGATTTCTTTTTTTTTTTTTTTTTTTTTTTTTTTGCGGAAAGTGTGACTGACTTTAATCTGTTGGTTCCCCCAGTCAGGCCTGTGGCCTAAAACTCAAGCAATAAAATTACTTTTCTCTGTATCACTGCTGAGATCCCCAACTTCACTGACTCATACAAAAGGTACAGAAGTTCATATATCTTATTGTATCTGTGAGTATTCAATTTCCTATGACACCTTCATACTAGTAACAGTCTAGCATGATTTATTTTTTTCTGTTATTCTTGATGTAATCTAGGGATGCAGAAACAGATTAGTTATCCAGCTAATGAAAAAAAATTAAAGGGAAGGAAATAAATATTACAGGAAATCTTGTGGTTTTCCAGAAAAGCCTTCATATGATACCAACAAAGCCAATATCTCTTTTGAGGGCTGTTAGTTTCAGTATTATAAGAAGTTAAGAATAGACACAAATGGAAGTTTTAAGGCAAAGAATGGGATCAAACAGAAGCTAAAAGACCACTTAGTAGAGTTTAATGGGAAAAACAAAGGCAGCAAACTGGGAAAGTTGAAGTTGCCTGGAGGAGGAGAATGGAAAGGGGAAGCATGGAAAGCAATGGTAGATCATGCTAGTGCAAGAAGGGCAGCCTTAGAAGAAGAAAGAAACCTCAAAGCATTATTGTGTTAATTAGGTTTGCTATGCAAGCAGAATTTATACATTTATATATGGGATTTACTATATTGGCTAATAGGATGCAAACTAGTCCATGCTTGAAAAGCCAAGAATCTTATAGTTGTTCAATCAATAAGTCTGGATGTCTCAGCTGTCCTACTCTGGCACTAGAATCCTGGAGAACTTCTGACTTTGTCTATAATGGAAACTTAAAGAAGCTGGTTCTTCTATCAGTGGAGAAGCTACAATAATAGGATAGATAAACAAAAGTAAAGACAAATAGGCAAAAAGAAAACTTTCCTTCCTTCATGCCCTTTATGTGAGCTGCTACTAGGAGATATGGGCCAGATTTAGGGTATATCTTCCTGCTTCAAACACTCTAATCAGAGAAAATCTCCCATATGTTCCCAGCTATTTGGGTATGTGATTCCAGCTACCTGACAACCAAGATTCGCCATCACATTTAGTTAGAGAATTTAAAAGCATAGTTAGTCTGTGGTTTGTATCTAAATGGAAAAAAATACAGAAGAAAAGAAATAGCTGTGCTGTGGTGGCTTGAATAAGATTTAACTCCAATAAGCTCATATATTTGAGGACTTAGGAAGTGATATTAGGAAGGGTGGCCTTGTTGGAGGATGTGTGACATTGGAAATGTGCTTTGAGGTTTCAAATTTTAACCCAGCCCCAGTGGTTCACTGTTTCTTCCTGTTGTGTGCTAATCTCGATTCAGAACTCTTGGCTCCTTCTTCAGCATTATATCTCCCTCCCAGCTGCCATTCAAGCAAATCATAGGATCATAATGATAAATGGCTAAATTTCTGAAACTGCTCCAACTAAGTGCTTCTCTTTATAAGAATTGTCATTGCCATGGTGTCTGTTCACAGTAATTAAACACAAACGTAGACATATGTCTTCCTAGAAAGGTGGACAGATACAGCTCAACCTCATGGCATGTTGTAGAGTCGACAATAGGTGGTGGGATTTCTGGGAGGAAAAGTGAGCCTGCCTGCTAGGTCCTTTAGGTCATTGTTCTTTCCTCTAGATACACCCTAAAGAAAGCAGGCAAAGCCATAAATAAATAGATTCCATTCTTTAAAATTGTTATTATATGTTTATTTCAGCTAAATTAATTATCAAACCTTCTAAGGATAAAGATATTCTTTCATCCCAATAGTGACAATTCTCAATCACACAGGACTGGGAGTAATAAATAAAACATGATATCCAACCTTATAACAGTTCTCAGACAAGAGAAATGAAATGATACTAGACATAGCATAGAACACAAGTAAGATTTGTTCTGAAGGTGGCCTTTGGCCATGGATTTTCCATTGATGAATGTCTAATAATTTAGATTCATACCCTTTCCCATGACAGTGAAGGGGGACATTCTTACAAATGTTGCTTCTGTATGTGTAAATTTCATCTACAGAGGTGTGGCTGACACTGTTTCCAGAGTTGCTCTCATGTCTGCCTTCCCAAATACACCTGGTGGCAAAACACATGTTTGAAAGTGACATATCAGGCTCTCCTGGATTGAAGTTTAATGTTGTATATCCTGCTACTCCATAGAGTTTGCTAAAAAAATCTCTAGAAAGATATTTGTTTGAGATAAATGTATATAAATGTGCATACATATTATAAACCATAATTAAATCCATAAATTTGTAAAATATTTGATAAACTTCTACACAACAACTGCAATAGGATTGAACCATAGTGGGCATTAAAGGATAGATCTCAGATTATGTTTTAATTCTATTATGGAGATTCAGTAAATGTGGGAATTAGTATAGGCTTATGTTCAAGGTGGGAAGATAGCTCATCAATAAAGGTTTTTTACTGTTATGCACAATGTCCTGAGTTCTATTCTCAGAACCAACATTCTAGAAAGATGCAACCAACTCCCACAATTTTTCTCTAATCCCCATACACAGGTCTCTCCATTTCTCTCTCTCTCTCTCTCTCTCTCTCTCTCTCTCTCTCTCTCTCTCTCTCTCATACACAAACACACACAAACACACACACTCAGAGACAGAGCAAAAACACACACAGAGATAAATATGCACACACAATGTTAAAAGAGATATTTTGCTAATGAATTTCTACAGCTAGTGTGCAGAACAGTTGCTTTTTCCAAATGCCTGTAGTTTTAAAGATGACGGAAGGCACAGAAGGTGGGATGGAAAGGTTGTTGGGAGCAAAGCAATAAAGCAAAAACTAAGGGAGAACAAATCATCAAAGTTGTAACACTTAAGTCCTGATTTAAATTCAAATTATATTCCATAATATTTGTGTTTTCATGATGCCTCTGCTCTTTCAGATGAAGAAAACAGAGACAGAAATATAGAAAGAAAAGGTGCCTTTTTATAGTATATTGAAACCAAAAAAAGGAGCAGGAAGTGAAAAGTGCTCTGACAAAATACCTTTAAAGAGTAACTTAAGGGAGCAAAGGCTCAGCTTAGCTCATAGTTCAAAGGTGCTCCCCTACCATGGTAGGGGAGACATGGGGCCATGGGCTTGACAAAACTGTTTGCAGTACATCCACAATCAGGAACCAGAGGACTAGAGGGATGAGAGATGAATGCTGTGCTTGGTTCATTGGCTTTTTTATTCTGTCTGGGACCACAGCCCATAGAAAGGTGCTGCCCAGATTTAATATATATATATATATATATATATATATATATATATATATACACACACACACATATATATTTCCTCACAGGTATCCCAGTATCTAGCCTAAGGTAGATACATCATAATGGGCAAGGCCAGAGGCTTAGCTCCTGCAGTGTTCTACCTGTTTTAACTATCAGTTTTAACCATCACAATGGTCGAATACACTAATACACTGCTTTGTAAGTTTCTTATGGGAGTTTTGCTCTCTCTGTTGAAGGGGCATATGATCTTAGGAGGCAGGTGTAGAAGAAGCTGACCTCTGCAGATACTGTTTGCAAATTTTAATGTTTTGAGATGCTGGTTGGAGTCTCAGAAGAGAGGCCAAGAGTGTGCAGTTTGAAGCTTATTGAATAGGCCTCAGGATCCTGCATTTAAATGATTATTGTTGGTTTCATGGAATTAATCACAATTCAGCTGAGAGGGTGTATGTTGGATAATAAAGAAGCTGAAGACTGAGATTGTTGCAGAGATATTGTAAAAATTATAGCAGGAGCTGCTTTGAAACTGTCCTTTTCTCTATCAAATCCTAGTCTTGATTTAATTGGGTTTCCTCCCCTAGATTGTTAACCTTCTAGTAGTTACGAGCTTATTAGATTCCAGAGATGGAATGTCCTGGAGGTTTATTTTTTTAGTAGAGACTAAAGATATTCCAGGTTGGAAAAAGCAGCTCAAAATGGAACAGGAAAACTCCTTGGGGCTACAGGGATAGCTTAGTGGTTAAGAGTACACACTCTGATGCAGAGAAGTAGAGTCTGATTTCCAGCACCCAGACTGGATAGCTCACACCAGCCTGTGACCCTAGATTCAGGGAATCTGACACTCTCTTCTGTCCTCTGCAAGCATTGCACTGACAATACATACATACATACATACATACATACATACATACATACATACATAGAGAGAGAGAGAGAGAGAGAGAGAGAGAGAGAGAGAGAGAGAGAGTAAATATAAATTTAAATATAAATTTTTAGAAAATTAAATACAACCTAAGGTAATAAGGGTTTCTGACAATCAGCACAGGCTTTTTGGGAGGTAGACATAGGAATCATCTAATAAATCCAGCTATAATTTGGCCAAAAGAGTCTAACAGTTATTTCTTATCTTCTGATTTTGTCCTCCTTCTGTGGAATGCTGAAGCTTCTGTCACTATTCAGAAGACAGGGTACAGGATACAGTCTTCTCTATTCCTTCCTAAAATAGCCACACTGAGTAAATTCCTTCTAGCTTACATCCACCAAATGACCTTCAAGGAACCATATGTCTGAACCTGGTCTGTGGACTCCAGATAGAGGTACTTGTCCTTGAACTCCAGAAACAAGAAGTAAATATAAACACATAAGTGAACTAATTTATTAGATATAGAAGACTAAGATCATATGAGAATTCATCATTCACTTATTTGAGTTTTTCGGAATATTTGTTTTTAAACTTTGAAAGATAATTATATGATAGTTTCTGTATTCAAAGCAAATGCAAAGAATTGTTTAATAACGTGACACTTCACAGTTTGATCTAAGTACATACTCCTCTTTTATCAATGTACTTAGTAAGCTTGAACCCGACCTGCACATGCCTTATACAAATACTATTTTCCTAACAATATGCTTAGCAACTGAAGATCCTACCTACATCAAGATATTCTACTTCAAATAATGAAGGAAACTGCTTCTTCTAGACAGTTCTTTGTCGATGCTATCTTTTAATTTAAAACATCCAAGAATGTAACTGGGAGATACAGGCAAATAATCTAACTTTCCTTCATTGATTTGTAGTGAATATATTCTCTAAGTGAACGTTCAGGAAAATGCCTCCACTTACCATCTTATGCCTATGAAGCATATGATTAAAACGAGAGGAAACAAAGTCATAAATAAACCAAGCCTATCAATCAAAACAAAGAACCCACCAATATATGTCCCACACTAAACAAATTTATCTCTTGAACCCAATAGAAAGAGCCCCCAGACAATAATCAGAACTCTTGAGTGCCCTGTGTCATGTGGTTTGCAGTAACTCTTGATAGAGTATTTCTGATCTATACTTTCAAGTTGCTTTTGAATGAAGTTTCCTTGCTATTTCTTTGCCCATACTTCAGTTCCTTGAATAAGACACCAGGAACCTAGAATACATAGTCTGATAGATCTATAAAGCATTTTGAACTTTCAGCCACTTTGAGATCAATAGCAGGTGCAGGCTTAGACAATGCTGGTAGTTTCAATGCTCAAATGTTCCTCGAAATGTAATAATGATCTCTTCTCAAAATTACCAATCTCTCCATTATAAATTATGAGGCACTTGAAGGCAGAAGCTTTGGTTTATCGTTTTGGTAACCCAGAGAAAGTAATACAGTTATTGTCACAGAAGGGATCTCAGTACTGTCCAACGGATGATGACTTCAAGTATATGAGGAACCAGGCTTTTACTGGACAATGCTAATGATCTTAACTACAAAATAAAGGTGTTATCTCTTGTATAGGATCTGAATAACTAAAAAGTTGAAAGACTGGAGGAAAGAATGTAAGAAGCTATTTGTTTTCTGAAAAAGAATTTTAAAAGGCCAAAGACACAGTGAAGTGAAGCTCTTTATGTATTTGAAGAAAGATAAGGATGACTCTAGAGTCTAAAAAAACTACTCAAATGGAGAAGAAAAAGCAACAGTGAAAAGTAAAGATTGAAAGATGTATGTGATGGCTTATTTGATTCATTTGATTGTACTATGAAACACTTAGTGTGCGGAAAAAACAAATATGGCGTGTTTTTGAGAATATTTCCAGAGATGATTGGCTAAAAATGTAAAATAACCACTCATGTAGGTGTCAACATCACAGTATTTGGGTTTACACATTAAGTGAAAAGGGAATAATGAGGTAGCTGTCTCATCACCAGTATCTTCTCTGCTTCCTGACTGTGGATTCAGTGTGACCAACTGCCTCAACCTCATGCACCCATTTCATCCTTTCTTTGAGGGATCCCAAACCATGAACCCAAATAAACTTTCACTCCTTTAGTTTCTTCTTGTGGATTATATTGTCATAGTAAGAGGAAAAGTAACTGATGGATATAAGAAGGTAGACGTAAGAAACATTAGGGTATGTTATTCAACTTAGTTACAGAAAACAAAATCTATCCTGGAGCCTATTTTTTTATGTTGTTTTGAACTTGTGGCATGGAAAACATCTTTTGTTAACAATGATATAAGAACTAAGATATGACATCAAATCTCTCAGCAGAAAAAGAAGCCATCATTGCAGACTTTGTTCTGTAGTGAATGATCTTATAAGATATTCATTCATTTGTCTATTTACAACATTGCTGAGTGTATGTTATAAGAGTTTGAGAGTGACAAAAGGAACTGATGAGGAATAACTTCCACTTTAATTTGTATTCACAGGTTTGTTTATTTTTATTTTATGTGTGTATGTTGATGGAAGGATTTGTCCACGAGGGACAGAGGACAACTTGCTGCAGATGATTTTTCTTTCTATTATGCCTGCGTTCAAAGGATCAATATCAGGTCGTGTGGACTGGCAGCAAGCACAATAACCCACTGAGTCATCTCACTGTCTCCTTTTTTTTTTAATTTATTTATGTTAAACTTGAGATTTTATTCCCCTTGCAGTCTACCTTCCAACTGTTCCACATCTCTTACCTCCTCCCCATCACCCTGTCTCCACGAGGATGTTCTACTTCCCACCCCACCAGACCTCTAAACTCCATGGGGCCTCCAGTCTCTTGAGGGTTAGGTGCATCCTCTCTAACTAAACCCAGACCGTTCAGTCAGTCCTCCACTGCATATGTGCCGGGTGACTCCTATCTGCTGGCATATGCTGCCTGGTAGGTGTTCCAGTGTCTGAGAGATCTCCAGGGTCCAGGTTAACTGAGACTGCTGACCCTCCTTCCCAGCCATTTCCAGCTTTCCCCTAATTCAACCACAGTGGTCAGCAATTCTGTTCATTGATTGGGTGCAAATATCTGCATCCAATTCTTTCAGTGGCCAGTTGGGTGAGGGCAGTCATGATAGATCCCTTATTGTGAGCACTCCATAGCTTCCATAGTAGTGTCAGATCTTGGGGCTCCCCGTTGAGCTGCATACCCCTTTGGGTCTGTTGTTGAACCTTCTTTTCCCCAGGTTCCTCTCCATTTCCATCGCTGAATTTTTTTCAGAAACAAACAATTATCAGTCAGAGTTTTTACTGTGGGATGGCAAACCCATCCCTCACTTGATGCTCTCTGTCTTTCTGCTGGAGCTGAACTCTACAAGTTCCCTCTCCGCAATGTAGGGTAATTCATCTAAGGTCCTTCTCTTTGAGTCCTGAGAGACTCTTACCTCCCAGGTCTCTGGTACATTCTGGAGAGTCCCCCCAACCTCCTACCTCCCAAAGTTGCATGTTTCCCTTCTTTTTGTTCCCAACCAAAAAATGAAGTATAGAACTAAACTAAGAATTCACAACAAAGGAATTTTGAGTGGCGGAGAAACATCTAAAGAAATGTTCAAAGACCATAGTCAGAGAAATGCAAATCAAAACTACCCTGAGATGCCACCTTACACCAATCAGAATGGCTAAGATGAAAACCTCAGGCAACAGCACATGTTGGTGATGATATGGAGAAAGATGAACACTTCTCCATTGCTGGTGGAATTACAAACTGGTACAACCACTCTGGAAATCAATCTAGAGGTTCCTCAGAAAATTGGAAATAGATCTACCTAAAGACCCAGCATTACCACTCTTGGGAATATACCCAAAAGATGTCCTTCCAGGCCACAGGGGTATGCATTTCACTATATTCACAGGGGCCTTCTTTGTGATGGCCAGAAGCCAGAACCAACCCAGATGTCCCACAACGGAAGAATGGATACAGAAAATGTCCCACAATGGAAGAATGGATACAGAAAATGTAGTTCATTTACACAATGGAATACTACTCAGCTACTAAGAATGAGGACATCCTTAGTTTTGCAGGCAAATGGATGGAACTAGAAAATATCATCCAAAGTGAGGCAACTTAGACTCAAAGGGACATGCATGGCATGTACTCACTAATAAATGTATATTAGCCAAAAACAACAACAAAAAATGTGCCATATACCCAAGATACAGCCCACAGAACTCATAAGGGTCAACAAGCTGAAAGGCCCAAGTGAAGATGCCAGAGTCCCACTTGGGAGGAGAAGAAACCAACCATAAGGTGGGAGGGAAGGACCTGAGAGGGAAAGTGGATAGGGGGCAGAGAGGGGAACAGGATCAGGTATTGGGTGGGGGGAAAGGACTAAATCATTGTCTCTTTTTAATTCTAGGTAAAATAAAATAGGAGCATAGAGGGCTTGGCAGAATATAATTAGAAACTCATAAATTTTGATATATTTGTTATTTTAAATTATATATGTGTGTTTGTATGAGCTGATATCTATGTAGTTCAGAAAAAGGAACTGGATCATCTAGAGCTGCAGTTACAGGTAGTTGTGAGTTGCCTAACATTAATGCTGGAAATTAAGAATCAATAGATTTGAAAGCTCATTGGATCGAAATCATTTAACTTTCTTACCATCAGAAGATGTGACTTTAACCAATCAAGTTTCATGATATCCTACATTTGAACCAATACTGCTCTTGACTGTTATATCAAATACATTCTGACCTCATTTACAGTTTCTGTTCATCACTCATATTTGGATAAATAACTCTACAGACATTCAGACACCTTGAATTAATATACAATAGGAAGTTCCAAAATGGGTGAGATGACTCACTGGGTAAAGTGCTTACTATGCATTAGGTCCTCTGTGCCATCCCAAGCACTAATGCAAAAACATGGTTATAAGGTATGCCCTTAGAATCCTTGTTCTGGGGAATCAGAGATGGAAGGATCTTTGAATCTCACTAGCCAACTAGGAAGCCTAATCATAGAGTTCCAGGCAACAAATGGAGTCCCAACTCATAATAAACAAACAAATAGCAAACAACAACAACAAAAATAAAACAGTGAAAGGTTCTGAGGAACAGTACCCACTGTTTACTTTCTTTCTCCACACTCAGGTACATGCATACACAGACACACACACACACACACACACACACACACACACACACACACACACACACAGAGAGAGAGAGAGAGAGAGTTAACCCTGCATATAAAAAAGTGTTTCTAACATGTTTTAATTCTATAAACTCAGCAGTTCAAAACTATAACAAATTCTGTGTGGTAGAAGTGGATGGGTGTTACTTATGTTAAGAAAATTCAATCATCTCCAGTCATCAGTTTAATTTCTATTATAAAGTAAGAAAATACACAAGCAATCATTTACAAACATAATTATAAGGTATAATAAATGGGCAAAAAGTATGTGTGTGTTGTGTATTAAATTACCCACTCTTCAGTATAACTGAATTTAGGAAACTCTTTTGCAGAATGAGTTCTTCTGTCGAAGAGATTTCTCTCAAATGTATTCAATTTTGCAAGAAAAAAATATTTTCAATACTAAAATAATGGCCAGTGTGAAGGAAAGACAGATCCAGCCCTTATGCTTGACATTGGGTTAGATCCCAGCCATGGCACATGCTGGCACAATAAGTCTGACTGTCAAAAGTGATGTTTTTAGGTATATTCTTCCTGTTATTATTGCTATAGCCCAGCTATCCATTTTGGTTTGGTGCATGTATGTGCATGTATGTATGTGCACATGACTGTAGCTACCACAGGTAAAATTAAAGGGGCATAAGCTATGTCTCACCATATCCGTTTCTATATGTTTTGAGACAGAATCACCCCCTGAAATAGAAGCTCAATGACTGTCCTTGTATGGCTAGCCAATGTACTCCAGGAATCTTTCTATTTCCACTTTTCCTCAGCATCATGCCTAGATTTAACAGTGCATGCTAGGAATTTGAACTCAGGCTTCCATACCTATTTGGTAATCTCTTTACCACCTTAGTTATCTCTCCAGTTCTATTGCTTTTATTGTTAAAATAAACTATACTTTTTTTCTAAAAGTTCATCCTAGCCAGCTTGTTGTACTGTTATTCCTCAGAGGTGACATAATGTCCTCATGAGCTGATACGAACTGACTGAGAAACCATCTGACTGATGTCTTCTTAAGGATGGAATGTAGACAAGGATCACTCAATATTTGTATTTGGGATTGTGACAGCCTGCCATGGATACCGTCACACTGTAAGTCAGTATGTTTCAGTGCCACTTATGCTTCTGTTTAGCAAGCTCTGAAGACATAACGGGCACGAAACAAAAACAGTTGAGCTGGAGAGCATTCCTTTTCTCCCTGAATCTCACAATTATGGCCAGAACACTGAGCAGCTACATAAAGGGCATGGTCAAGCATTGAACAGAACTGTCCTTTCTTCATTGTTGCCACACCCACAGTATCCCATCTCAGGGACAAGGAGGAGTTATCTAGGATTTGGCCTGGAGACTTGTGTTGCCTCACAATTTCAGGAAGAACACACTTTAGAAGATTTTGCTGTCAAGGAGGGCAGTCTTACCTTTGCCCCCAGGCATTATCTGCTGTTTGAATGAGTTTACAAGTCATATTCATCCAGCAGGCACACATAAAACTTTTTAAAACACAAGTAGACCATTCATGTGGAAATTTGCCTTGAGTCAGCTTCAATCAATTTAGGAAAAGGTTAATTTAAACTGTAAACTTGGAAAAACACAATTTACAAAGTTCCTTCAATTAGTCATTCATTCACTTGGTGTACAAATATCGTCTGAACCTCTGGCATATCATAGAAGTCAAAGATCAACGTTCTGCATGTGAGTGTATATGCCACATAAATCATCCATTTTAGTTTTATATCACCTCAATATATTTTTAAGCCAGTGTTTTATATAGCTTGTGGGAAAACCCTGCTAATTAAGGTCGAGGTCTACCATTGTCTGGATAGCCTTCAGGTCGCAGCCCAAAATAGAAGACTCCATTTACCAGCAGAGCTTTCCCTTCTCTTACCCTAACTCCCACATACTTCTATCTGTAGAATTTTTTTTAAATTTTATTTTATTTATGTGAGTACACTGTTGCTCTCTCTTCAGATACACCAGAAAAGGGCATCCAATCCCATTAAAGGTGGTTGTGAGCCACCATGTGGTTGCTGGGAATTGAACTCAGGACCTCTGGAAGAGCAGTCAGTGCTCTTAGCAGCTGAGCCATCTCTCCAGCCCTACCTGTAGAATTTTACATAGTCTTAGTTAGATTGCAGGTTCCTTTTTTTCCCAGTAAGAACATGTTCAGCTAGCACATGAGGTTCCTGAAATGCCTCTCTATGTTAATGAGGAACCTCAGTTCCTTAAGCCTTCAGCCATTGACCATTGCCCATCCTGGATATCCCTACTCTCACCCCAATACTGAACTCTAAAAATTTCTTGAATCAACCTAAATAAAGTTGATCTGTTTCCTCACAGGTGTTCCCAGTGTCATTATTACTGAATTCACTTCATTGTCTCTGCTCCATTTATTCTCCTGGACTGATACTAGCCTAAAATCCCTGGGGACAGGGAGGGTCACAATAGCCCAGGCTACATTTGATCAACCAATCCTGTGGTGTTGTCTAACCTAGAATAGCATTAGACCACATAAGCTACACTCTCTGCACCTTTATAAATTTAATATTTCCTACAGAATTGTATACACATATAAACCCATATGTGATGTCTGCACATATATGCAGAATGTTTTCATTAAACAAGTTGCATACAAGAAAAGAAATAATAGAAATATAAAAAAGGGAAACAGTTTCTACTGCAAATAATTTACTGAAATAATACAAAATAGCACATAGATTTTTAGAAAATAATGGAGAATGATACTTACATCCAATTCAGGAAAACAAACAAAGCACAGAGGCAAAAAACACCAAAGCTTTGAAATCATGGCTGGTAAACACCACAAGGCCACCAGAGTGAGACTATTCTAGTTGGAATGTAAATGTTCCGTAGAGATATTAATGACTGTCCCAGTGGTTGATCAGACCAAGGAAAGAGTGAACACCAAGACACTGGAATTTTCCTAAAATAGTAAGTTAGGAGAAGGAAAAGTTTAAGAGTTTAAGAGTTTAAGAGTAAGACAGGGAGAGCTTGACAGACAGGAAGAAACTGGAACTGGGGAAATGCTGATGGGTGGGAACACATCTTGACCATGACTGCATAGCTGTTCATACTTCTATGTCCTCAATTAAAACCAAATATCATACTAAGATTGAAAATGTGACTTGGGGATAGAAAAGACATTTGTCTATTTTTTTTTGTTTCTTCCAAGTGTGCTCATAGTAATTAAATCTCCTTTCTCCTGTTTTCATCATTACTTGTTTAATGTCGGGAACCAAAAGGCTTTGGCCTGACTAGTAGGCCTGAGTCTTAGTTTCCAGACCCAGTGCCTCAGGATCCCCAGAAATCAGGTGACCAGTCTGCAGTTTTAGAGACATTCAATTTGTCCCCACCTGCAGATTAAGGGAGATCTTGTGATTTTTTTTATCATGTTGTCCATCTGGCAGGAACGTTGACCTTCTGGAACTTCCCCACCCCTGTTACTTCTCCTCTTTATTGCTTCATATATGCCCCTGAAATAAAGGTTTTTTTTTGGAGTTTGATTGGATTATCCTCTTGCTCCCAAGGCATCTCTTATCTCCTGTATCTTTCTTTCATTTGACAGTTCCCTCCTCAAACCCTTGTTGAAGGTCCCCTGGGAAGTACCCCCAGGTGGAATAGCAGCCAAACGTCCTGCAGGCGGGACAGTCCTATTGAGGATCATATAGAGAGGAGACAGTTTAATTCACTTTTTGCATATGTACAGCTTGTTAAGGAATGTCAGGGCCCAGGCACAGTTCCTAACAACTCTGGTAACAATGGAAAGCCAGTCCAGTCAAGCAAACGATGCCGTAGTATTCAAGGAAATCTGGGTGTTGACGGTTAAAAGTATAGCTCCATCTTTGTACTTCCAAGATATTACTGAAAGACCTGACCCCCTTATGAGGAAAGTTAAACCCCTAGCACACTTGGAGCCAGAAACAGAAATAGGACTGAAATTGAATGCTTGGCCAAACCCCACCTGGCTGCATTCTTTCCCTTAAGAAACGGGTGACCATTTTTGTGGTTAGCTAGTTCCTGAAACATTGTGCCTCTGGGCCTGGGGCCAGGCCAAGGTCACCCGTTTCTTAGGGGAAAGAATGCAGCCACATAGAGATTGGCCAAGGATGCAATTTCAGTCCTATTTCTGTTTCTGGCTCCAAGTGTGCTAGGGGTCTAACTTTCCTCATAAGGTAGTCAGGTCTTTCGGTTAGTTACTTTCTTGTTGCTGTGACAAATTTCCTGACAGGAAACATTTAAGAAGGAATGATTCGCTCTGCATCACAGTTGAAGGTACTGTCCATCGTGGTGAGGAGGCATGATGACAGTCATATTGTATCTATACTCAGAAAGCAGAGATTGATTCAAGACTGCCTGTGTGTGACTTGGTTTCTTCCTCTTTAAATTCATTCCATAAACTTACTCATTGTATTACCAAAGTTGGGGTCATAATAAGGTCCTTATGAAACCAGGTTCAGCTACCCATCCCATAAAGTCAACCAGAACAGCTAAATCAATAGAAAATAAAAAGGTGAAAAAATTTTTTTCAATGTGGAAACATTGGAAAGGAGAACACACATATCCAGTAACCCCTTCTAATCCATATTCTGTGATCTGAGATGAGACTAAATCTTAAATTAATGGCCAGAGATATACATAATCAGTCAGGGCACTCTCTTTCCTATCACTGATGGACTGTTGTCTTTGTCAGGCTAAAAATCTTTATCCTGGAGAGAAGAGTTCCTACTCCGTGAGTCCAGACCGTTCTTCCTATATCATTATATTTCAGGGCATTGGGGATATGTGGAATTCAAATTTCTTGCTGTTCATCATTTTGATAGTCACATAGTTAAAGTGTTACATTAAATTATATTTATTTATGCTAGGCTGGTTATAAGTGGATAGTGCTGTCCACAGTACAAGTGGGTGCTACTATCTGAACTACCAGTGTCAATTATAATTTACTGGTTTGCTTAGAGGCTTGTCTCCAGAGTAATTCTAGATCTGTGAAGCTGACAATCAATAATAGCTCTTACTGCATAGGTTCACATGCTTGGAGTATGAGGAAACTCAAGTTTCTGACATTAATTTGGTTTGTTTGTCTGACTTTCAAGTGAAAGTAGTTATTAGGTCATTGATATATTAATGTCCTGTCTACTAGAGACATTTCAGAAGAGAAATTAACAATATCCTGAAAGAGCAGAGTGTATAACTCAGTTACAAAAGCACATGGCTCTGAGTTTTAGTAATCCTGAGCACTTGTGAATGGTTCTTGATGATTTATATCATTTATACAGCACTTGAGAGATAAGGACATACTATGCTTGAGACCAATGAGCTCAAAATTTCTGTATCAATTTTTTTAAAAAAGAACTTTTAGTGTCAGTGATAAATTTCATATATACATATGTCCTATAGCTAGTGGTATTTCAACATTACAACACAGGTGCTTCTTACTTCTGCCCATGCTGTCCAATTAGTATAAATTCCTGAGGAGATAAAAGCCTATATTCAAAGAAAAATGTATTTAAAGTGTGAAAAGAAATTTTTCTTTTATTGCTCCCCTACCTGCATACCTTGAAAACTTCCTGTTGTCAGAAAATAACAGAAGTCTTTATAAAAACACACTTTTAAAGGGTATTTTTGGGAATATTTCCAATTAAGCCTTAAATACTATATATTTAATTGAAATGAAAGCCGCATGTGATATGCAGAAAGATATCATTAAAGCTGTGGTTGAACCAAAGATATAATGATATTATCACAGGAATCAAGAAATGACAGGCAGTTTTTAAGCACAGAAGATCAAATAGCCACTCAGCATCTTAACCAAGAGACATTAAATTATCTTGGTGACAGGATCCAGAATGACTACCAAGTTTACATAGGTCACACTTCACTCTATAGAGATCACAATCAAGCACTTCACCATGAATAACATCAAGTGAATCAACAAACTGCATGGATAAACCAATCCCCATACATCAGCCCTAAAATTGTCAATGGTAGAATTTGAAATGTCTATGTGGGAAAAATTTAAAAACATTAAAGCTACAACAGCTGAATGAGTCTATCAAAAACGAGTGTCAAAATTAGTAATAAATAAAATATATCATAGGTAAGTAACAATTAGAGAGTACCTCTCTTAAGTAACAAGGTGAACCATGCTTATACCTTAGGAATACATGATTTAAATCATGTCAAATTCTTTCAGATATTATATAAGAAAATAAGAAATATTATTCAATACATTCTACATAGATATTATGTCTGACAAGAGAAATAGACCAGGAAATACGAGAAACAGTAAGACAATTTTATTCATAAATTTAGAAAAACTCACAGTTGTTAATGTAACAAATCTTACTATTTTTTATATAACAATTCATGATTAGTCTCTGGAAAGATAACTCAGCAATTCAGAATGTTTGTTATACTTGAAGAGGACCTGCCTTATGTTCCCAGTACCCAGGTCAGATTGTTCACAATTTACATATAATTGCATATCTATGGATTCTGATACCTTCTTCTGCCTACACAACCAGCTACATGCACATAGGTTTAGTTTGCTTTTCTCTTGCTGTGATAAAACATGCTGACCAAAGCCACTACTGAGGAAAGATTGTATTCCAATCACACCTCCAAGCAAATTTCCATCACTGAGAAAAGTCAAAGCAGGATCCTGGAGCAGAAAACATTGAGGAAGGCTCCATACTGGCTTAGTCACTGGCTTCTGCTCATCTAATTTTCTTATATTTACTAGGCCCACCTGCCTAGGGATGGTGTAACCCATAGCTGCCTGAGTCCTCCTATATCAGTCATCAATCTAGGCAACTTCTGACAGGCATAGCCATACAGCTAATCTGATCTAGGCTAATTACCAGTTTATGGTACTTATATGTATTAAGGGATGATCATTTGTCATTGCAATCACCTAGTATATGACTCACTTTTGGAGAAGATATTTGCCTTTTCTCAGTGTCCATTAATCATCTATACAATTATGTTATCATTGTGTACATCTTGTTTTTGTAACAATATTGTTAAAATATCATGGGTACAGCCTCCCTGTCATTTCTAGAAGATACCATTTCTCAGAAGTGCCTTGATCCCCTGGCTCATACAATCTCCCTGCCCCCCTCCTCTGGATATTCCCTGAGAGTCTTAGATATAAGTGTCTTACTGTAGATGTACCAGTTGTGGTTTGACTCACCATGGTCAATTGTTCTCTGCATTTTGATCAATTGTGGATTTAAGTAACAGTCTCTGTGGTGATTTCAATGAGCTCTGGCATTTGAAGACTTTGTCCACACTTAGTGAAACTGTCTGGGGAAGCTAAGGAGTTGTCGACTTGCTGGATGAAGAATGTCACTAAAGAAGGTATTTGAGAATTTAAAGACTTGTCATTTTGAGTTTTTCCTCTCTCCTTCCTGTGTGTGGCCTCTCAGCTTACTGCTTCAGTCACCATGTTTACCTGCTTGCCACACTTACCTGTCATAATGTGATACAGTCTCATCCTTGTAAAACCACAAGGTCAAATAAACCCTTCCTTGTAGAAGTTGTTTTGGTCCTAATGCTATATCACAATATAAAAGTAATGTATACAATCTTCAACCATTGCTAAAAGAAGCTTCCATTATTAAAACTGAGATCTACATGTATCTGTAGGTATAAACTTAAGCATTTAGAATATAGTTGAAAATTATACTGTTCTAGGAAAATAGCTGTAGTGGGTTCTCCTCTAGGGCCCATGATCTCACCATTTATAGTTTGGCTGAGTTTACAGTACCCAGTACAAATACCCTCCTATTGAGCAGACCTTAAATAAATTAGATTACTGTTGGCTAATCTCAAGCTATAAGTATCACTGTATATCCTTAAGGGTATCTGGCCATGCTGATAGTTGTTGTTCATGGACCTTACAGCTATATACTATTTTAATTAATATTTACTATTAATTGCTTTTTCCCTTGACAGTTTCCCTGCTTTGTTTGAATACTATCGGTGCTAGTCCTCATAAGTAAAGCTTTCCAATTTAGTTCCAGCTCTATTTCTCCAAGTCCTGGTGTCTAAAATATGGTATCTTAAGATATATGGTTTCACGTTCTACTCCTGGTAGTCAAGTAAGGGCAATGGCAGTAGTCTATATTATTTTGTGAACATCTTTGACTTTCTCTAAGAACAACCTAAATATGCATTGTTGAATAAAGATAAAAGAATGCTTTCCTATAGCTTTTTCAAGTGTCATTTGTGTTATTTATCCTGTTCCTTACTTCAAAGTCTGTACTGGTCTATCTTTCCAATTTTAGCTGATTTCCCAATTCTCATATTAGACCTCCATAGGATCTGTGTCCTTGTATCTCCTATACAAGCCTTCTTCTCCACTATCCACATGGCCCAATTTTACATTCCTGTTTGTTTTGTTTTTTTGTTCTTTTGTTTTTTTCTTTTCCCAGTTACTCCAGGTTATATACTTATATCCTAAGGTTCAGAGCTAGGATATATAGGTAAGGGCAAACTCAAGGCTTGGTTTTTCTGAATTACTTCACTCACTACAGTATGCTCTAATCTCATCCATTTACCTGCATTTCATTATTTCACTCTTCTTTACACCTGAGTAGAATTCAGCTGTGGATATGGACCACATTTTCATAACCAGTTAAAAGACACTTAGGTTGTTTCTACTTCCTAGCTATTTTGAATATAGTGATGATGAACTTGGATGAACAGTGCTTTTTGTAAAATGCCCACAAATACTATGAAATGCACAGTTCTTCACAGTTGTGATACCTTAAAGAGAATGAATTTCAGACTTAGCTAATGAGTTAGGAAGAACAGTAATTTCTGACTCTGTATGCATTGCATAATTAGGAAGTTCAGTTCTCCTTCCGGGTTGATGAGTGGCTGCAATACTACTGGCAGCTCTCCTCCTAGTTCAATGATTCCAGTAGTGAATAACCTTATATCACCAGGGCACTGAAGAAACACTTAACAGAATATCAAGGCTCACTGGATTAAGCATATTACTTTCAAATTTGAATACTCTTTTTTAAATGCATTTTTTAAAGCACCTAACTTGGGTGCTGAGAACATAGTTTACGTCTCCTAGAATAGTAGCAATCACACATAATGACTGAGCCATTCATTCAGTTCCAAACTTTTGCATTTTATAGACTCATCTTTACAGTTTTTACAAGAAATCTTTACATCTTTACAACTAATTATGACTCTAGCCTTCAGTTACCATGTTGGTAGATTTTGTTTTTCAATACTAAGAGCTGGTATTTAAAACAAGCTTGAAGGCAACGTTGAATCTGAGGTTGTTCAGCAAAAGTAGACACTAAAAGGCATCTTACACATTTGATCATAAACAGCATTGAAATTTTCTATGGAGACCAACCATGTCTGAAGCATTAAAATAACATTAGATGAACAAATAAAATAAATAATTAATACCATCAAAGAATCTCATCAAAGAAAGAATTGATAAAAACTTTGAAAAAAAAAAAACTAAATCATGATAAAGAATCCAGATATAGGTTCAGGCATGAATAAAACTACAAAACTCTAAAGAGGTGGAATTTCAGATCAGTGGAAGAAACACAGGAAACCATTGACAATAGAATGTTCTGGCTTTTTTTTTTGTTTGTTTGTTTGTTTTTAAGAGTTGGATTTGGTTCACATAAGTAGAATTATAGTACCTTGGAGGTAGAGACAGGAGCATCAGGAGTTTAAGGAAATCCTGGAAATCCTGGATTACACTGAACCATGACTCAAAAAAAAAAAAAAAAAAAAAAAAAAGAAATTAACTTGTTGACCTTGCGGTTCATCCATGGTAAACAGAACATAAATGAGAAACAGCTAACTGGTCCCTCTGTGTGCAGAGGAAAGAAAGAAAACAAAAAAAGAAATGGATGAGAAAGTAAAACAAACAATAGGAAAGGGGGTCAATTTGTTACTACTATTACTTTGACAACCTATGTAATTTTAAAAGAATTAATATTTGAATAGACTAAATTAATTTCAGTATTTATAAACATAATTTTACATATTTTGATAAAAAATACAACATAATTCTGACACTAATAAGTGTATATTAAAATGTTTTATAGTAAAATGACATTGTGTCCTGAATTTCTTTTAAAATACTTCAGAAAACATAACTGAGAACATAGATAGATATCAGCTTTAGAACTGGGGCATAATATAGTTTCAAAATACCAATTATTGGGTAATCTTGGTGAAATGTACATGTAGTTCTTTGTAATACTTTGTGATTTATCCTCTGTATTCTTCTATCTTTCTGCAACTCAAAACTCATGATTCTTGTAAATTATAGGAATACATGGTCAAAATCTTCTGTTGAATATTATTTTTTAAATGTTTCCTTCCTTACCTTCTATAATTCTTATCAGGAATATGTTAAACTCTCAATCAATATTGCATGCTTTTTAAATTCTTTCAAATATTTCTTATGTGCTTAAGCTTATAGATAGTATTATTTTTCTTTACATTGAAAAATGTTATTTGCATGTGTTAGTTTTCTGAATTTTTGATGCAAAAATTTTGTGTTTCTTTTACATATATCTATTGTTTCTTGACTTAACTTGAGCATAGTCTCATGTAGCACTGACTAGGCGAAAATTATTATGTAGAAGATGAAGACTTTGAACTCCATATCCTGCTGCTTCTGTCTCTGGAGTGCTGGTAAAAAAGGCATAGGCCACCACACCCAATTTATTCAGTGCTGGTTATAAAACTTAGGATTTTTGCTCATGCTACACAAGAACTCTGTCAACTGAGCTATAACTCAAGACCCTAGAATTCTATTTCAATGCCTATCATCTTACTTTTAAGGGAGAAGTTATTTCTTATGTAAGTCAAAGAAACTTCTTTCAACCTACTTAATCAAAAAAAAAATCTCTAATGCTATTCATAAGATCTAGAGTTCAAGTCCCAGTACAAAAGAACAAACAAACATCATTTGTGCCCAGTTTTAGGCCTTTTCTCTTTTGAACTGTAACTAGTTTGTTGTTCAGCTTATTTATTCTAAAATATTTATACTATACTAGGAGTTAGTAAACAAAAGTTGAATTGTCTAGTCTAACACCTATTTTTTGTTTTTATAATACTTTAATTTATCTCACTAGATTTTAGAGCAATAACTTTAATATAAGAAACTATTGGATATCAGCAGCTGTTTTTGTAAATAATATTTTACCAAAATAATCAGTTTTAATTGGCAATATCTGTGATCTAAGGTCTCAAGAGGATGAGACAGGAGGATCTCGATTTGGAGGCTATCCATGTTTATATTTGACTGGATGCCAAACTCAGATGCAGATAGAAATCCTGTCTCAAAAATAAAAAGGAAAGTGTTTGATAAAGCATCTATGGTTCCAATGTATGAAAGATCAAAGCTAAGGATGAGTTTTGAGATACCTAGGCATTAAATAGCCAGTGAGATGTCAGAAACAGGTATGAAATACTTTGTTCCCTTCAGGTATAGACTTTCACACAGACTTCCCTCTGACATATGTTATCAGGCACCAGGGCATGTATGCCTGGGCTACATATGGTTAGGCACAGACACACATGCAGGTGAGTATACAGTCACAGAGAGATAGACAGACAACTGCTCAGACACACACACACACACACATACACACACACACACACACACACACACACACACACGAGAGAGAGAGAGAGAGAAAGAGAGAGAGAGAGAGAGAGAGAGAGAGAGAGAGAGAGAGAGAGAGAGAGAGAGAATCTTCTGAAGCCAAAGATTAAGCCTAATTGTCTCTGTCCTCATAGGCATATTTATAAGGAGCCTGAACAAAAGTAACATTTTATAAGAAATATATAATATGTAATTTCCTGATATTGGGTGTCAGCCATTTAATTCTTCCTCATAGTTCTGATACCAGTGTTAGCCATATTGACTTATGTCAGATCTTTTATCAGTGCAATATTGTCAACTATTAATTAGGGTCTTCTGTTCTCTACAACTTAAAAAATTCTTATAGCTCCTTTAAACTTGCAGAATTGACTTGTAACAGAGAAAAAATCCTATAGTTTTTTTCTTTATTTTATCCTTTTCTGAAAACCTTTCAATAACTGATTTCATAATTATAGAGCACTACTGTATTTTTTCCATGGTTGATATGTATTGTTATCTGACACTTCAAGCAATAAGTCTGTGAGCATTTCTCCATACTTCTCTTAGGACAAATGACTACCATTTAAATGTTCTATAGGGAAAGGACACCACATCTCTACTTACTGAAAATTAATTCTGAAAACATAAAAAGGGGATGCTTAATTTTGCTATCACCTGGGAGATAACCCTCTGGACATACTTGTGGGGATTATTTTGACTATCTCAATTGTGGTAGGATGCTCTAATCTGTGCATGGCACTAGACCTTGGCTGGGATCCTGAACTACAGAAATAGAGTAAAAGAGCTGAGCAGTTGCTTTTACTAATTGCTCTGTGCTTCTTACTTGCAAATGTGATCAGTCATTTCAAACTCTTGCTTCTTGAACTCCATGCTTGATATACTGGCCAAGAGGCGTACGCTACAATAAACTTTCTCTGTCTTAAGTGACTTTAGACAAGGAATTTTAATCACAGCAACTGGCAAACAAGCTAAGACACTGACATAAGTCTTGTTACCCAGTGTTAAGTCCTACCCTTCTCAGTTTTTATTCCTGAAGCACAGACATTCTAGACCCTAATATGGTGCACTTAATATTTAACTTAAGTAAACTATTTCCAAAATTAACTGGAAACCACAGTTTGAATCTTAAGTATTATATAAGAACCTATGTGATAAAGGCTTGATTCCTACTGTGGTATTAAGCTTTACTGAAAACAATAAAAGGTATCACTACCAGGAGGTTGTGGGTTTTGTTTGTTTGTTTTGTTTTGTTTGTTTGTTTGTTTTGATCAGGTGGGTTCTATCCTGAAAAGGAACTGTTGAACCCTATTTTCTCTGCTTTCACTCTGTTCTCCAACCAGCATCTGAGATGGAGTAAACTTCATTCTATTAGACTCCCCAATGTTCCATACCAGGTCCAAAGCAATGGAACCATTGTCTCATGAGCTAAAGTCTCAGTACTGTGGACCCTGGCAAATGTTTCCCCATTATTTATGTTTGAGTATTTAAACAACCACAGAAACTTAACCACTCACTCCACAGGGCATTTCAACAAATGTGCCAGGCTAAGCATGCTGAATGGAGGCAGGCCCTTCATATGCTTTTAGTAGTATGTGTTGTGGTCTTTAACAATGCACAGAGCCATTAGCTTATAGTCACAGTTAATTAATTCCTAAACAACGAATCATGAGTATATCAACCTCAATCTGTGCAACTTCAGGAAGTTCTCCACCCCATGGAAACTGATTGACCTAAACAAGGCAGTTTAAGGTATAGTTTTTGTTTTCTTCTCTAAGTAGTTGCAAATCTAACCAATAAATACAGTCCTCGTTGAAAAGTTCCATGACATGTGTCTTTTTTCACTGTTCATTCACAGAAGTATGCAATTCTAAATTAATGAAGTAAAAAAACATTATATTCAGTAGCCTGTAGATTTTCAATATGCATAAAAGCCTTGTTTTTATTATCTTATCTATAAATGGATCTATAAAAAAGCCTGTTCGCTGAAGAATTTTTTAAAAACATATCTGTCCTGGGCATATACCCAGAAGATGCTCCAACATGTAATAAAGACACATGT
>CM052711.1:75839966-75881677 GCA_028551405.1 Uromys caudimaculatus | reverse complement strand
AATATGGCTGCTATGAACATAGTGGAGCATGTGTCTTTATTACATGTTGGAGCATCTTCTGGGTATATGTTCAGGAGAGGTATAGCTGGGTCCTCAGGTAGTATTATGTCCATTTTTCTGAGGGTCTGCCAAACTGATTTCCAGAGTGGTTGTACCAGCTTGCAATCCCACCAACAGTGGAGGAGTGTTCTTCTTTCTCCACATCCTCACCAGCATCTGCTGTCACCTGAGTTTTTGATCTTAGCCATTCTGACTAGTGTGAGGTGGAATCTCAGATTTGTTTTGATTTGCATTTACCTGATGACTCAAGACGTTGAGCATTTCTTTAGGTGCTTCTCAGCCCTGCGAATTTCCTCAGTTGAGAATTCTCTGTTTAGCTCCGTTCCCCAGTTTTTGATGGGGTTATTTGTTTTTTTGGAGTCTAACTTCTTGAGTTCTTTGTATATATTAGATATTAGCCCTCTATCGGACATAGGATTGGTTAAGATCTTTTCCCAATCTGTTGGTTGGCGTTTTGTCCTATTGACAGTGTCCTTTGCTTTACAGAAGCTTTGCAATTTCATGAGGTCCCATTTGTCAATTCTTGCTCTTAGAGCATAAGCCACTGGTGTTCTGTTCAGGAACTTTTCCCCTGTACCCAGGTGTTTGAGGGTTTTCCCCACTTTCTCTTCTATTAGATTCAGTGTATCTGGTTTTTTGTGGAGGTCCTTGATCCACTTGGACTTGAACTTTGTACAAGGAGATAAGAACGGATCAATTTGCATTCTTCTGCACGTAGACTGACAGTTGAACCAGCACCATTTGTTGAAAATGCTGTCTTTTTTCCACTGAGTGGTTTTAGCTCCTTTGTCGAAAATCAAGTAACCATATGTATGTGGGTTCATTTCTGGGTCCTCAATTCTATTCAATTGATCTACCTGCCGGTTGCTGTACCAATACCATGCAGTTTTTATCATTATTGCTCTGTAGTACAGCTTGAGGTCAGGGATGCTTCTTTTAGTGCTTCTCAGCTATTCCAGATTTGTCTGTTGAGAATTCTCTGTATAGCTCTGAACCTCATTTACTAATTTGGTTATTTTGTTTGTTGGAGTCTAACTTCTTAATTTTTAAAATATATTTTGAATATTAGCCCTCTGTCAGATGTAGAGATAGTGAAGATAATTCACAATCTTTAAGCTGCTGTTTTGTCTTATTGATAGTGTCCTTTGTCTTATAGAAGATTTTCAGTTTTGTGAAGTCCCATTTATAAAATGTTGCTCTTAGGGCCTGAGCCATTGATAATCTGTTCAGGAAATCATCTCTGGTACCAATCTGATCATGTCTATTTCCCACTTTCTCTTCCATTAGATTTTTTGTATCAATTTTTATGTTGCGGTCCTTGATCTTCTTGGACTTGAGCTTTGTACAGGGAGATAAATATGAATACATTTGCACTGTCCTACATGCAGATATCCAGTTAGACCAGCACCATTTGTTGATGGTGTTTTCTTTTTTCTATTGTACAGTTTTGGCTTCCTTGTTAAAATTCAAGTAACCAGTCTTCAATTCTATCCCATCCATCAACATGTGCTTTGGCAACAATGCCATGAAGGCTTTATCACTATTTCTCTGTAGTACCGCTTGCGGTCAGCAATGATGATCCCTCCAGAGGTCCTTCTACTGTTAAGGATTGTTTTGGCTCTCTTGGGGGTTTTGTTTTGCCATATGTTGTCGAGAATAGCTATAAGGTCCATAAAACATTTCGCTTGAATTTTGATAGAGATTACACTGAATGTGTAGATTGCTTTTGGTAAGATGGCAATTTTCACTATGTTAATCTTATGGTTTCATGAAGATGGGAGATCTTTCCATCTTCTAATATCTTCAATTTATTTCTTCAGGGACTTGCAGTTCTTGTCATACAGATCTTTTTCTTGTTTGATTAGAGACACAACAAGCTATTTTTTATTATTTATGGCTAAGGTAGAGTGTGCTGTTTCCTAAATTTCTTTCTTTGCTCATTTGTCATTTGTGTCAAGGAAGGCTAATGATTTGTTTGAGTTAATTTTATATCCAGACATTTTCCTGAAGTTGTTTATCAGCTGTAAGAGTTTTCTTATAGAATTTTGAGGATTATTTCTGTATAATAGCAAATCACCCTCAAATTGGTATACCTTGACTTCTTCCTTTCAAATGTGTGTCCCTTATATCTTCTTCTGTTGTCTAAGTGCTTGTTGAGCCCCATTTTGGCCCTGCTTGGATCTTGAGGACAAACCTGAGCCGGGCTCAAGCTTCTGCGGCCTTGTGGGAGAGCCTAAGCCTAGCTCGAATTTTGAGACCTGTCTCAGTCACTTCCATATTGGGGTGACTCAGCAAGACCTGTTTGGCCCTGCCTCTGCCCAGCTGTTTCTGATGTGAAGCTTTATCATTGGCCCTGTCAGTTATCTCTTACACTCCTTCACCCTTCCCTGCCTCCTACATCATTTCTTCCCATACTAATTGCCTACCTCCTTGCCTTCTCTATGTAAGCAAGTGCCTAGGTTAATAAAGTGAGTTCCTGTGTCGACAAGACTCCTGGTCTGGTATGCTTCTTTTGGGCCCTAGACACTAGACATCCTGCTCAGCCCAGATAAACCCGGGTGGACCAGGTTCTCTCCTCTCACCTGGACCTGCCGGCAAAGGATCTAACAAGTGCTCTAGCTAGAACTTCAAGTATTATATTGAATAGATAGGGAGAGAGTGGACAGCCTTATCTTGTCCCTGATTTTAGGGAGATTGTTTCTAGTTTTTCTCCATTTACTTGATTTTTGGTTATTTGCTTGCTGTATATTTCCTTTATTATGGTTAGGTGTTCGATTTTGTAAAATGCTTTTTCATCATTTAAGATGATAATCATTTGATTTTTATTCTTTGAGATTTTTGCAGATTGAATTATGTTGATGGATTTCCATATATTGAACTATCCCTGAAGCCCTGGGATAAAGCCTACTTGATTGTGGTGAACAATGTTTTTCATGTGTGTGTGTGAATTCAATTCACAAGACTTTTATTGCATATTTTTCTGTCAAAGTTCATAAGTGAAATTTGTCTGAAGTGCCCTTTCTTTTTTGAGGCTTTGTTTAGTTTAGGTATCAGGGGAACTGTGGCCTCACACACTGAATTTAACTAATTTGTTTCTATTTTGTGCAATAGTTCTAGAAATATTGATATTAGCTTTTCTTTGATTATCTGATGGAATTCTGCACTATAACCATCTGGCCCTGGGCATTTGGGGGGAAAGTTACTGACTGATTCTATTTGCTTAGTGGTTACAGAACTGTTAATATGGTTTACCTAATCTTGATTTAACTTTGGTCTGTGATATATCCCTAGAAATTCATCTATTTCATATACATTTTCCAGTTTTGTGGAGTAAAGGATTTTGAAGTAAGACATAATTACATTTCGGACTTCCTAGGTTACTCTTTTTTTGTCTTCTTTTTTATTTTTGGTTTTGTTATTTGGATATTGTCTCTATGCCTTTTCATTAGTTCAGCTAAGTGATTGTCTGTACTCTTGATTTTCTCAAAGAACAAGCTTTTGGTTTTGTTGATTCTTTTTATTATTCTGTTTGTTTTCAATTGATTGATTTCAGCCTTGAGTTTGACAATATCCGGCCTTCTACTCCTCCTGAGTGTGTTTGTTTCTTTTTGTTCTACTGCTTTTAGGAGTGGTGTGGTGTTAAGTTGCTGGTATAAGATCTCAGCAATTTCTTTATGAAAGCATTTAGTGGTACAAAATTTCCTCTTAGCATGATATTGATTGAGTCCCAAAAGTTTGGGTATGCTGTACCTTCATATTGATTGAGGTCTACATTTTTTTTTTCCACTGACCATTTGATCATTGAGTTCAAAGTTGTTCAATTTCCATGAATATGTAAGCTGTCTGTTGTTTCTGTTGTTATTGAATTTCAGCCCTACTTTGTGGTGATCTGAAAGAATGTGAAGGGTTATTTCAATCCTTTTATATCTATTGAGGATTGCTTTGTGCCTGATTATATGTTCAATTTTGGAGAAGGGTCCCTGAGCTGCTGACAAAAACATATATTATTTTGAGTTTTGGTGAAAGATTCTGGAGATATCTGTTAAATAAATTTGTTTAAAAGCATTTGATAGTTTTTATTGTTTATCTGTTTAGGTTCTGTTTTAATGGCCTGCCCAATGACAGGAGTGGGGTGCTGGTCTTTCTTTTCCACTTTGTAGTTTGGGATTCAGTGTGTGATTTGTGCTTTCATAAACTTTCTTTTATGAATTTGAGTATGCTTGCATTTAGGGAATAGATGTTCAGAATTGAGATGTCATCTTGGTGGATTTTTCATATGATGACTATGAAGTATTCTTCCCCATCTCTTTTGATAACTTTTGATTGAAGTCAATTTTAGTAGATATAAGACTATCTACTCTAGCTTGTTTCTTGGGTTTGTTTGCTTGGAAAACCTTTTGCTAACCATTTAATCTGAGTTAGTTGCTGCCTTTGTTGCTATGTTATATTTCTTGTTTATAGCAGAATGATGGATGCTGTTTAATTTCCAGTCTGTTAACCTGTGTATTTCATTGGAGAATTGAGTCCTTTGTTGTTGAGAGATATTCTTGACCAATAATTGTTCCTGTTTCTATGATGACTGAGGAATTACTGTGTGTATGTGATTTTCTTCTTTTGTGTTTACAGTGAAATGATTAATTTCTTGTAATTTCTTGGGTATTGTTACTCTCCTTGTGTTGGATTTTTCCTTCTAGTATCCTCTTTGGGGCTAAATTAATAGAAAGATGTTGTTTTAATTTCATTTTGTCATGGAATATCTTGGTTTATCCATCTGTGGTGATTGACAGTTTTACTGGGTATAATTGTCTGAGCTGGCATCTGTGGTGTCTTAAGGACTTCAAGACATTTGTGCAGGATTTTGTAGCTTTTAGAGTCACTGTTGAGAAGTCAAATGTAATTCTGATAAGTCTGCTTTTATAGGTTACTTGATATTCTTCCCTTATAGCCTTTAACATTCTTTCTTTGTTCTGTCCATTAAGTGTTTTGATTATAATATGGCAAGTATATTTTCTTTTCTATTCTAATATATTTGGTGTTCTATAAGCTTCTTGTGCATTTATAGCCATGTCTTCCTTAGCTTATAGAAGTTTTCTTCTATGACCTTGTTAAAGATGTTTGTCAGCATTTTGAATTGGGAATCTTCACCCTCTTCTATTCCATTATTCTTTTGTTTAGTCTTTTCATAGTGTTCCAAATTTCAAAGTATAGGTGCTGCATGGAAGGAAGATGGAACTCTAATAGTGCAGGCAGAGTACAAAACTACTGGGTGTGCTGGGGTGCCAGCAGGTGAGGGGCTTTGGTATGGGGGAGATATCTCTGCTATGTCTTGGGTTAATGCATGCAGATCTGCAACTCCACTGAAACACTTAGACATAAATGTTTATTGCAGTATTCACAATAGATGAATCTCAGGGCCAACCTATGCCTTCAACAACATAGGAAAGTATGAGAATAATATGATTTATATACACAATGGATTATTTTTTAACCATAAAGAAGAATGTGGCTATGTTGATTGTAGGAAGCAAGGTACAACTGGAAATAATAATATTAAGCAAATTAAGATAGCCTCAGAAGGAAAAATACATGCTTTATCTCAATGGTGACTTTTCTATAACTGTTCTCACAGATGTGAGAGAAAAAATGTTTTCCTATATAAAGTAATTTCAGTCTAAAATATTCTAAGTGTTCTTGATACATTGAACAAAGTTGAGCAACATACAGACTTCACTTGCAGACATTGGAACGGTATATTGACTAGAGTATATGTGAAATGAATATAGGACAAAATATACCTGGTTGGGACAGGTGCTCTAGAAAAAACTGAATTAAGTACACTTATAGAGATGAGAAAGCAATGTGGCTGGTGATAAGCCATACAAAGTAAATGAGGATAAGAGAAAATCATGCTTCTTAAAGATGCTCCACATCTAATCCAGCTGGGCATTGGCTGGATGATCAGGCTGGGGAGTAGTAGGATCTGCCATAGCAAACAGAATGAATTAAAAGATTTTTCAGTGAAAGAAACATCATTAGGCACTAAAAGCAAGGCATAGGAACTGCCACCCAAGGTAAGGTTAGCTTAGCAACAAAATCATTATTCTTGATAAGCAGTCTGATTAGGTCTAGAATTAATTAAGAGATACTCATATTTTCCTTGTCTGTGAGTAATTCATAAAAGGATTAACCGAGGAGTGAAAACTGCCCAGGTATTTGTGGCACCTTCTGGCAGCAGAACAGACGTAAAGAGGTCTGCAGGCAATGAAGTGATACCTGTCTGCCTACCTCCATTGCATCATGCTTGTCCACTTAAGTGCTTCCTGCCTGCTCATGTTCAGTGCTCCATGACTATCCACCTTCAACATTCCAAGCCTTACCAACATTGTTCCATATACTGTTGCCACTGTTCTGCTTTACTGTCATTGAAGTCCAGATCCTTAGGCCTTCCAAAGTGGGCTAAGGAATAGTAGCCTCCATAAATCCTACAGGTCTTCTGCACCAGATTGGGACTACTGTTTCTCTGGCTTCATGAAGTAAGTAGCTCTTGAGCTTTCAGCCTCCTGAATGCTGATGTACACTGATGACTACTCAGATCATATCTTGTAACCAAATCTAATCGTCCATTTTCTTAATATATATTCATTCTATAATTTATATATCTCTAGACAAACCTGAGTTGTCTAGACTTCTAGTATTCCAGAATTATCAGAAATATAAGAGAATTATATCTAAAAATAATCTCTGCCAAGTAGCATACCCAATAGTGTTTTCTCTAGCTGTACTAGCAATAAAGTTGAGTGTGGAGCATCAGAATCCCAGTCACTTATGAGGAACCAAAGGCTGTAACTGAAGAGCTAGTAAAAATTGGAAGCCAATAGATGTGAACCATGTATGGTCTTTCATTTGGCTAGAGTCATAGAAATGGGTCAGGAGGTTTTAACTTTTCATTTGCTAATGGCAAGCTATGTGGTTGCTGAACTGGAACTTAGATTTAACCAGAACATTTTCAGTTTCCTGTAAGGCAAGGCTATTGTTACTGAACCATGCTGAATTAATCTTTTTATTACCTATAGTATACTCTTCCAGATAATGTAAGTTATATTTACACTGTCATCATGTATTTGATTTGTCACTTTCACAGCTATGTGTCTTTTCAAAGCTGACCCACACTATTTTAATAACACTATCATCTGGAGCTCCATTTTTAATCATAATTACATCAGATAAATCTTCAATATTTTGTTTGACTGTGATTCAGGTTCAGTAGTTAATAAGAAGCAAAAGGACAAAGTATTGACAATTTTGATGATATATAGTGACTGTAAAAGTAATGATCTAGAATCAACATAGAGATGAGTTTCTGGGTAATCATTTGAGGAAATATCTTAACTAGGTTAACTAGTGTTGGAAGATTTACCTTAAGTATAGTCAGTGCCATTCATTGAGCTGAGATTCTGTACAGTATAACATGATGGAGTAAGAGTAGCCATGGCACAGTCTTGCCATAATGATTTCCTCAGCGTGATGAACCATGTACTCAAACTAAAAGCCAAAGTAAACACACTTTCTTTCTTTGCTTCTTATAAAATATCTGGTTTTCATAATTTAAAAATTAGTATATTGGTGATAGTGAATCATTATCCAGATTTTATGTGATTTGAATTTCCTCTTCTTGGATGGCCACCAAAATACAGATATCTAAGGAAGATCTGCAAAAGACTTCCTGTCTGATTTTTTTTTTTAATTTATTTTTTGATACTTTATTTACATTTCCAATGCTTCCCCCTTTCTAGGTCTTCTCTTTGGAGACCACCTATCCCTTTCCCCTCCCCCATCTCTATGAGGGAATTCCACCTCTCACCCACCCACCCACCCACTCCCATAATCCCAACTTGACATTCCCCTTTACTGGGGCCTCTCCTTCCCCTGATGGCCAACAAGGCCTTCTTCTGCCACATTTGTGGTCTGAACCAGGGGTCTCTCTATGTGTATTCTTTGGTTGGTGGTCCAGCCTCCAGGAAGACCGAGGGGTGGGTCTGGCCAGTTGACACTATTACTCCCTCCATAGGGCTTCAAACTACCCCAGCTCCTTCAGTCTCTCCTCCAACTCCTTCATCTGGGACCTCACTCTCAGTCCAGAAGTTACTGTAAAGTGAAATTTGGGTATTCCAAACGTTTCAGCTACTAACCACTTATCAGTGATTACATCCCATGTTCATTCTTTTGTGACTGAGTTACCACGCTCAGGATGATATTTTCAAGTTCCATCCATTGGCCTGCAAATTTCATTAAATCATTGTTTTTAATAGCTGAGTAGTACTCCATTATGTAAATGTAACACTTTGCTGTATCCATTCCTCTGATGAGGGACATCTGGGTTGTTTCCAGCTTCTGGCTATTATAAATATGGCTGCTATGAACATAGTGGAGCATGTGTCTTTATTACATGTTGGAGCATCTTCTGGGTACATGCCCAGAAGTGGTATAGCTGGGTCCTCAGGTAGTATTATGCCCATTTTTCTGAGGGTCCGCCAAACTGATTTCCAGAGTGGTTGCACCAGCTCGCAATCCCACCAACAATGGAGGAGTGTTCCTCTTTCTCCACATTCTCACCAGCATCTGCTGTCACCTGAGTTTTTGATCTTAGCCATTCTGACTGGTGTGAGGTGGAATCTCAGACTTGTTTTGATTTGCATTTCCTTGATGACTAAGGATGTTGAGCATTTCTTTAGGTGCTTCTCAGCCCTGCAAATTTCCTCAGTTGAGAATTCTCTGTTTAGCTCTGTTCCCCATTTTTTGATGGGGTTATTTGATTTTCTGGAGTCTAACTTCTTGAGTTCTTTGTATCTGTTGGATATTAGCCCTCTATCGGACGTAGGATTGGTAAAGAACTTTTTCCAATCTGTTGGTTGCCATTTTGTCCTATTGACAATGTCCTTTGCCTTACAGAAACTTTGCAATTTCATGAGGTCTCATTTGTCGATTCCTGATCTTAGAGCATAAGCCATTGGTGTTCTGTTCAGGAACTTTTCCCCTGCACCCACTGGTTGGAGGCTTTTCCCCACTTTCTCTTCTATTAGATTCAGTGTATCTTGTTTTATGTGGAGATCCTTGATCCACTTGGACTTGAGCTTTTTACAGGGAGATAGGAATCGATCAATTTGCATTCTTCTGCATGTAGACTGCCATTTTTTGAAAATGCTGTCTTTTTTCCACTGAATGGTTGTGGCTCCTTTGTCAAAAACCAAGTGACCATAGGTGTGTGGGCTCATTTCTGGGTCTTCAAATCTATTCCTTTGATCTTCCTGCCTGTCACTGTACCAATACCATGCATTTTTTTTTCACTACTGATCTGTAGTATAGCTTGAGGTCAGGAATGCTGATTCCCCCAGACGTACTTTTGTTGTTGAGAATAGCTTTTGCTATCCTGGGTTTTTTGCTGTTCCAAATGAATTTGAGAATTGCTCTTTCTAAGTCGATGAAGAATTGAGTTGGAATTTTGATGGGGATTGCATTGAATCTTTAGATTGCTTTTGGCAGGATGGCCATTTTTACTTTATTAATCCTGTCAATCCATGAGCAGGGGAGAGCTTTCCACCTTCTGAGGTCTTCTTTGATTTCTTTCTTCAGAGACTTGAAGTTCTTGTCATACAGATCTTTCACTTGTTTGGTTAGAGTCACACCAAGATACTTTATATTGTTTGTGACAATTGTGAAGGTTGTCATTTCCCTAATTTCTTTCTCTGCCTGTTTATCCTTCGAGTATAGGAAGGCTACTGATTTATTTGAGTTAATTTTATATCCGGCCACTTAGCTGAAGTTGTTTATCAGCTGCAGCAATTCTCTGGTGGAAGTTTTCGGGTCACTTAAGTATACGATCATATCATATGCAAACAGTGATCATTTGATTTCTTCCTTTCCAAATTGTATCCCTTTGACCTCCTTTTGTTGTCCAATTGCTCTAGCTAGGACTTCAATTATTATATTGAATAGATAGGGAGAGAGAGGGCAGCCTTGCCTAGTCCCTGATTTTAGTTTCTCTCCATTTAGTTTGATGTTGGCTACTGGTTTGCTGTATATTGCTTTTACTGTTTAGGTATGGGCCTTGAATTCCTGATCTTTCCAAGACTTCTATCATGAAGGGATGCTGAATTTTGTCAAATGCTTTTTCAGCATCTAATGAAATGACCATGTGGTTTTTTTCTTTGAGTTTATTTACGTAGTGGATTACAGTGATGGATTTCCAAGTATTGAACCATCCCTGCATTCCTGGGATGAAGCCTACTTGATCATGATGAATGATCGTTTTGATGTGTTCTTGAATTCAGTTTGCGAGATTTTATTGAGTATTTTTACATCAATATTCATAAGGGAAATTGGTCTGAAGTTTTCTTTCTTTGTTGGGTCTTCCTGAGATTTTGGTATCAGTGTAACTGTGGCCTCAGAGAAGGAATTGGGTAGTATTCCTTCTGTTTCCATTTTGTGGAATAGATTGAAGGGTATTGGTATTAGTTCTTCTTTGAAGGTCTGATAGAATTCTGCAGTGAACCCCTCTGGTCCTGGGCTTTTTTGGGTTGGGAGACTATTAATGACCACTTCGATTTCCTTAGGCATTATGGGACTGTTTAAATGGTTTATCTGATCCTGACTTCACTTTGGTGTTTGGTATCTGTCTAGAAAATTGTCCATTTCATCCAGATTTTGCAGTTTTGTTGAGTATAGGCTTTTGCAGTAGGATCTGATGATTTTTTGAATTTCCTCAAAACCTGTTGTTATGTCTCCCTTTTCATTTCTAATTTTGTTAATTTAGATCCTGTCTCTGTGCCCTCTGGTTAGTCTGGCTAAGGGTTTATCTGTCTTGTTGATTTTCTCGGCGAACCAACTCTTGGTTTTGTTGATTCTTTGTATAGTTCTTTTTGTTTCTACTTGGTTGATTTCAGCCCTGAGTTTGATCATTTTCTGCCTTCTACTCCTTTTGGTTGCATTAGCTTCTTTTTGTTCTAGAGCATTCAGGTGTGCTATTAAGTTGCTAGCGTATGCTCTCTCCAGTTTCTTTTTGAGGGCCTCAAAGCTATGAGTTTTCCTCTTAACACTGCTTTCATTGCGTCCCATAAATTTGGGTATGTTGTACTTTCATTTTCATTAAATTCTAGGAAGTCTTTAATTTCTTTCTTTATTTCTTTATCAAGTTATCATAGAATAGAGAATTGTTCAGCTTCCATGTGTATGTGGGCTTTCTGTTGTTATTGTTGCCACTGAAGACCAGCCTTAATCTGTAGTGATCTGATAGGAGGCATGGGATTATTTCAATCTTCTTGTATCTGTTGAGGTTTGTTTTGTGGCCGATTATATGGTCAGTTTTGGAGAAGGTACCATGAGGTGCTGTGAAGAAGGTATATCCTTTTGCTTTAGGATGAAATGTTCTATAGATATCTGTTAAATCCATTTGCTCCATAAGATTTGTAAGTTTCACTGTGTCTCTTTTTAGTTTGTGTTTCCAAGATCTGTCCATTGATGATAATGGAGAGTTGAAGTCGCCCACCATTATTTTGTGAGGTGCAATGTGTACTTTGAGCTTTATTAAAGTTTCTTTTATGAATGTGGGTGCCCTTGCATTTGGAGCATAGATGTTCAGAACTGAGAGTTCTTCTTGGTAGATTTTTCCTTTGATGAGTATGAAGTGTCCTTCCTCATCTTTTTTGATGACTTTTTGGTGAAAGTCAATTTTATCCGATATTAGAATGGCTACTCCAACCTGTTTCTTGGGAACATTTGCCTGGAAAATTGTTTCCCAGCCCTTTACTCTGAGGTAGTATATGTCTTTATCATGGAGTTGGGTTTCCTGAATTCAGCAAAATACTGGGTCCTCTTTATGGATCCAGTTTGTCAGTCTATGCCTTTTTATTGGGGAATTGAGTCCATTGATGTTAAGAGCTATTAAGGAATAGTGATTGTTGGTTCCTGTTATTTTTGATGTTATTTTTACTTTTATGTGGCTATCTTCTTTTGAGTTTGTTGAAAGATTTCTTTCTTGCTTTTTCTGGGGTGTAGATTTCCTCTTTGAGTTGACGTTTACCATCCATTTTCCTTTGTAGTGCTTGGATTGTGGAAACATATTGTGTAAATTTGGTTTTGTCATGGAATATTTTGGTTTCACTATCTATATTAATTGAGAGTTTTGCTGGGTATAGCAGTCTGGGTTGGCAGTTGTGTTCTCTTAGGGTCTGTATGAGTTCTGCCCAGGATCTTCTATTTTTCATAGTCTCTGGTAAGAAGTCAGGTGTAATTCTGATACTTCTGCCTTTATATGTTATGTGACCTTTTTCCCTTACTGCTTTTAGTATTCTTTCTTTGTTTTATGTATTTGGTGTTTTCACTATAATGTGATGGGACAAATTTCTTTTCTGGTCCAATGTGTTTGGAGTTCTGTAAGCTTCTTGTATATTTATGTTCATCTCTTTCTTTGGGTTAGGGAAGTTTTCCTCTATAATTTTGTTGAAGATATTTGCTGGTCCTTTAAGTTGGTAATCTTCAATTTCATCTATACCTATTATTCTTACGTTCTGTCTTCTCATTGTGTCCTGTATTTCATGGATGTTTTGGGTCAGAAGCTTTTTGCATTTTGCATTTTCTTTTACTGTTGTGTCGATGTTCTCTAGGGGATTTTCTGCTCTTGAGATTCCCTCTTCTATTTCTTGTATTCTGTTGGTGATGCTTACATCAATGGTTCCTGATTTATTTCCTAGGTTTTCTAACTCCAGGGTTGTCTCCCTTTGTGATTTCTTTATTGTTTCTATTTCTATTTTTAGCTCCTGGATAGTTTTATACATTTCCTTTGTCTGTTTGATTGTTTTTTTCTTGAAATTCTGCCTGTTTGATTGTGTTTTCCTGTAATTCTTTAATGGATTTTTGTATTTCTTCTTTAAAGCCTTCTGGGTTGTTTATCTCTGCTCTCTTGTATTTCTTTAAGGGTGTTATTCATTTCTTTCTTCATGTCTTCTATCATCATCATGAGAAATGATTTTAAATCTGAGTCATGCTTTTCTGGTGTGTTGGGGTATCCAGGGCATGCTGTGGTGGGAAAGCTGGGTTCTGATGGTGCCAAGTACTCTTGGTTTCTCTTCATTATGTTCTTATCCTAGCCTTTTGCTATCTTGTTAACTCTGATTATAGCTGATCTTACTCTTTCTGGTTGTGGCTTGCCCCTCCTGCAGGCCTTTGTGTCAAAAATCCTTGAAGACCAGCTCTCTCTGAGAGGTGTTTGGGTCCACTCTGGGGTGCAGAAAGAAATCGGAAGGATCTTGTCCCCAGCTGTCCCTTGGTTCCTATGTCTTGATGGCTCTGCAAGAGTCCCTTGATCCAGTGAGTTTGAACAGAAGTGGTGGTTTTGCCTGTGCTCAAAGGTGTGCCAGCACTACTGGGATACCTGCTTTCTCCTGGAACCCTGTGGCCCAGGGAGAGGTCTCCCCCCACAGATGGAACCAGAAGGTACAGAGGTTTCCTGCCCCCGGGTTCTCATGCCATGGATCTCACTGGATCCGGGTGGGTCTGAGTGAGATGTGTTGCTCCCCTTAACCCCACTCACGTCTTTTCCAAGCTCCTGGGAGGGTAGCTTTCTCCGATGTTCGTTGGCTATGGACTCCTGGTGGCCCAGGCAGAGGTCTCCACCCTCCTGTCTGATTTTTAAAGTTAATGTCTTATGTGAATGTAATTATTTTCAGAATACTAAAATGGTAGTGCTGAAATTTCTCTGGTTTTCTTCAGAAGAGTACATACTTGTTCTCTATCCATTTATTCACTTATTTATTCAACAAGCATCAATTTACTATATTTTATAGTCAACATGTTGTCATAGAAATTGAAACAAAAGCAAGAGTCACAGATTGTTCAATATTTGTGAAATTGCAAACCATTACAACTAGTCCCTGTTGTTATGAAGTCCCTGTAGACTTGCCTAGTATGCTCAAATTTTAGAAGCTTACAATGCTGAACATTGATTTTCGTTCCTATTACTTAAGGTTTGCTGAAAGGGGGCTCTTCAGACTGCTCTCAAAGATCACAGTCTCTCTTCTCTCTTTTTCCTTAAACTAGCACCACCATTGTACCCCTCCTCCTGATATGAATAAGAATGTTGGAGAATGAGAAGTTTCTGTTGGTTCTTAAGGTGTTAGGAAGTTGATAGACTATTCCTACAATCATCTTGGTCTCTAACCAACTCATGGTTCTCAGTCAGGACCATGATTACCCTAGATATGATGAGTACCCACAGTTCACAGGAGGTAACATCCAAAGGTCTGATCACAAGTGCATTGTTCTATTGAGGGAAATCATTAAGATTGAAGACTCAGCACAATGTTCTGTTTGGAGAAGGGGAAGGAGTAGAGTCAGAGAAAGCATTACAGACGGATCATTATCATGACTTGTAGTGGTGGCATAAATCACCTCAGAGCAGATTATTTGAACAGGGACTTTAGGAGATTGACTGGAAATTCAAAGGGACTTTTGGGGGAGACAGCAAAATTAATAAAGTGACAACTGAGCAAGCATGGAGTGTTAAGTTCAGATACTGTCTTAGTCAGGGTTTCTATTCCTACACAAACATCATGACCAAGATGCAAGATGGGAAGAAAGGGTTTATTGAGCTTACACTTCCATGCTGCTGTTCATCACCAAAGGAAGTCAGGACTGAAACTCAAGCAGGTCAGGAAGCAGGAGCAGATGCAGAGGCCATGAAGGGATGTTCCTTACTGGCTTGCTTGCTTCTCCTGGCTTTCTTATACAGCCCAAGACTACCAGCCCACAGATGGTACCACCCACAAGGGAACCTCTCCCCTTGATCTCTAATTGAGAAGATGCCTTATAGTTGCATTTCATGGAGGCATTTTCTCAAATGAAACTCCTTTCTCTGTGATAATTCCAGTTTGTGTCAAGTTGATATAAAACCAGCCAGTGTAATTTGAGGCCTTGTCAACTTGTTACACAAATACATCACTATTTAGCCTTGACTCTTACTTTCTTATTTATCCCTAATATATAAATAACTTCTAAAGTCCCACAGTCTTTGCAAATTCTTACTATTAAAATTTCAAGATATCCAATCTCTTAGAATTCAGTCTTTTTATCATCAAATTCTCTTAACTGTGGGCTCCACTAAAACACCTTCTTCCTACAAGAGGGAAAATATACCAGGGCACAATCACAATCAAAAGCAAAACCAAACTCCAACCATCCAATGTCTGGGATCCAATCACGATCTTCTAGATTACTCCAAGGGCTTGAGTCACTTATTAAGCTCTGCCCTTTGTAGCACACACCTTGTCTTCTAGACTAGAGAAGCCTGTACTCCACTGTTACTGCTGTTCTTGGTCATCATTTCATGGTACTGGCATCTCCAAACACTGCTGTCTTCTGCTGCAACTAGGCTTTACCAACATCCTCTCACAGTCTCTCTTCATGGTGCCAATCATCACCTCCTTTGCATGACCGCTTCAGTCCTGGGCCTTCAATTGCAACGAAGGATGAACGTTCACCAATGGCCTTCTGTGGCCTTTCACAGTGCCCAGGCCTTAGCTGCTCTTCATGACTCCTTCATGCCTTCAAAACCAGTACCAACTAGGTGACTCTTACACATTACCAGGTCCAGCCACAGCACAAGGTACAACCCTGGTTATCTCTTGAATGCAGCCTCTGTGCTCTCAGAAAACACTTTTCAGAAAATTTCATCTCAATGATGCTGGGCTCTTCCCAATCACTGCCAATTTCCCAACTCCAGCTAACCAGCATCAATAGTTCCAGTAACACAAGGCTTTGGCTTTAGTAGTTCTGGTATCTTGTTAATCACAGGTTATCCTTCAGCCCCAGCTAACCAAAACCAGATAACCTTCACAGTCAAACTAGCAACAGCCTTGATAAGAGTCTTTAATCTTTCCTCTGAAATTTCACAAGCCAGTCCTCCATCTTCTACACTGTTCTCAACATTATTAGCTCCTACACAACATCCTACAAAGCTCTTAACACCAGAAGGATCTTCTAGCCCAAAGTTCCATAGTCCTTCCACAATCCTCCCCAAAACAAGGTTAGGTTATCACAGGAATATTCCACTCCTGGCACCAATTTGTCATAATCAGAGTTTCTATTCCTGCACAAACATAATGACCAAGATGCAAGTTGGGGAGGAAAGGATTTATTGAGCTTATACTTCCATGCTGCTGTTCATTACCAAAGTCAGGACTGGAACTGAAGCAGGTCAGGAAGCAGGAGCTGATGTAGAGGCCATGGAGGGATGTTCCTTACTGGCTTGCTCAGCTGACTTTCTTATAGAGCCCAAGATTACTAGCTCACAGATGGTACCACCCACAAGAGACCCTCTCCCCTTGACCACTAATTGAAAACATGACTTACAGCTGGATCTCATGGAGGCATTTTTCTTAACTGAAACTCCTTTCTCTGTGATAACTCCAGGTTGTGTCAAGTTGACATAAAACCAGCCAGTACAGATACATAGCACTCAGGTAAAACCTGTGCATGGCAATATATGACTGTAACAGAATCCTGGGGATTGGAGGTAGGATTCCTGGCAAATTATTCTTCCAAAAGCATCAAGATGCAAGTTCACTGAGATACTATGTGTAAACAAGTAATACAATAAATAAATAAATATATAAATATATAAATATATAAATTAATAATTTTTTAGAGATGTCCCAGAGAATATGAGCCCTTAATCCTTTTGCAGAGATGTTGGCTTATATTCAGAGCCCTAACATTTGGAACCTCACAACTACCTGTGACTCCAGCTTGAGGATATCAATTTACTTCTTCTGGCCTCCTTGGGAACATGTAATTATGTACATACACACACACACACACACACACACACACACACAGATACACACCCACACCCACACACTGACATTGGCATTGTCAAATACTATTGCGGGTTTCTATATATTCTACAAAGATCAAACTTCTGTATCAATATCAGCCAAGGATAAGTTCACAATGGCCTTTGATATACTTTGAGTGTAAATATCATGAAGAAACCTAAAAATAAATTATTCATAAGAACTACATTTAAGTTACTTTAACTAGTAGCATGCTATTAAAAGCAGATTGTGATAACAGTTCAATTTTATTTTTAATTACCTTCTAGATTAAAAGTTGACAACAGTTCTTGACAAATCAAATGTTCAGCTTAAGTCCCAGAAGCCTTAGAAATCTTTAATGAATAAACAATGATAGTTATGGCCTACAATATGTCATAACCTTTATTTATAGAGTGAGAAAAAGGGATTAACTATAATTTCCAAACCACTATCCACATAATGTTCTTCATTTCATTCAGGAAATTCAAAATGCTGATGTATTATTTCTTACCTGAAATACCCAGCTTCTAGAAACTAGTTCCTTGTACATTTGCTCATAATTCCTGTATACTATCCTGTCCACCAATAAATCAACAAATCCCTCTTGATATACCCAGTGACCTGCCCATGCTGCCTTCAAATACATGCATGCATGCACACATGCATACACACAAACATACAGGCACACATGCCACAATTTTCACACATGGTAGCAATATATTTTGTAAAAAAAAAAAAGGCACTTTGTAAGTAACCATTCTAAAAATGCATATATGCAAATTATTTTTTTTCCTTTTTTCATCTTTTGTAAATTTTCTTTGAAATGATTCTATGAATTATTACAAGACATTGGAATCATCAATGTGGTTAAATGCCTCAGTGGGTAAAGCGCCTGCTGCAAATCAGATTATCCAAGTTTGAGCCTTAAGATCCACTGTTTAAAATATAGAAACAACTCCTAAATGCTTTCCTCAGACCTCCACATGAGTGCTAAGGGGCATGATTGCATGTGCGTGAAAATGCCCATACAGTAAATCAATAAGTCAGAAAATTAATTCTTTAAAAGTATAATCAGGGCAAGTTTATGATACTTAATTCTATTCAGGATCTTACTGGACCATTAAAACCATATCCAATATTGCATGTGGGAACAATCTCCTTTTGTGTGGAATGGTTCTAGTATACTGGGAAACAAAAGCAGAAGACGAAACCTGGACTTTTCTCTAGCTGGCGTTCATGACCTCATTCACTATGTGATAGCAATGAAATACTGTGGTGTAGGCAGGACCAGGTTGGACCCAAATTGTATCTTGCTCATCAGTTAGTACATAGAGGGTGATGGATACACATATACTGATCTCCAGGGAAGACTATACTGTTGAAGAGATATGGTATGTCATTCCATATCCATGAAGGATATGTCACTCATTTTTACAAGTCTCTATCATTTAGTAGGAGTATTTAGATAAGATACATTATACATATTAATTATATGCCATAATGCTATGACAAAGCACCCAAGAAACCAACATAAGGATGGAAAATTTTGTTTTTGCTCAAAGTTTGGGGAGATACAGTATATGGTGGCAAGGATGGTTGGTTGGTTGTGGAGGTAGAAAGCTCCCTCCATGCGGAGACTGTGAACTTATAAGGATAGTGCTAGGTGGGGAGACCTAAAAAGGGAAATACATTTGAAATGTAAATAAAGCAAATATCCAATCAAAAAATTAAGATAGTGGTAGATGAAAATTTATTTTATTATAGCTTATTTTATTATTTATTTTGGCAAACATGTTTGTTTTTAACAATTCTTTTTTTTAACATTTTAATTTCTTGTAATGTATTTCTTTCTTTTTTAAAAAAGATATATTTATTTTATTTATATGAGTACACTACCACTATCTTCAGACTTACCAGAAGGGAGCATCAGATCTCATTTTAAATGGTTGTGAGACACCATGTGATTGATGGTAATTGAACTCAGGACCTCTGGAAGAGCAGTCAGTGCTCTTAATTGCTGAGCCATTTCTTCAGCCCCAATGAATTTCTTTTTAATGCATTCAACACAAAAAATATCCGTATCATTTAATGAAAATTGTTATTTGCTTCACTTTGTAAACATATTAAATTTTTAAAGATTTATGTCATTCAAACAATGTAATTATTTGAGCTTGTCACGTATATGTACATTAAATATATACATGCATATCCATATATATGCATATATAAAAAGACGTTTGTAACAAGGAATGAAATTTGAAGTTTATAACTAGACAATGATGCAGTTAAGAAGAAAGAAATCGAGCCAGGAATGCTGGAACAGGCCAACAATCCTAGTACATGTGAGATAGAGAGAGACAGGTCATAAATTTGAAGTTAATCTATGCTATAAGGTTAGATCACCACAAGATACCAAAAAGATGGAACAATAAGCCAAACAATCAAAACTCTACCAGTATTGATTCAAGAACATTGACTTCATGGACTCAGGTTGAAGTTTTTCTTAAAGGAACTCACTATTAGAAGTTAAACTTGGATTTTCCACAAAATGGTGTTATTTTTTCACTATTTTTTGGGGGGGTTGGATGTTTATTTACATTTCAAATGTTTTCCCCTTTCCAGGTCACCTCTTTAGAACCCCTTATCCCATTCTCCCTCCCCCTGCCTCTATGAGGGTTCTCCCCTACCTACTCACCCACTCCAGTCTTTCCTCCCTAGAATTACCCTACCCTGGGGCATCTAGCACACTCAGGTCCAAGGGTCTTTCCTCCCATTGATGGCCAACAAGACCCTCTTCTACCATATATGTGGTCAGTCCCATGGGTCCCTCCATGTGTATTCTTTGGTTGGTGGTTCAGTCTCTAGGAGCTCCTGAGGATCTGGCCAGTTGACACTGTTGCTCCCTCCATGTGGCTACAATCCCCCTCAGCTCCTTCAGTCCCTTCTCCAACTCCTCCATCTGGGTCCCCATGCTCAGTCCAATGGTTGGCTGTGAGCATCTACCTCTGCATTTGTCCGGCTCTGCCTGAGCCTCTCAGGAGACAACTTATCATGCTTCCATCAGCAAACACTTCCCAGCATACACCATAATGTCCAGGTTTTGTGGCTGTATGTAGGATGTATCACCAGGTGCAGCTGTCTCTAGATGGCCTTTCCTTCAGTCTCTGCTACACACTTTCTCTCTGTATTTTCTCCTGTGAGTATTTTGTTCACCCTTCTAAGAGACACTGAAACATCCACATTTTGATCTTCCTTCTTCTTGGGCTTCACATGGTCTCTGAATTGAATCTTGGATATTCTGAACTTTTGGGCTCATATTCATTTATCAGTGAGTACATACTGTGTCATGGTATTTAGTAAGACAAAAAACTTCCAAATATGATCAACATGTGATTTATGTATGTATATGATTCTAATTGAGAATAAGTTTTCTGATTAAAATGTGGAACTACTATAATTAAAATATCATATTTGTAAATGAAGAAAGAGTTTTCATATTAATTTGGACATTTCTTATATTGCCTTTCCTTCCTCAGAAAAGGCTATCTTCAGAGTTGCTGAAAAAAAGAATAAAGCTAGCCACAGCGATCAGGATATGTGTCACTAACCGAACAGTTTTGATTGTACATGTGAGAAAAACACTGCGATATCACTATTCTTGTTAGCTTTAGATATCAGCTGGATGCTGCCCACAGGAACCTGAGAAGAAAGCTTGGAAGAAGAAAGTGCTTAGATCACATTAGGCCAATCTGTTTCTAGGAAGCAAAGTCAGTAACTCATTATTAATTGATACTGCAAGGTCCAGGTCACTGTGTTCATCATCATCCCTTGGCTAGTAGGTCTCCACTGTGCAAGAAAGATACATAAGCATAGTCTGAGAATGAGGCAGATAGGTAACAAGTTTGCTCCAGAGTTTCTTCTTTCTCTTCTTCCTCTTCCTCTTCCCCCCCTCCTCCCCCTCCTCCTCTTTTACTTCTCCTCCTTCTCATTTTCCTCTCCTTCTCCCTTTCCTCCTCCTTTTTTGTTATATTTTATTTATTAATCATTTTATTTGTTTACATTTCAAATGTTATCTCCTTCCCAGTTTTCACTCCATGATCCCCGATCCCGATCCCCTCCCTTTTGCCTCTAAGAGGGAGTTTCCTACCTACCACTCCCACTTCACCCCTCTAGCATTCCCCTTCTCTGGAGCATCAAGCATCCACAGGACCAAGCACCTCCCTTGATTGTTTATGAAACGATAATGAGATAAGAGATATGTTCTGTGGGTGTATGTGGTGAGGTGTGGGGGAAAGGGGTGTCCCATCGAGCCCATGCCAAGGCATCCCTTCCACACTGAGAGACTGGCCACATGATGGTATAGTACAGAATAGAATTTATTCAGGGTATGGGGTAGAAAGCTAAGAGGGTAGTAGAAGCAGAGAAATGCAGAGAGAGGGAGAGAGTAGAGAAGTAGAGACCAGCCATGATCACATGGAGCATGGGAGGAATGGGGAGAGAGAAAGAGCAAGGGAGCAAGAGAGCAAGAGAGAAAACAAGAGAGGTTAAGAGAGGAGGCAAGAGAGGCAAGAGATAAGAGAGAAAGCAAGAGAGAGAGGAGGTGGCAAGCAGTCCCTTTTACAATGGACTAGGCCCACCTGGCTGTTGCCAGGTAACTGTGGGGTGGAGTTTAGACAGAATGCTAACATCCCCTCCCACTGATCCCCAGATGAGGCAGTCCTCTGCTACATATGTAGCTGGAGCCATGGACCAGTATGTGTATACTCTTTGGTGGTTTAGTCCTTTGGAGCTCTGAGGAGTCTGGTTAATTGATACTGTTGTTTTTCCTATGGAGCTGCGATACCCTTCAGCTCCTTAAGCCCTTCCCCTAACTCTTCCTTTGGTGTCCCAGGCTCAGTTCAATCATTAGCTGTGAGTACCTGCATATGTTTTAGTTAGGTGCTGGCAGAGCCTCTCAGAGGACAGCCATACCATGCTGCTATCTGCAAGCACATCGCGGCATCAACAATAGGTTTGGGGATTGGTGTTTGTGGATGGAATGGATCACACAGTGGGTGATCTCTGGATAGCCTTTCCTTCAGCCTCTGCTTCATTTTTGACCGTGTTTGCTTTAGACAGGGACAATTCTGGCTTAAAATTTTTAAGATGGAATGGTGACCCCATTGCCTCACTGGGTGCCATATTGATCTACTAGAGGTGATCTCCTCAGGTTCTTTCTCCCTGCTGTTGGATATTTCAGGTAATGTTATCCACATTGGGTCCTGGGAGACTCGCATCCCTGGTGTCTGGGACATTCCTCTGGACTTCTCTTCTGTCTCTTCCGACACCTTGTCCTACCCCCGTCTTTATCCTCCATTTCCTCTCTCCACACAGGTGCTTCCCTCCCTTTGCCTCCTGTGGTTAAGTGGGTTTGAAGCATTGACACTTTAGCCTTCCTTCATGCTAAACTTCCTATGGTCTGTGAGTTATATCATGAGTATTCTGAGCTTTTGAGTTAATACTGATTTATCAGTGAGTACATACCATACATGTCCTTTGGGATCTGGGTTACCTCACTCAGGATGATATTTTCTAGTTCCATGCATTTGATTACAAAGTTCATGAAATCTTCATTTTTAGTTGATGAGTAGTATTCCGTCGTGTAAATGTACCAGATTTTCTGTACCCATTCTTGGGTTGAGAGGCATCTGGGTTGTGTCCAGATTCTGGCTACTATAAATAAGGCTGCTATGAACGTAGCAGAGCACTTGTCCTTTTTATATGTTGAAATATCTTTTGGATATATGCCCATAAGTGGAATAGCTTTGTCTTCAGGTAGAGCTATTTTCAATTTTCTGACAAACCACCAGATTGATGTCCAAAATGATTGTACCAGCTTGCAATCCCACCAGCAATAGAGAAGTGTTCCTCTTTCTTCACATCCTTGCCAGCACCTGCTATCAACTGAGTTTTAGATCTTAGCCATTCTGACTGGTGTGAGGTGGAATTTCAGGATCATTTTGATTTGTATTTCCCTGATGACTAAGGATGTTGAACATTTCGTTAGGTGCTTCTTGTCCATTTGAGATTCCTCAGTTAAGCTTTTTTTTTTTTTTTTTAGCTCTGTACCCCATTTCTAATAGGGTTTTTGGGTTCTCTGGAATCTAACTTCTTGAGTTCTTTGTATATATTGAATATTAGTCCTCTATGGGATGTAGGGTTGGTAAAGAACTTTTCTCAATCTGTAAGTTGCCGTTTTGACCTATTGACAGTGTCCTTTGCCTTATAGTTTCATAAGGTCCCCTTTGTCATTTGTTGATCTTAGAACCTGCACTACTGGCATTCTACTCATAATTTTTTTTTTCCTGTGTCAATGTTCAAGTCTCTTTCCTACTTTCTCTTCTAAGAGATTCAGCATATGTTGTGGTTTTATGTGGTAATCCTTTATCTACTTGGAGATAAAAAAATGGATCAATTTCACTCTTCCACATCTAGATTGCCAGGTAGACTAGCACCATTTGTTATAAATGCTGTCTTTTTTCTTTTCTTTTCTTTCTTTTTTTTTTTTTATTCTTTATGGTTTTGGATTCTTTGTCAATGATCAAGTGACCATAGGTGTGGGTTTATTTCTGGGTCTTCAATTCTATTTCATTGATCTACCTGTCTCTCTGTCTCCGTACCAATACCATGATGCCATTTTTATTACCTTTACTCTGTACTATAGCTTGAGGTCAGGGATGGTGATTCCACCAGAAGTTCTTCTATTTTTGAGAACAGTTTTCACTATCCTGGTTTTTATGCTGTTGTTGTTGTTGTTGCTGCTGCTTCTTTGTTTGTTTGTTTTTCTTGTTGTTACTCCAAATGAAGTTGAGAATTACTTTGTCTATCTTTGTGAAGAACTGAGTTGGAATTTTGATGGGGATTACATTGAATCTGTGATTGCTTTTGGCAAGATGGCCATTTTTACAGTTTTTATTCTACTGATCCATGAGCATTGCAGATCTTTTAATCTTTGGAGGTATTCTTTGATTTCTTTCTTCAGAGACTTGAAAATTCTTGTCAAAACAGATCATTCACTTGCTTGGTTAGAGTTGTGTCAAGATTTTTTTTTATTAGTTTTATGACTATTGTGAAGAATGTTGTTTATTTAATTTCTTTCTCAGCCAGTTTATCCTTTGTGTAGAGAAAGGCTACTGATTTGTTTGAGTTAATTTTAAATTCAGCCACTTTGCTGAAGTTGTTTATCAGCTGTAGGAGCTGTCTGGTAGAACTTTTAGTGCCACTTATGTATATTATCTTATCATTGGCAAATAGTGATACCTTGACTTCTTCCTTTCCAGTGTGTATCCCTTTGCCTCCTTTTGTTATCTAAGTGCTATAGCTACAACTTCCAGTACTATATTGAATAAATAGGGAGAGAGTGGGCAGCCTTCACTTCTGCTAAGTTTAATGGGATTGCTTCAAGTTCTCTCCATTTAATTTGATGTTAACTGTTGGCTTGCTGTATTATGTTTAGTTATATGCTTTGAATACCTGACCTTTCCAAGACTTTTATCATGAAGGGGTGCTAAATTTTTAGAAGGCTTTTTCAGCATCTAATGAGATGTTCATGTGTACCCCCCCTTTCAGTTTGTTTATACAGTCCATTAAGTTGACACATTTCCATATATTTAATTATCCCTGCATCCCTGGGGTGAAGACTACTTGACTGTGGTGAATGATCATTTTGATGTGTTTTTGGATTAGGTTTGCAAGAATTTAATTGAGTATTTTTGCATCAATATGTATCAGAGGATTTGGTCTGAAGTTTTTATCTTTATTTGGTCTTTGTTTGGTTTAGAAATCAGAGTAATTTTGGCTTCATAGAATGAATTAGGTAGAATTCCATCTGTTTCTGTTTTTTTGGAATAGTTTGAAGAATATTGGTACTAGGTCATCTTTGAAATTCTGATAGAATTCTGCACTAAAACCATCTGGCTCTCAGCTATTTTTGGTTGGGAGACATTTAATAACTATTTCTATTTCCTTAGGGGTTATAAGACTGTTTAAATAGATTATCTGGTCCTGATTTAACTTTGCTACCTGGAATCAGTCTAGAAAATCATCTAGATTTTGTAACTTTATTGAGAATAGACTTTTGCCCTGCTTTCAGTCAGTGATGGACTGTGACCAACAGGGTAAGTTGAAATAAACATTTTCCTTTCCAACTTGCTTTTTTTCACAGAGCTTTTCACAATAATAGAATTAAATTAAGAAAATCGCCTACTTCCCAAAGTTGTAATACATATTTGTTTGATATATGATTATACATAATTTCTTACTCATAAGTAAATTAAAAGAACATAAAAAAGCATATTGACTTTGGATGCTGAACTCTTTGTTGCTAAACCTTGCTCGCTATTCTATTTATTCCTTTGATTTAGAAATGACTAAGTTCTTATTTTAAGGTCAGTAATATATTTTGTATCACTATCTTTTAATGTACTTATTTCTAGTAAGGATGAAAATCAAAATTTACCTAGCAGTTCATTGCTCTTCCAGTCATTTATGGATAAGTCTCCATATCAAAATAAAGACATGCAGGTTACTCTTTGATAATTGGTCTATCTATGTGTCTTGTAGAAATATTCTGTGTCTAAACCTACTTTTTTGTGCTTTTTACATTAAATTCTTACAGATTAAAAAAATTAATTGGAAGTGATGAGATGCTTCTTAAAATTGCTTATAGCTCAAGTTCCAGGGATTCTAGTTCCATCGTATGCCCTTTTCTGGAATCCACAGTGATCTGCATACACATGATGCACATAACTTATGCATACACACACAAATACACATTATTTAAAAATAAATATTTTTATAATTATTTTATGTTTTTGAGATTACAACATAATGTTCCCATTTCCATTTGCTCTCTCTATATCATTCTGTATAGCACCTTTCTCTTATTCAAATTCATGGCTTCTTTTTGTTTTTGTTATGCACAAGGGCATAACAAAACCCCCTCCCCACCAGACCTCCCCACTCCCTGGGGCCTCCAGTCTCTTGAGGGTTAGGTGCAACTTTTATGACTGAGTCCAAACCCAGGAGTTCTCTGCTGGATATGTGTTGGGCGCCTCATATCAGTTTCCTAGCTAGTGGCCCCATGTCTGTGAGATCTCTGGGGTAGAGATTAGTTGAGACTGTTGGTCTTCTTACAGGGTTGCTCTCTTCCTCAGTTTCTTCCAGCTTTTCCTAATTCAACTACAGGGGTTGGCAGCTTCTATCCATCGGCTGGGTGTAAATATCCGCATCTGATTCTTTCAGCCGCTTGTTGGGTCTTTTGGAGGGCAGCCATGATAGGACCCTTAATACATTTAAAACTGATATTTAATTGACCAGTGTGACATTTTGACTTGTTAGTTTTCTCATAGAGATCAATGAAAAGAAATGGTATAAAGACTTCCGTGGTCATTTATTTTTACCATTGAGCTAGTTTGTACGTGTTGCTTTGTCTCAAGGAAGATAATCAACAATTGTTGAGTACAGATTGAACAGAAAAAAAATGCAAAAGATGGACTATAATGATAGCATACTCAACAAAGTGCTTGTCATGAAAAAAAAAAATGAAGGACTGAGTTCAATAATCAGAACTCACAAAAAAACTGACAGTACTGTCATATAATTGGAGGCCCAAAATTTGGAAGCCAGCCAAGAATACTCAGTAGGTTCCATGCTAATGACAGCCCCTCCAAGACAATTTTAGTTGTGTGTGTGTGTGTGTGTGTGTGTGTGTGTGTGTGTGTGTGTGTGTGTGTGTGATGAAGAAGACAGAGGGCAAGTTCTGGTATTGGTCCTCAGGCACCACTCAACTTTGTAATTTTTTTAATCTTTTTTATTTTTTTACATTACTGGGGACTGAACTTAGCGTCCCACATATGCTGATCTAATAATGTACCACTGGATTACAGTTCCCATCCTTCTCCACTTCTATTTTTTGATGCAATGTCTCTCCCAGGGGTAGAACTTTCAAACTAGGCTACACTGGCTGCCTAGATAGTCCCAATAAACCGGTATCAACCTGTGCCTCTACCTTTCCCCCACTGGAATTACAAATGCAGGTCTCCAAACTCGAATATTTTCCTTAAAAACATATTTACCTATTTCACTGTATATATTTATGTATGTATGTCGGAGTGCAAGCACATGCACCGCACACAGTCAGGTGTTTGTGGAAGTCAGAACAGAGCATCAGATTTCCTGGGACTTGAGTTGCAGGCAATTATGATCCACTGATGTGGCTGCTCAGAAAATAATCCAGTTCCTATGAGAAAGCCACAAGTTCTCTAGATTGCTGAGTTTATCTCTGGCTTTAGATTTTTAAAAATGTGAATGCTAAGAATCAAACTTATATCACAATGTTTGTGTACAAGTACATTAACAACGAAACTATCAATGAGGCATATTTTAATTCAGCCGAAATGGTACATTATTAGATATTAACCATGATGGATGAGACAGTAAAAATGACCCTAACAGGCTACCTCAAGTTTACAAACCAGTTAGGACAGAGATATAGTCAGACTGTGAATTCTGACCTAGTATTTCTTCCATTGACTTAATCCATGTTTGATGTGTGGTCTCCAATAGCACAGTATGTTTAAGAATGTAAGGTGTTAGTCATGGTTGAATGTTTGATTAACTGAGTGGTATATTTGTTTTCCATTGCTGCAGCTAAAAGTAATCTTTACAAAACAGAAAGTTAAAATAGAAAACACAACTTGGTGAGTAAACAATTTCTCTATATTCATCTCGCATATGTTATCTTAAATATGTTGTGTTAATATATCTGATATTTTATTTACTCATCTGGTAAAAAATATGAGGTAAAGTAGTCATAAATTCTACTTGTAAATCACTCTTCCTTAATAAAAATTAGGGAATGGTAGAATAATTGCTCCTTATATTTAAAAAAATAAGATGTGTGATATATAATTGGTTGTTCTTGGATTTTAACATGAATTGCATGACTGTTCATGTTTGTGTGTGTATGTATGTGTGTGTGCATGTGCGTGCTCACTCACATATGCAGAGTGCATACCCCAAGAAATCTTCATCTCTGTTCCTTACAACACTGACGTTACAGGCACAGATGTAACCAGACCAGTTCTTTTTATGTACATATTGGGGATCTATACTCAGATACTCATATTTGGGAGTAAGCACTTTTGCCTCTTGACCAATTTCCCCAGCATAACAGTGGTTCAGAAGTTTTTTCCACTTTAGTATGCCTTTCAGGGAAGTGAAAATTAAGTATCACTGGCTGAACAATCACAATCATGTCTTTGAAGTTTCTTTGACATCACACATTTCTCATAAGTGTGCTGTACTTTACTGAGCTCACAGTTGTAGGTTACAATCCATTATTACTGGGAGGTCAAGAAAGGGAACCATACAGTCAGTCATAGTGGAAGAAGCTGAGACCAGGTGATCATGCCAAATCCATAGTCAAGAGTAGAGAGACATGGATGCATATTGGTGCTCTTTCCTGTCTTATATAGCTCAAAAATTCTGCCTAGAGCAAAAATTCCCCACAATGGTCTGTGGCTTGCTACTAACTACTCATCAATACAACTCCCCAGAGATATGACTTGTTCATAACTATGATTTAAATGGTTCCTCATAAGGCAGTCTTTTCAGACAATTCTAAGTTATGAAAAGGTGATATTTAAAACTAACAAGCATAGATGATAATGGAAAAAGGACATTTTTGATTAGACATGGCCAAAATATCTACTTTATCTTAGAATTTCAATGTATTTTCCACAAAAGTTTTATGCCTGGATTATTTTAAATCAGTTTTTTTGTCTTTGTAAGCAAACACACAAATCAGAAAGTAATATTTCACTGGTCAGTGAGACACATGGCAGGCCTTTGATTATAGAAATGGAGAGAAAATTAAGGTTCAATTCTAGTTCTTACTTCTTTGAAATAGAACCAAGATCTCATTCCCAATTTGATTTGGATTTCATTATGGAAGGGAAATATGATATAAACTGATATATACTAAATATTTATGGAGTTGCCAAGTTACCACCACAATTTGTCTAAGGCACATAAGACAGGAGGTTGTTGTATTGCAATAGTTGGTAAAAATGATTACCCTGATTGGACATAAAAAGATACAGGGGAAAATATGAGTTTACTTATTTTTTCAATTCAGCTTCAAAGAAATGGTTTTGTTTTGTTTTGTTTTGTTTTGTTTTGTTTTGTTTTCTTGACCAATGTACAGGACAATTGGAATCTGAAGGCTGCAAAAATATTGCTCTATAAAGAATGTTACCATATTATTTTAACATTCAAAAAATGTGTAGCAGATACAGAAACATCTGCTTAAATAGTGAAATCTTAAGTCACATTTTTGCATGTTTTCTCCATAAGATGTTAGCCATGAGGATAATTGTAAATATAGAAATAAGTTGAATAAATGTTAATTTTCCTGCAGATGTTTGATGCTGTATTAGAGCAAAAACAATCTAAATAAAGACTTTTTTTTTTTTTGCTTCATAGTGACCATATGTGTTCTCTGATGGATTTAACTCGTAAGATCTAATCCAAAAATTGAGCCTTTTAGTACTCAATGAGATAAGATGCACCAGGGCTCAAAGGTGGCCAGTGGTCTACCACAACACTCAATCATCAAGTGCTGGAACATAAAGTTAGGTGTTTCTTCCAAATGGACCACAATGTTCTGTTTTGTCATGTGGCACTGAAAACATCTCCAAGTTAGTTACATTATCCTACAATGGCAAGGAATAAACTTCCTTGCATGTAGAAATATTTATTTAGCTCATAGTTCAAAGCAGAGTCCAACAGGAAGGATAAGTCTAAGCAGTAGGACCCTGAAACTGCTGGTAAGATTAGTATCTCTGTCAGAAGATTAGAGCAACAATTCCTCAGTCTCAGCTATCTTTCTTCATTTTATATAACCCAGAATCCCTGCCCAGGAAATGCTCCCACCCACAGATAATATGAGTTTCTCCAACTCACTGATAATATGGCTCATTCTACATCAATTAACTTTATTCAGTTGATTCCCCAGAGGTCCACCTCTGAGACGATTCTGGATCCTGTCAATTAGATAGTTAATATTAACCATCATAACATTTTGATTGTGTTAATGAATTATGATAGTATTTTAAATGGAATATAATAGGCCAATTTTGAGCTGAAAAGTAATATGACTTGGCTTTATCTTAGAAAAATAATGTCACAAATGTGTTATCTCATAGGAGGTGACAATAAACCAATCAACATTTTTTCCTGTGTTGAACAAATGTATTTTAAAGAGATGTGTGTGCTGCCCCCTTTGGTTTTCCATTTGGAACTTGGTAAATATAGAATGGCTGTCTACTTGAGAAATTTAACTTTATAACTATGTCTATGTCCACAAATAGGTATATTTTATTATTTGCCACCATAGATTCCTCTACTTGATAGTCAGGATACTATATGGTATATTAGAAGACATAAATATTTCATTTGGGAATGTATTTCAGTCTTAACCAAAGTCAAACATCTTACAATATAATACACAGGTCAAAACATAATAAAAATCTCTAATTTTAGGGCCCTGAAAAGGCATCACATTCTGCAAGTCATGCTGTTAGCTAGATTACCATTATAGAGAGAAAATTAATATTATATCTTCTTGGCTACAATTGAATACCATGCACCTTAGGAGTCTTAAGAATAATTATTAACAATGTTTTAACATTCAAGATATAATGGTTTTATCTTATATTCTGTGTGTTTGATAAATATTAAGTTGGGGTTTGTGGCGTAGAGAATGAAATTTTGAAATTTGTGTTAGAATCTGGATTCTGCCTATATTTTTTTAATCTAATGTGATTTTTTTCCTTTTAAAATACTTTATTTCTAGTTGTATTGGTGTGTTTGCAAGGAAGTGCAATGCATGTGTGTGTGTGTGTATGTGTGTGTGTGTGTGTGTGTGTGTGTGTGTATGTGTATGTGTATGTATAAATAAACACAGTTATTCTTGGAGGCCACAGACATTGTGATCTGGATCTGGAATTAAGGACTCTTATTAAAAGTCTTGTATGGATTCTGGGAAGTGAACTAGGGTCATCTGCAAGAACAGGTAGTGCTATTTACTACAATGTCATTTCTCAAGCATCTTTATTTTAATTATGTATATGTATGTTTGTCTATGTGAGGGTATATCCATATTACTGCAAGTGCCTTCAAAGGACAGAGGAGTCAGTTGGATTTCCTGTGTACTGCAGTTACAAGATATTGTGACATAACCTTTGGGTGCTGGTGACCTATCTCAGGTCTTCTTCAAGAGCAATATATACTCTTAAGAGCTAAGCAATCTCCTCTTTTCCAGTAAACTGGCAAGATATGTTCATCTTTTTCTTTACTAGTTGCAAATCATTTTTCACTCATAGTTAATTGGGCAGACCCCAAAATAAAGGCTCAAATATTACAGTTTGTGACTGTGCAAGAGAAACAGACATTCAGTAGGCATTGATGACTGATTTTTGCATCTTTTTATGGGGGGTCTAGAGGTGTTAAGTATGAACTCTTCTAGTGATGGTGGGCAGCAGTAGCATCCACTGCACTGTCACCATAGGCATCTACAACCCCACTTCATAAACTCTTTGGAACCTCATATGGAATTGTAAAATCGATGTATGTTATTCCAAAACAAATAATGAAATAAAAAACCATTGCAGACAAGTCACTGACTTGTGCTGTGGGCCACAGTTCAGATCTGAGAGCAATGAGCACTGTAGTGTTTTCCCTGTGAACACAGCTGTTTCTGTGCTTATGGAAACATGACTTAATTTTGGAACTCAGATTATTTAATATTTCCTTACCATAATTATCCTGCTTGTAAATGTCATATCTGTATGCTTAAATTGAATCATTACAATGGTTGATTCTAGCATTGTGTGTGGTGAGGAGGACTTGGAGTACTGCTGTGTCTCACCTATGCAAGTCAAAATCTTTAGTAATTAATCATATTACTAGCCCCTCACAACTGTGACGTGAAAAGTTGCTGTTTGATGGCAAATGAGATAGATGGGTCAGTGAGTAAAGGCACTTGCCAAGCCTGATGAACAGAATTTGATTCCCAGGATCCACATGGAGGAAGGAGAGAATGACTCCTAGAAGTTCTCCTCTTACTTAGATACACACACAGACACACACAAAGACACACACACACACACACACACACACACACACACACACACCAAAACAAAATAAAATGTAATCAAACTGATAAAAGTGTTTTAATTGTTCAGTTGCTCACTTGAGTTTCACTAAAGTTTTTCAATGAATTATGGCTTGAGATTCAAGACAGAATTTTCAAGTTTCTGAAATGGTCCCAAATATCCTGTCATTTTGTTCCACATGCTTCTGCAATGGGGCATTCTCATCATTGACCATCAGGATATCAAAATATTGGTAAAATTCTGAAAACACTCAGGACTGTCTCTGGTGTGTAGATCAAATATGCAGACAAGACTTTCTTTAATACATGTCAATTTATAATTAGAGGAACTACTTTAAACTAGAGTTCCTTATGACTTCTGAAATCAGTAAATGTTCGAGATCTGTACAGGTGCTTTATATTTACCCTAGGTACATATAAATTTTATTGGGTAAAAGGAGATACATGTGGAAAGATTGATGGATAGAGAGGTGGTGCTGCAGTCAGGAGGACCAGCACTTGGTTTCCAGCACACATTTGTCTGTCTGACTGTGTCCTGTATCTTCAGCTCCGAGGGTCCCAGTCTGATAGCCTCTTCTGGCCTCTGCTAGCACTCACACCTGCTGTATCCATATCTATTAACACACACACACACACACACACACACACACACACACACACACTCACTCACACACACACTTCACAAAATATTTTAAAATGGAAACCTTAAAAAAACAGTGATCCCCACCATGCCTTGTTGCTAATTAAGACTCCTTGTAAACTCTATTTGTTTAAGGTGACAGGTCAACTTTTTATTTTTTTATACTTTATTTACATTTCCAATGTTTTCACCTTTCCTTTGGAAACCTCCTATCCCTTCCCCATCCCCACCTCTATGAGGGAAATCCACCTCCCATCCACCCGCCCACCCAATCCCATATTCCCACCTTGACATTCCCCTTTACTGGGGCCTCTAACACCCTCAGGCCCAAGGGCCTCTCCTCTCTCCCTGATGGCCATCGAGGTCATCCTCTGCCACATATGTGGTCCAAACCATGGGTCCATAGATGTGTATTCTTTGGTTGGTGGTCCAAATTCCAGAATGAAGGGGGGGAGGGTCAGACCCATTGACGCTCTTCCTCCCTCCATGGGGCTGCAAATTCCCTCAGCTCCTTCAGACCTTTCTCCAACTCCTCCATCTGGGACCTCACTCTCAGTCCAGCAGTTACTGTTAAGTGAAACTAGGGCATTCTGAACTTTTGGGCTAACATCATCATTATTTTTAAATTCCTGTTTCTATTCTAATGAATATGAGGGGGAGTGTTTATTTGAATGGATGTAGAAGTCAGGAGCTTCTGGGAGGATTTGCAGAAGAAACCATAATCAGAATACATTGTATAAAATACATTTAACTATTTTCAATTATAAATGAAAGAAAGATATAGCATTACTGTGGTAAAAATAATTCTTATAATGTAATTAACATCCCATATAGAGTCACCAAACCCGGATGCTATTATGAATGCCAGGAAGTTCTTGCTGATAGGCGCCTGATATAGCGGTGTCCTGAAAGGCTATTCCAGAGCCTGACAAACACATAGACAGATGCTCACATCCAACCATTGGACTGAGCACGGGTTCCCCGATGAAGACATTGGAGAAGGGACTGAAGGAGCTGTGGGTGTTGTCCGCACCACGAGGGGAACAACAGTATCAACCTGCCCGACCTCTTAGAGTTCTCCGGGACTTGAGATCCGTTGAAAGAGTAGTCCTTGTTCAATGCCCCAGAGTAGGGGAATGCCAGGAGGAAGACTGGAGTTGGTAGATTGGTGGAGGGGGGGTACCCTCATAGGCAGGGGGAGGGGTGTGGGATAGGGGGGGTTGTGAAAGGGAGAGCGGGAAAGAGGAAACCATTTGAAATGTAAATAATGAAAATATCCAATTAAAAAAAATGTTTTTGTAGGTGTGAATTCTGAGTACTGGGACTAACATTATTATACTGTCCTACATACAGTCCTCCACCCAAGGTCAGTTAACCTTGGGATATGAAGCCACTATACTGACCACTTCCCATTCCCAACGACCTGTTATATGTGTGATTAGAATGAGCCTTAGAATTTCCAATGGCTTACACTATGAATCTGACAGGAAGCTTTGCCTCTCTGTTTCCTCTGAACAGAATGTTTGAAGATGTTACCAATGCCTAGTTATTCTGAACAACTTGTAACCTCCTCAGGATGATAGTCTGTATCTTTATAGAATAATAATTAGGTAAGAGAGCCCAGAAGTGGCGTGGGGTACTTTTATATTCTATAAGGATGAGTCTGCAATCCACAATGTAGAAAATAATCTGTATGCACATGGTACTACAAGTTTGGTGAATATACACCATTAAAGTACTGTTTCTACTAGTTAATATTCTCTATTCAAAATGGCCTTGGCATAGTTCAAAGTAAATATTAGAAGACACCAATTAGATTCAGTGTTTCGTGAATCGCCTCTGAGGAGGTGATGCTGAGAGAATTGTAAAAAAATGCAGTAGATGATAAGGAGGGAGACACCAACACCACAAAACTCAACTCAAAGCTGACCACATGACCAGTCAAGCAAGTTTGTACTCTGGAATGACTGATAGCCTTTGTCTCCCAGGCTGTAAGTCACTTGCTTCTTATAAAGTCTGGAAATGAGGTGGATGCCAGAACTTCTGGTATGTGAACCATCTGTCTTCACAGAGGCTTAGTTTTCTGAAAAGAAATCATCTTGAATTTTCAATTCCTATTCCTACTTACCTGTGAAGTGACAGTCAGCATGAACTATTGTATTCTTACAAAACAAAGGGGATTTAGTCATTTATTTTTTTACCAAGTGGATCAAGGACCTCAACAGAAAACCAGATACACTGAATCTAATAGAAGATGAAGTGGGAAAGAGCCTTGAACACAGGGAGAAATTTCCTAAACAGAACTCCAATAGCTCATGCACTAAGATCAAGAATTGATAAATTGGACCTCATGAAACTGAAAATCTTCTGTAAGGCAAAGGATATAATCAATAATACAAATCAGCAACCTACAAATTGGGAAAAAAACTTCACTAACCCCACATCCAGTAGAGGACTAACTTCCAAAATATATAAAGAACATGAGAAGCAAACACCAAAAAATCAAACAACCCAATCAAAAATATGGGGTATAGAACTAAAAAGAGAATTCACAACAGAGGAACCTCGAATGGCTGAGAAGCTCCTTAAAAAAATATTCAAAGTTTTAGTGCTCAGTGAAATGCAAATCAAATAGACCCTGAGATTCCACCTTACACCAGTCAGAATGACAACACCAAGAACTCTGGTGACAGACAGCACATGTTGGTGAGGATGTGGAGAGAGATGAACACTCCTCCATTACTGATGGCAGTGCAAACTGGTACAACCACTTTGGAAATCAATGGGGAGGTTTCTCAGAAAATTGGAAATTGATCTACCTGAAGACCCAGCTATAGCACTCTTGGAAATATACCCAAAAGATGCCCCACCAGGCCAGAGGGGCACATGTTCATTATGTTCATAGCAGCCCTGATTGTGATAGCTAGAAGCTGAAAAACAACTCAGATGTCCCACAACAGAAGAATGGATACAGAAAGTGTGGGTCATTTACATAATGGAATTCTACTCAGCTATTAAGAACAAGAACATGCTGAGATTTGCAGGCAAATGGATGGAACTAGAAAATATCATCCTGAGTGAGGTAACTCAGACCCAAAAGGACATGCATGATATGTACTCATTAATAAGCAGCTATTAGCCAAAAAGAGCAGAATACCCAAGATATAGTCCGTAGAACTCAAAAAGGTTAACAAGCCAAATGACCAAGGGATGATGCCTTAATCCCACTGGTTGGGAGAAAAAAGCAATCACAGGAGGGGTGAGAGAGTAAGGAACCTAGGTAGAAAAGGGGAAAGGGCATAGAAGAGGGGTACATGATCAAGTATTGGGTCGGGGAAAAGGACTGAATCTCTGAGGGTCAGAAGAAGGAATGGAAACAGGCAACCTTGGGAGGTAAGAGGTAGGGAACTTTCAAGAATGTACCAAAGACCTGGGAAGTGAGAGACCCCAGGACTTAATGGGAGAGACATTGGTTTAAATATCCTACAGTTGGGAGAAGGAAACTGTAGAGCCTGACTCCAGCAGAAAGACAGGGCATCAAGTGAAGGATGAAGTTGTCATCCCACAGTCAAAACTCTGACCCATAATTGTTTCTGTCAAAAAGAACTGCAGGGAAAAAATGGATAAGAATCTAAAAAAAAAGGAGGTCCAGCAACTGGCACAAAGTGGGATCCAGCTCGGGGGAGACCCCAAGGCCTGACTCTATTACTGAGGCAATGGAGTTCTCACAAAAAGAGACCTATCATTACTACCTCCGAAAGACCCAACAAGCATCTGAAAGAGTCAAATGCAGATATTTATACCCAACCAATGGACAGAAGCTGCTTACCCCTGTGGATGAATTAGGGAAAAGCTGGAGGAAGCTGAAGAGGAGGGTGCCACCATGTAGGAAGATCAGCAGTCTCAATTGACCTGGACCCCCGAGTTCTCTCAGACATTGGACCACCAACCAGTTAACATACACCAGCTAATATGCAGCCCCTAACACATACATATAGAGAAGAAGACTACCGGGTCTGGGTTCAGTCAGAGAAGATTCACATAACCCTCAAGAGACTAGAGGCTCCAGGAAATGGAGAGCTCTGGTGGGGTAGGGACATCCTTGTGGAGACCGGTGTTGAAATTGGAGGAAGGAGGTATGGGATGTGGAACAGTCAGAGTGTGGGACAAGAAGGGTGATAAAATCTGGAGTGTGAAAAAAAATTAAATAAAATTTAAAAATACACACACACACACACACACACACAAACACACACACATATTTCTTTATTTTAATAATTTAATAAAATGATAGAAACAAAAATGGCTAAAGTTCTCTTTGAGGACTGCTATCTCTGCTCAGGACATGTTTTAGGGTTTCCATTGCTGTGAAGAGACACCATAACCATGGAAACTCTTAGAAAGCAAAACATTTAATTGGGAGAGGCTAATCTTTTCTAAGGTTAATTCCATTATCATCATGGCAGGAAGTATGTCATGGTGCAGGCACACATGGTAATGTAGGAGCCAAGAATTCTACATCTTGATTCACAGACAGCAGAATGAAACTCAGTACCACACTGGGAGTAGCTTGAACATAGGAGATATCCAAGTCTGCCACCACAGTGGTACACACTTCCTCCAGTAAATCCATACCTATTCAAACCTGGTCACATCTCCTAATAGTGCAACTGCCTATGGGCCAAGAGTTAAAACACAGGTGTATATGTGTCCATTCCTATTCAAACCACTACAGTGAGTAAATAAAAACATTTGCCAAAAATCCTGAGAAACTGAGTTTGAATTTTGGAACATGCACAGTGACAGAAGAGGCAAGACTTCCAAGTTGTCCTTGGATCTCCACATTGTAGCACACACCAACCCACCCCCCCAAAAAACACTCATAGAAAAAAATTAAAATTTTATAATATTTTAAAGCTCTTTCCTAATTTATTCTAAAGAAATATTCTATTTGACTTAGGACTGAAATCTATATGACAAAAAAAGGACATGGGCCAATTGTGAAGATTATGAACAATATTATGTGCCTGTCTTGCACGTTACACAACATCTGATAAGGATTTTCCTTGGTCAAGTTTTTCATTCTGTTGTATGGTAAGAACCAATTTCACTGCAATGCCAAGTCAGATCCTTCTCATCTTTTATAACAGCAAACATGTGTTAAGGCTCTGTGACGTTTGTAGTGATTTTTATGGACTAACTATGTTCCATGTGTTTGTGTCTCTCTAAGTTCAAGTGCTTCCACCTAACCCCAAGTTAATGTGTTAACAAATGGGCACCTCAAGAGATAATTTAATCTTAAAACCTGTATTGTGATTGGGATTTTCATTTTTATAAATTTGTTCTCGCAACCTATTCTCTGTTGCCATGTAGGGTACACCAGTAGAAGATTCTGTTTAGTCAGACTTTCATCTGTGTGACAAAATGCCTAACATAAACTACTGAAGAGAGGAAAGATTCATTTGGTTCCTAGATTCAGAAACGGCATTTCACTGCAGTCATCAGCTGCCATTGATTTCAGGTCATGTGATGTAGAGATTGATGGTATGAATTCTCTGAATGAGTAGAGCTTGTTGCCTACACAAGGTAGACATGAAACACAGAGATATAGTATTGAACCATGGCAAGACACAGGACCAAGAACTGGCCCCAGTGAAATACTTCTGCCAATACACTTTACCTCCCCAATTCCAGGACTTTATAATCAATAGCATCTAGTCATTTTACAATAAATTTTCTATTACCTATTATTACCTGTCAACCAAGCCCCCCAACAGGAGCCTATTATGTACGTTTTTGAGAATGAGTCTTTGGGCACCTTGATCTAAGACTTTCTAAACCCTCAGAACTGAGAGTTGTGGTGCCCTGACCCCTAGGATAGATATAGCTATTTTGTTCCAAGACCACCAGCTATTTCATATTGTTGCCACAGTATGCCTGCCTGTTATTGAAGCAGAAAAATACATTGACTCAGAGAAGAGTCTTGTGAGCCATATACCCTGTCATGTTCTGTATGTTCTTAAGTTTGTTAATCTTAAGAAATTCCACAGCCATGAGCTCCACTTAGGACCAATCAGAACAAAGATCAGTTACAACTGTCTGTCTAGCAAGATTAGACTGAGATGTGTGTTTCATTGTTTTGTGGGGCAACTCTTGAACCCAAATAAGAGTAATATATGTTTTTGTCTAAAATTTAGCCAGTTTAAGATATTCTAAGTATTCGAGAGAGTAAATCAATACTCAAATAAATAACCTGTGTTCTATTACATCAGTGGGTTGTGAAACCATACTCTGAAGAATGGAGCTGTAATTATCCCTTCAGCACTAGCAGCTAGAACAGGGACACCCTTGAAGGCAGTCACTTTCATATTGTAATCGCAATTTAGAGATTGCATACATTACTTTTCTTGTTGCTGTTACAAAATAACTGATAAAAACTGTTGGATCACTGTATAAAGCTACATGGTGACAGGAGCATGAGGCATCAGGTTTCATTGCATCTACAGGCAGGAAGCAGAGAGTGTCTAATGCTGTGCTCAGCTCACTTTCTCCTTTCTATTCAGTACAGAATCCCAGACCATGGGATGGTGCTGCCCATATTCAGGGAAGATGTATCTTATTCAGTTAAATGCTTGCAGGAATAAGTTCATGGACATACTGTTATGTAATTCATAACCCAATCAAGTTGACAATGAAGATTAATCAACACAAAAAGATATTGTCACAGATATTACTGTATATCAATGGTCTTATGGAGACCCTCATGCAAGCCGAATGCTGCTAAATATAAAAAAGACAACTGTTAGTTGCTGTTGTGTGATTAGAAATACACTTCACAAATAGCCTAAATGGCAGCATCAATATCAAGCTGAAAAACATTTGTGACTTTTTAAAAATCAAATTATAGAAAGAAGAGAAAGTAAAGATTTTCTAGTGTGATAAATCATGTGACATTGCATATTATTTTTTAAAGACCAACATAAATTATTTTGGAACTATAATATTGTTTTGGCACTATCTCAGATTAATAATCCTCAGCTAGGACTTGCGCTGAAGAATTTTCAAGATTCTTTGTAAATATAGTGTTTTCACAATAATGCATCTGTTTATAGTTTTATGACATCATCTTTTGCATTTTTAATCTTTATAGAAGCAAAAAAGTAGAGATAATTAGAAACTTGATGATAGCATTTTTCCTGAGCTTCACAAAAGTAACATTTTTTTCAATATTACTTATTATTTTCTTCAGAAAGCAAATAAAACTGGTCATTCTTAGTCATCTCCCTCCAAGTGTTCTGTTCTGTCATTAGTTAACAGGCAGCTGGTGAATGTTGGTCCATATCCAAGGGAATGATTGCTTTTATATGTGCTCCTTGCTGGTAATTTTCGGAACAGTGGTTTCTGCTTTTAATGGGTAAAATTCAAAACGATTAACTCTCATGTTATTAATAGATAGTGTTTCAACAAGTTAAATAGTGAAGAGTCAATTAAACAAATCTGGTTGGTTGTGTTTACTACAAGTCAAATACAATTTCCCCTTGGCATGTTGCTGTGTTTTTTCTAGTGAGATAGGAACATCTATTTGGCCCAGGTAAGGTACCAATGTCTGGAACATGCAGTATTTCTACTCAGGACTAGCTTAATGAGCCAGTGAGTTTATTGGGGTTCCTTACAACACTGTCAGTGACAGGTTACTTATACAGACATTTGTGACTGAAGAACAACCCCATTAATGAAAAGTCAGCCCTACAATGAGATAGAACTCAGGAAAGTTATATACCTAAAGACCCCTGCACAACTAGTAGGCTATTCTGCTGGTTAGCAAGACTCTTTTTCACAGAAACCTCTACTTATTTATTTAACCATGGAAAGTCTTGTAAATATGCAAGTTTTAGGAGTTTCCTTAGCTTGGTGAAATTTGTCTGCCTAGATAGACTTATAGATTTAATGTACTTCCTGAATCATAAGACCCTTCTTCCTTCTTACAAAAAGAATGCCTGAATTATGAGGAAATAGCAGCAGAAGCACTGTGCTTTTAAAATTATGCAGCTACTGCCACTTAGAACCCAGTGGTCTTGCAGTGGTTCTGAATGAAACAACGACAGGTATCATGGCAGGACTGTCTTCATCACCAGAGCCATCAGGGATGAAAATCATGGTGTGTCACCTGAAAATCAGCAAGTTACGAAAATCAGGAGCCTCAGACACAGTATCCTCCAATCAGCAATGGCAATGAATAATTTGTAGAGGTAAATCAAGATTAAATATTGCAGTGCACACACAGCATCTTTCAAAATGCCAAGCACATATGGTTCAATCATTCTGCATTACTTTTAAATACCCTTTCTGGAACAAGTTTTAGAACTCAACATTTTCTTGGAAGTTTGAGAATAATCAAAGCTGGTGGGACTTATTGAAGGTCTTTTCTTTCTCTGGTATGAAATACTATAGGAAAAATGTCATAAATTGGTATAATTTTTGCCTAGGGTATCAATGTCCATAACCCCACTACTTGACCATGTTATATAGAATTTCATGACCATTGAAGAAAAGATAAAACAATGCTTTCTAACCAGCAATGATAAATAATCATCACAATATTTCTTATATTTTCTTATTAAAGTGTTCAAAATGGAGAGAGGCAAAAAGAGGCAGGTGGCTTATCTGGAAACAAAATCTCATATTTTCATTAATCATCTCTCAGTTGGCTATGCCTCATTAGGAAGCAATTCCAAAGTTCCAGTGGTTTTTATCCATATGTGCTCATTTCTTGCTCATATCATCTTGCAACTTAATGCACTTCCCAACCTTATATTTTACCAGTTGGTGATGAAAAGAAACTTTGGACAGCTCACCAGGCCACAGAGACTGACCGCCAGCAGCTTCCGGCGACGGCCGGAAACCTCAGCTTGGGCCACAGGGCCCCACA
>CM052711.1:75804618-75839466 GCA_028551405.1 Uromys caudimaculatus | reverse complement strand
GGGTGTACATGACTATCACCGCCCACTCCCGGGGCACACCAACCAATGGAGAGCACGCTGCCTCGGGGCTATATAACAGCGCCATTCTGGGGCCCCGGGGTCTTTCCTCTTTTCATCATGCAATAAACGCATTGCTGCAGAAGGATCCGTGTGTCCGCGTGGGTTCTTGCTGGCGAGACCAAACAGCGCGCCGGACAGGCATTCTTGACAATAAACATTTTCCTGAACCTAGTAGAGTACAGGCAGAGATAGGTAATTTCTTGCCATTTGTCATTAGTTCCCATTGGAAAAAAGACAGGTGAACTGCAGGAGGCACAACCAACAGACAACACCTGCACCCTGAAGTTGGCAAGCAGCAAGCTGAAAAGATGATTCAGCACTTAATAATGGTTCTTCTCCCCTGAAAAAATAAGAGGACTTATAAACACCAGGACTACAGAGACCTCTGTGGGGCATAAGGCAGTGCCAGTGACACAGCAACACCACATCGGTAGCAATTATACCCTCTTCACGGGGAGGCAGTGCATAGATTGTACAGCTGCCATGGCCCTTCTGACCCTCTGCTGCAGGCCCCAGCTGCTCTGAGGGGATAATGCATCAATTAGAATAATGAAGACTAATCATCACTGAGAAATAATGAATCACCAGCTGTACTCTCTCTGAGCCTTGTGGAGCTTAACAGAGAATGCACCTCTCAGTATTGATGTATCATAAAAACTCTTAAAGTTCTGTGTCTCACTGTCTGTGTCCAGCAGACACTCCATTAGGACAAAAATAAGTTCCCCAGGTCCACATTTGGCTGATCTAGTCAGTCTGCACACTTGTTTAACTGATTGTTTATTAAGTCGCTGGAGGGCAGTCAGTGTGACAACATACAGCCATTACAGATATAATCACTGGAGCTGCACAACACACTCTCTTCTTAGAAGAAAGGGGTAGCAAATGTGGCTCAATGGGTAAGAACCAGTAGCCCTTTTCTGAGCAAGCTCTTATGCTCAGAGACTACTCCAGACAATTGTACTGCTTAGGAAAACTATCTGGAGCCTTGTGATCCTGGAGCTTTACAAACATGTGGATATGAGTTCTGGGCCTAGAACTTGTAAAGTGTTGAGTGCCACTGTACTTGTGAATGACACCAGTTTTCTGGGAAGGAGACATGAGAATTACCAGGGCTTGCTCGTTGCCTTCATTGATATTAATTGTGATGCATTCACCATACAAAGGACTGAGTGATGAAGCAAGTAGTTAGGATACACACACTGTGCTAACCGTGCTTCAAAGTTCATCCTTTCTGTTCAGTAAAGCCTTCATGTTTAGGTGACTTCCATGTCCAGGGTAATTTTCCACAGTTTGTCAACAAGTGCAACTGTAGTCTGCAAAATACAATAAGATGTTTTGAGAGAGGGCTAGAGGTAAAGTATTTGCTGCACTAATTCACAAGAGTCAAGATTAAAACCCAGCACCCATGTAATAGGGTATGTATGGCACTACATGAACCTGTAGCTGCAGAGTTCTTTGGAAGCTGAGACAAGAGGATAACTAGTGCTTTCTGGCTGCGTGCTCCAGGCTCAGAGACAAACCTTGTCCCAAATGAATAAGACTGGGGTGGACAGTGCAGAAAGCCAATGTACTCCTCTGGCCCAGACACATGCCTGTAGAGACTTGTACAATTCTACAAAGCATCCCTGCACACCTTACACACATATGTCACACATACAAGTACATGAATATACATATGTAGAAACACACATTATTTTGAGAGAAAAACCCATGTGATATTCACATAATTTTTATTTTGTATCATAGGATAATACTTTAAAAATATGTTGGTAGTAGTTGATTGTGCCTAGTCTTATCTAGTTTAGAAAGGAAACATGTATGCAAATACAGAAACAAGCATTACACATACTGATTTTGGCAATATCTGTGGTTTAAAAGCATGTGCTCTGAAGACAAGAGAACAACTAAGAAATAGGCAATTCTATCTCTAGATTATATGTATTGTTTGAACTAGGCATTGCTATCTCCAGATTATGTGTTGCTGAGACCCACTGTCTCTATGACAGGCACCTGAAAGAAAAACTGAAAAGGAGGAAAGTTTTACTTAGTTCATGGTTTCTGTCCATGTTCTAATGTTCCATGGTGTTGCTCTGCAGTAAGGCCAAATGTTAAGGTAACAAGGCTGTGTGAAATGGAGCAGAGTTCAGTAAGTCAGGACAGCCAGGAGGCAGAAAGGGACAGGAAGGGGTCAGGGAGCAATTTATCTGTCTGTGTGAAGATTTCCAGGAGACAAATCCTGTTATTCCAGACTTTTGTATCTTATAAAAATGTTATTAATTACAAACATTTAATTTGGAAAATTAGTTCTGAAGTGCTGTGAATTGTTCACCAGTGAAAATTATGTGGACATGGGTTTAAGCCAATAGAATTCTTTATTAGTAGGCTGAAAACTATACTGGGTGTTCAATATCCCAGTGTAGTCCTAGCCTTTCTTAGGGTGAGAGCTTTTTAGCACAAAACTGTGTCCTGGGTTGACATACTTAAGTTAACAAGAATAGTTAGCTAGAAGCAGAACTACAGAATACAAAAAGCAAGGTCAGTACATTTAGAGACTTTCCAAGAACTATGCACTTTGATGGATTAGGTCTTTGTTTTATTTTGGCAGGTGGAGCTGTCTGCGTGCTGAGACTTACAGCCTGAATACTACTTCTATGATGGAATCAGCTTTGCAAAGATCTTTGAGCCTACTAAGGTCTGAGGCACTTTTAAAGATAAAACAAATAAAAACTTTATAGTTTAAAGAAGTTTAGCCATTATCAATAGGACTGTAGGATAGCTCTATAAACATTAACATTTGAAGATCAAAATGGAAAAACAAACCTCTAAAAATCATTATGTCAACATGAGTGAAGTTGTGTAATTTACAGTGCTAACAAGAACTAGACATCTGAGAGGTTAAAATAAAATCCATGATGATCCATTGGCAAATGTTGACAGTTATCATTTCCCCACTTAAAAAAAAAAAAAAAAAAAAAAAAAAAGAAAGAGTATCTGCTCTGTGATAAAACCACCATACATGTCATAGTTAGTATTTCTATTGCTATAAAGAGACAACATGACCATGGCAACTCTTAAAAAGGACCACATTTAATCCAGGCTAGGTTACAGATTCAGAGTTTCACTCCATTATTATCAAGGCAGGAACATCTAAGCATCTGGGTAGGCATGGACCTGGAGGAGCTGAGAGTTCTACATCTTATTCCAAAGGCAAACAGGAGAAGATTGACTCCCAGGCATCAAGGAAGAGGTTCTAAAAGCCTAACCCCACAGTGACACACTTCATTCCATAAGGGTACACCTACTCCAACAAGGCTATACCTCCTAATAATGCCACTTCCTGGGCAAAACCATCTTAAAAGGTATTAAAACACACACACACACATCACACACACACACACACACACACACGTGTGTATATATATATATATATATATATATACACACACACACACACACACATATGTATATGTATATCTATATGTATATCTATATGTATATCTATATCTATATGTATAAGTATATGTATATGTATATATATCATCTAGTTCATTGGAATTTGTGGAAATACAGCAATTATACAGCATACTGTTTTATTTTAGAACTCAGTGGTTTTGAGATTGGATCATGATACTTAATTGTTCCTAACTTTCTAGCTAGACAGTACAACGTTATCCAAGTTTTCTCATTTAAAACCTCCAATAAAATTATAAAGAAGGGAGATTTATGTCCATTATGAAGAAATAAACAAAACTTGAATATTGCAGAAAATGAGACATATTAAGATTATCACAATTAAAAGCTAATTGAACTGGCTTGCATTGCTACCCTTAATGAGAGAACTCCATGATACTTATAAATGAATGAATATGAAAAACTTTGTATGCATATGTATACTCATTTTCATACATTAATTATGGATTTTGAGGAAAAACTATTCCAGTAGTTTTCAAATCATCTAGTTTGACTGTCAACTTGATTAAATTAATAAGTCCTGAGTGTGTTAGTGATAAATAGCTGTGGGTGTACCTGTGAGAGAGCTCTGTCAGAGGATTAACTAAGGATGACTTTCTGTGGGGGAATCCTTCCAATGATCTGAGGAGAGTAGTCTGTCTCATTTATTGTTGTACATCCAATGATCCTAGGAGATTAATCAGTCTGGTTTATTGGAGGTACATCCAATGATCTGAGAATGGTAGTGTGGTTTGTGGTAGCATCCAGTGATCTGAAGAGGAGTACTTGGTCCAGTTGGGGAGGGTATCCAGTGGTAGCTGAAGAGGATAATCTAGAACAATTAGGCGAGAATCTAATGACCTGAGGTCTTGCAATGAATCAAAAGGGAGAATTCATTTAAAACTCCCTCTGCAACTCTTTCATTTGCTCCCATGTACAAGCAGCTGCTACATTCTTATGCCAAAAAGCTTTGCACAGCCTTGCCTTACCCACCAGGATGTAATTTGTCCCTCAAACCTATGAGGCAAAATGAACTTCTCTTCACATAAATAAATTAACCCCTCTCAGGTGTTTGGTCAGAGCACTGAGAATATTTCTGTAGCATTACATCTCTCAGCCACTATCGTGAAATTTTACTCTTTAAAGTTACATTTAAATTGTAAAAAAGGGAAAACTAAAGATTCTGCTAGCCAAGCCTCTCATTTTCTGAAAACAAGTCCATCACCAGTAGGGTTCCCTTCCTAGCACGCCATTTATGTTGTTTTAACATCCTATTTCATGGATAATAAACTTTTCACACCCTACACTGAAACTCACCCAACACAACCACCATTACCACCCACACTGCCACCATCTTCACCATCACAATCACCACTCATACATTTAGCATCATATGATGGATAATCTTGGTTATCAACATGAGTGTGTCTGGAATAATGTAAACCGAAGATGATCAGCAATGGTGTGAAGGATTCTTCTTGATCAGATTTTAAACTGGACAATCCATTCTATGTCTTGGACATACCTTCTGGTAGTAACCCATATACAGGGATTTGGAAACAAGAAGCTTTTACTTTTTGTCTGCTTTTCTACACTCTTCCTGCAAAGTTCTTCTATTGTGTTGTTACAGATGAGTTATAATGTACCTGGAGGACCAGTACTGTGGATCCCCATCTTCTCCAACACAGCGTAAGGCCACTTGGAATGCAAGGAGCTTGACTGCATTTATCTCACACCACCACCTCTGCTGCCTCTGTGAGATGTGGGAAAGCCAGAAACAGTTTGGGAGTCCTACTACCTGAATTGAGGCTGGGGCCTAGGGGTTTTCTGACTCTTGGACATTAAAACACACTGGAAGTCTCTGAAGAGCTGAAAATAGGAGCAGAGGCCCAAGGGCTGGGGACAGCATCTATCCTGGAACCAGGGGAAAGGGAAGATCCAGCTTGTCCCAGTGGTGTTTGTCATTAGCATAGCAGAGGCAAACTGGAAGCACAGAGATACCTTCTATGGGAGAATAAAGCTGTGGTTCCGTAGTTGAATGTCTTCTCCCCAGCTCCACAATGCATATCTTGAGGAAAGAGAAAGCCCATGGTTCTAAACAGTTTATTGGCTGCTCGTGGTGGAACATGGATGCATAATGTACAATTCCCAATTGTTAGGGTAGACCTGAGATTAAATACCATTTGCAGGGAGGAATTCCTGAGAAGGAACACTTACTGACTAAGCCCTCCAGCCTCTAGGTATCTTATTAGAATGGAGAACTTTGTTTTGGGCCAATGTGACCATAAGTCATGATTCTTTTATGTTAGGAGCATTTCATGTACTCCAGGTCAAGAATCTGGTAGGGAGCAGTGAGTCCTAAGTGTCAGGTGTATGCCCACCGAATTTCTGGGTCTCAACCTTCTCTACCTTAACATACTTCCTGGAATGGTTTTATAGCCCAGAGAATTTCTCCTTAGGAATCCTGGAACCTAGCACCAGATTGATACTGTAGAGAATCATGGCCATATTCAATGAACAACAACTAGATTCACAGACTGTCTGTAGTCAGACTACCATTGAACTTCAAAGACCACAGCTGAAGTAAGTATAATAAATCCTCTTTGTGTGTGCATATGTGTTGCCAATGATACATTTATAAGTGCTCTCACTTATAACTGGATGTTAGGTATAGAATACAGGATACCAATGCTACACTCCACAGACCCAAAGAAGCTAAACAAGAAGAAAGGAACAAGTGAGGATGCTTGAATCTCATTTAGAAGGAGGAATAAAACAGTCATAAGAGGGAGATGGAAAGATGGAACTGGATGGGAGATGAGATGTGGAGGAGAACGGAGTTCAGTAATGGGATGGGAGAGGAGGGTTGCCTAGATGGCTATGACAATGAATGGAAATCTGTAACTAAGATGTATGTGGTGGTAGGGGCATTTCCAGGTTAAGACAGAGCCTTGGAGTAAGGGAGGTACTCAAGAATCAATGGAGGGTACACTTAGCTGTGCCTCTCAGCATTGGGGATATGGAAACCTGATGAGGCAACCTACTATAGCCAGGCAGGAACCCAAGTGAAACGACAGAGACACCACACAACACTCAAAGATTTTGTCACATAAATTTTCCTGTCTATCAGACATGTAGGGAGATAGAGCAGAGACTAATAGTTTTGCCAACCAATAACTGTCCAACTAGAGATCGATCCCATCAACAAGCACCAATCCCTTACACTATAAATGATACTCTATTAAGCTTGTAGAGGGGATACTAGCATGGCTCTCCTCTGACAGGCTCCATCTAACAACTGACTCAGGTATGTGCAGACACCCACAGGCAAACAGTAGATGGAGCTGTGGACTCTTAAAGAAAAAAGAGGAGGAGAGATTGTGGGCCAAAAGTGATAAGAACACAAGAGAAAGATCAGTAGAGTCAACTACCCTGGATGCTTGGGGTTCTCTGAGACTGAACTGCGGGAGACCAAATGGCCTTGTTTCAATCTAAGGCCTTGCTCTTAATCAGCTAGCCAGAGTGTCCCAGGCTTGGCTTAATTAGCAAGTCAAAGTGTCCTGGGCTCCACAGCAGGCATTCCTTTGATTCCTTCCCATTCTCACTGCCTCCAGCAAGTGATAAGACATCCTGTTTGAAGTGGCCTGCAGCTTCAAGACAACAATGACTGTCATCCTGATTTATAGCTATGTGTGACATCTGGAATCCCCCTTCCTCTGCCCTAAAGTGTTTATATATATATACATATATATATGTATGTATGTATGTATGTATGTATCAATAAAGCCATTTTGGGGGCTAGATTGGAATTCTGTCTTGCCCTCAACACATTCTTTGTCTCCTGCCTCTTTCCACCACAGGCAGTTTCTCTCCTCAGGTAGGGACCCATGATTGATGGCCTTCCTGGAGGGCCCCTCAGGAAGGAAGGAAAAGTTACCTTTTCACAGTTGGCACCCAGACACAGAGCTGAAGAACGAGATCATGCACACTGCCGGATGTCACATCACATGAAAGCCTGGCCCAGGTGTCCTATTGAGGATCATATAGAGAGGAGACATTCTTGGAGTGATCCGACCAAGAAGCAGACTCCTGGAGAAGAAGTGAGTGACGCATGAAAGAGACAGATGCTTTTTCTGGAGAAAAGGAAAAAAATAGGAAAGTTTATTCACGGAAACGTTTCCTCCAGGACAAGGAATGCTCGGGTGATAGAGGCTTATCTGTGAGCAAACCATGAATCAGTATCACAGATCGATGGGTCTATATGAAAACTGACTGGAAATAATATAGACTCATAGTAAAAGATGTTTATGTAGAGTAGAGTCTTTGCGAATTTTAGTAACAAAGACGAACAAAAATAGATCCTCTTTTGTGAATAGGTGGAAGTGTATAAGTTAAGAGAAAACAGAGATATTTTATTGTGTGAGAGCTGTATAGAGTGAGATAAAGTTAAAGCAGAATACAGAAGAAATAGATCCTACACTGTGAAAAAGTGGAAGTGTATAAGTTAAGAGATCCTCCACTGTGAAAAGGTGGAAGTGTATGAGTTAAGAGATCCTCCACTGTGAAAAGGCGGAGTGTATATTGTGTGAGAGTCGTATAGAGCGAGAAAAAGTTAAAGCAGAAGAAAAATATTGTGTCAAAGTTGTGAAATATAGTACAGAAGAAATAGATCCTCCACTGTGAAAAGGTGGAAGTATATAAGTTAAGAGAAAACAGAGATATTTTATTATGTGAGAATTGTATAGAGTGAAATAGAGTTAAATTTAGTGTTAGGGTAAGATGTAGAGTGGAAAAAAAAAAGTTGAATTAAAGTTATATCAAATAGTACAGAATCATGGGACAAATGTTAAATGACCATGAAGCCTTTTTTACAGAGAATTAAAGAGTCTCTCAAGACTAGGGGGACTAAGGTAATAATATTGTAGATATTTTTGTGAAAGCAGTAAATAAACCTTATTGAAGGACAAGGTAATGGTAAAATGTGTTCTGTGCATGTGTTTCCAAATAATGGTAAAATGTGTTTTATGAAGGTGTTTAGAGTTATGCTAAAATCTAGGGAAGCAAAGATAATTCTCATAGGTGCCTCTAGTCTTTGGACCCAGACTAGAGATGGTTTATACCCTAACTATGAGAAAATGTATTCAAGAAAAGCAAACCTCCCAGACTATCAGGGGAAGAAAAATGAAGGTAAGCTGTTTCAGAGATCTCCTAGCGACAGGAGGAAAATAGGAGATGTCCTACTTCCTTTCTGGCCCCTATGAGACAAATGTTTAGTTTTAGTTTTGTGTCTTTTAGGTAGGATGTCTTGAGTCCCTTTGGGACATCTAATTCTCTTTCCTCTCTATTGTATGTTCTGGGTGCACCAATCTGTCCATGTGTCAAAACTGACTGTTTTATGTTGTCTATGTCATATGAATGGAAGCTGTCCTCTGTTTTATGTTGAAAAGAAAAGAAAAATTGGTTAAAACTCTATTCTCACTAGCTATCAACCTCTCGATTTAGTTTGACTTGTTTTAAAAAGCAGTCTCAATTGAGCCTTGGAGTCAAGCACAGTAGGAGAAGAGCTTCCAGAGGCTTAATTGTATGCAAAGCCACTCTTAAAGGGGCCACAGCATTTCGGCTTCTATGATGGCTGTTTCTCCTAGAAAATTTCTCTGATTGCTGGATTCAACAAATAACAAGGTGTTCCTCTCTTAAAGTTACCATTAGAAAAGGTTAAATTTTGTCTGGTCTAAATAAGTAAATGTGTGGTTACTTCATCTTTGCTTCTGATTGGTTTTAAAAATATAAAAACATTCTACATGCCTTGATTATTGAGTATTGGCTTATAAATTATTGGATATGATTAAAAATATGTAACTTTGACAAAAGGTGGGATTTAAAACGGATAACTTAGGGTTTGAGTCATTCTAGAAAACAGAAAGCTTGACTTGAACCAACCCAGGGAACAAGTTTTTAAAGGTACGTTTAAAATTGGGTAATATTTTATATACTTCTTATCCAAGAAATCAGAACAATTTCTCTTTAAGGTATTGAAAGTTGTATGGTCAAGCATTCAGATATAAGAACTGACCGCCAAACTTTGTAATGTGATAGTAATAATCTTGGTATTGATTTTATTGTTTAAAACTGAGTTTGTTTTCCAAAATTATGATTGTGCTTTAATGTTACAAGAAAACTTAAAAAAAATTAGCTAAACTGTCAATGTTCCATTGACTGCAGCTTACAGCTCTGTCACAGCCTCAAAAGAAAAATAGCAGATAAAATCTTTTGAGATATTCCAACAAGAGTTCCCTTTGCTATTCAATAGGCTTGGGAAAATGCTAATGCAGCCTGCCTGCCATTAGGCCATGCAGGATAGAGAAACTTAGCTAGATATATCCAACTTTGTACAGAAATCAGACCCTCGTATGATCAGGGTCTGCCTATGGCTTGCTGCTTTATAAGGGACCACTGTACAAACAATGCTTCTACAGAAATGAAGGTATAAAAAGGTTTAATATGGAGGTTTGGGTCATTTTAAAAATGATTTCTCCAAGAACAGAGGCTAGAGCAGACAATCAGGTTGATCCCCCAGGAATCTGTTCTTGGGCCAGGCCTCAGGAAATAGGTCCAATTAAGAAACATTTGCATTTGAGTTAATGCAAACCTCAGAACAACCTCTGCAGAAGCTAGTGTGAAATTCCTTACAGAGAAATTCCTTGCTCTTTCCTCAAGAAGGAGGGGTCAGCCTCAGATCCCAAGGTACTCACAGCAGGCTGCTTATCTAAGTGTCATAAAGAATTTTGGCTGCCTTTTTTTAAACAAAAGACTTTCTTAGTTTCCCTGATGTGTACTGAGCTCAATTACTAATAAGAAACCTAACCTTAAATTAATCATTACAGAAAGTTTTAAAGGATTAATAGACATTAGAGCTGATGTACTCACTCACCTCCAAGAGATTGGTTATTCCATTCACCCAAAACAAAACTCAAAATTAAGATTAATAAAAGGTTAATAAGGCTATGGAACTCATGTAGGCTTTAGAGCCCAGATAGCTCAATTGATAGAGCATGGGGCTTATCCTGAATGTCCTCAGTTTCTACCTGTACCACATAATGGCGTTTTTCCTCGAGGACTTATACCTAGCCAATTATATCAAATGGATGTTATTGGAACATGTACATGTAACTATTGACACCCTTTCAGGCTTTCTAGTTACAACTGCTTTGACAGGAGAATCAACTAAAATTATAATCAGTCATTGCCTACATTATTTTTATATGCTTGGTGTTCCCAATCAGATTAAAACAGATAATAGAACTGGCTATTGCAGTCAGGTGTTTTAGATGTTTTGTTACCAATTTTATATTAGTCATATTACTAAAATTCCTTATTTTTCTAAGGACAAGGTATTGTAGAACAGGCCCATGGAACGTTAAAACAATATCTTTTATATATAAAAACAAAAAAAGGGGAATCATATTCCCTACAACACAAAAAAAATTAAAATTTTAAAATTTGGATGCCAGTGAATTTTCTGCTAAGTATTTATGGCACTCTACAAATAGGCACATTTATGCCTAGGTGATATAGAAGGATCCATTCATACACATGGCATGATTCAAATCAGGTATTTAATATGGGGAAGAGGGCATAATTGTGTTTTTTCTATAGGATGCTAAAGGAGCATGCTGGCTGCCAGAGTGATAAGACATGCTGATGCTGGAACAGAGAATGATGCTGACCTGTGAGCTTGCTGAGTGCCCGGACAATGGTGACAGAAAAGCTGTATTGGACATTTGCTCCTGACCTACCTTTGATTGCTTATATCCCAGATTGGATAGGCTGCCTTGCCTCAAGATTTTCGACCTTGTGTGACAGAGAAAATATAGACTGTAGAAACTGCTTCTGGACATTCTCAAAGGCATATTTGAAAGTTAGCTGCAGTTCTCTGATGTTATGTTTGCAAGAGATAAAGTTGGAACAAGATCTGTATTGTGAACAAGTATTACTACATGTGTTAAGGCTCTCATTTTTTTATTTAGTCGTCATGTTAAATTTAATGTAAGTTGTATTGATTGTACACATTTTTCAACTATGTTGAGAGTGTTGAAGTCTGACATGTCTGTTATGGTCTATCAACTAGCTTTTGTTCTATTGCCTGTGAGTTTTACAGGACCTTGATATTCTAGAAAAGGCTTGCAAGTACTGGAAGAAGTGAGTCAGATCTAAAACAGAGGCAAGAGGATAGTGGGTTATTACTGAGATAGAAAACTTCATGAAATCAGCTTTTCCCTTAAGAAACAGAAATTTTCATCTGATGCTGATTCCTGATGGCATTCATCTAAGTTTTCCCTCCTCATGTCTCTTGTTGGACCAATAATTAGCCTTTTACTTCTGGTCAGCCTGGGATCTTTCATTTTTAACAAGATTATAAGATTCATCAAACAGCAGATTGACTCCCTGACATCCCGACCTTTATAGGTTCATTATCACAGCCTCAATCTGTGGAATTACGGTGCCTGAAGCCGATGATTCTCCTTTAGGAGCAGCATAAAACCCAGATTTATGCACGCTGACCTAAGGGTTAGTGTGGGTATCAGTGGGGTGCAGAGCTGAGGCATTGCAAAGGAAAAGACGCTATGCGCTGGCTCTGGGTTCCTTGAGGAGCATGCTCAATTGCAGAAAGGTTGATACCAATGAAGCTCCACCCAATGGGCAGGCTTTTCTCCTTTCCTCGTGCAAAGGGTATCATAATAAGAACAAGGATCGAGCCTCTACCCCCCCCCCCCATTAAGGTTTGCCTGTTTTTAAACAGGTTCCTGATTATTCGGCTTTATAGAAAATAGAAAGGGAGGAGATGCTGGAGACCAAATGGCCTTGTTTCAGTCTCAGGCCTTGCTCTTAATCAGCTAGCCAGAGTGTCCCAGGCTTGGCTTATTTAGCAAGTCAAAGTGTCCTGGGCTCCACAGCCCACAGCAGGCATTCCTTTGATTCCTTCCCTTTCTCACTGCCTCAAGCAAGTAATAAGACATCCTGTTTGAAGTGGCCTGCAGCTTCAAGACAACAATGACTGTCATCTTGATTTATAGCTATGTGTGACATCTGGAATCCCCCTTCCTCTGACCTAAAGTGTTTATATATACATAGCAATAAAGCCATTTTTGGGGCTTGATCAGAATACCATCTTACCCTCAACACATTCTTTGTCTCCTGCCTCTTTCCACCACAGGCAATTCCTCTCCTCAAGTGTGGACCTGTAGTCGATAGCCTCCCGGGAGGGCCCCCTGGGAAGGAAGGGAAAGTTATCTCTTCGCACTGAACCACCACCAAAGAACATACACCGGGTGGACCTTGGCCTCCCTGCACATATGTAGCAGCTATGCAGCTGGGGGTCTATTTTAAAAACTATTGTCCATATATAGTACATATTCTTCTAGCTGGGTTGCATTGTCTGGTCTCAATGGGAGAGGATGTGCCTAGTCTAGCAGAGATTTGATTTGCCTGTGTGGTGGAATAATCAGAGGGGCCCCCACCTGCTCAGAGGAGAAAGGAAGTGGGATGGGTAAAGTATTGTGGGACAAGTAACCAAGAAGGGTGCAGTGATTGAGATGTAAAGTGAAGAAATAAGAGAGAGAGAGAGAGAGAGAGAGAGAGAGAGAGAGAGAGAGAGAGGTAGATACATAGATAGATAATAGCACTTCATCAAGGAGAGGCCTGTGGGTTACTCTGTGCACCTTGTGTAGTTCTGGTGCCCAGTGCTATAGGGAGCCTAAACACCCTGTAGAATTACTGAGATTAAAAATACAGCCATCGGCACTTGTGCTTACTCCCCACTGACTGTTAACTTGTTTAGATAATAGGAATTTGTTAGCTGTTTCTGCCCTAGTCAGAGGTCAGGTGCAAGGTTGGCATTTACATTGTTGTGAGGTGAACACAAAGTGATAATCCCAGAAAAGACCAAAGTTTATCATCTGCTTTACCCAGCTTTCCCAGTCAGAAGGTGTCTCATAACCAGGCTATGCTCCTTAACTTAGCTGCAGGGATCTCTTCTTTCTGAAACTAGAGTCTTGACACTTACATCTGACAAAGTTTCCTCTGCTTAAGTCTTGATGTTATGACGATATGGTAGAGTAATTGGTAGACAGTGATTAATGGAAGGCATTTAGATAAGTGAGAACTTGCCTTTTAAGGAAATAGTAAAACATTTCTCTTTCCATCCTTTCCTCTTTGTTTTGTGTCATAGTAAGGTAACAGATCTCCTGGGAGTTCACCATAAAAGCCTGAGTTCAAACTTACCATATGAGACACTGGGGATATTTCAGTTACATAAGCATAAGGACCTGAGTTTCAAACCTCAGTATACACATGAAAATTGGATGAATAAAGTTATAACACTTATGATGCTGGCCATGAGTGTCAAGGGGCATAGAGAAAGCAAGTAGTAGATAAAAAAAAAGCAGCAGATAATTAACAAAACATTGGCAAAACAAGAGCTTACAACATAAGCAGAGATGCCTGAGACCAAATAAAGGTAACCTCATCCAATTATTACTTACAACATCTACCAGAAACTGACTGGATGAGCTTAGTTTAGGAAAGCAGCTGTAGTTCCTTGTTGGGGTCTCTCAACGGGTAAGCTTCAAGTTCCTGAAATTCTTGCTAATATTTCTCAAGGTTCTACCACTGGAGAAACAGCATTAACCCTGTTTGGAATTGGATTACCTTCTAGTTATCCTCAAGAACTTGAGAATTTTAACATTCACTGAATGAACTCAGAACAGCCTGTAAAATTTTACGAATATATTGTATATACAACATACATGTACACATGCACACACACACACACACACACACACACACACACACACACACATATTTTAGTCAGACTGTGATAGAAAGAAATTTGCAGAAATGAAAACTGGAAACCTCTCAAACTAAGGCAACCCTATAAAGACAAAGAAGAGTTTGGGAAAGTTACATAAAAAATTAGAGACATGAAATAGGCTACAAAGTGCCACAGACCCCTTGGCATCAAGGGAGCCATCCATCCTGAATCTTTTTCCACATCTGGACAACCACTGTTTTAGAAGTGTTCTCTCTTTTAGAAAGCAATCTGCCCCTTCTACTATTCACAGGACCCTGTCAATTGTAGTATCTGTAGCACAGTTACATAATACTCCCAGTCTGCACCTGTTTGAGTTTGATACCCTATTGCAACAGTGCCAGAGAACAAAAGAAGCAGCATCAAAGAACTGAAGACTGAGACCCCTGAGAAAAAGAACAATGTCTCTTTTTTCTTTTCTCCTCTCTCTCTCTCTCTCTCTCTCTCTCTCTCTCTCTCTCTCTCTCTCTTAGAATGAGAAAACATAATGTAGCTCCAGTTCAGGGGCTATAGGCCATCATGCTGGAGAGAACATGGTGCAAGGAAAGCTCCTGTCCATTATGACAGGAGACTACTATCTCACCCCACAGAAAATCTAGAAACAGAAAAAAAGGGAACAGTGGTGTTCCGTAGATATTCTACTTTTTAGAATTTTTCATCTGAAGCATTTGCTAGAGCCATGAAAACCTGACAGACACAGGGGCCAGAGGCAATCATGGACACAGTCCTAGGCTTTGTTGGATGGCCAGGATTATAGGCTTTCTTAAACAGGTTGCTTTTCTCATTTGACACTAGCTTTTCATCTGTGTTAAATGATTTTTCCCCCAAGGCAATAGCCTTAGATATAAAACCTGTCTCTTATGAAAAATGTACAAAAAAAGTTATATCTGAAGGCAAGCAGAATGCACTCTAGCAGAAGGTGAGCAGGCTTTGGGCCCAGGGATAAGTAAATACACATGCTCTGAGAAGCTCAGTGTCATTCCAGAAATAAGGAGTATTTTATCGAAATTGCCACAGTCCTTTCTTTATTTCACATGAATGTACCACTTGAAAGTCAAAGGCTAAATATAACACACACACACACACACACACACACACACACACACAGAGAGAGAGAGAGAGAGAGAGAAAAACACACACACACAATTTAAAGATAAAGGAAATCATAAAAAAAATATGGTAGATTTATGTTTCTTTTATTTGGTGTGTGAGACATACATGAATTATTGGTTTCTGGGGCTCAGTTGTCATCTGAAGAGCCTCAAGTCTCCTACGATGCTTGAATGTAGCCATGGAGATCTGACCAGTGTGAACTGTTGCATTTTTAACTCAGTTGTTTCAAAAGAGCTGAGTAGTTGCCCAGGGATGATTTTGGCTTTCCTCAATTAGGGGCAATGCACATATTAGGAAGACCAGCCTGGCTTTAAGAGGTGTTAAGTCCTACTTAAGTATGAATCACTTGCAGATTCTGGTACCTCCAGTAGAAGATTAAGCCTCCTTTGGAAAATAGGATGAGGCAATTGTAAAGCTGAAGCTTAGCCTAAATGAATTAGTATTTATGAGACATCCAGCAAAGCACAGAATACAGAACATCTTTATTTCCCACCAACTGTTAATGTAATTGACACAAGATTAGAAAGGAAGATTTGCCAATTAACTTCAGCCAATACAAAGACGAGCTCTCTAAAGAGAATTTACTCATGCAGAATTGCAAATTGAGGTCAGGGGGAGCCTTGCAAAGCTGTGTCATCTGGACATGACAGGTTTCCTGCATTCATGAATTCACAGCAGCTGCAATTGATTACACAAGACCGGGCCTTAGTTCAAGCCAATCAGTTTTCTAGCAGAGTGGTAAGTGTGGTGCATAAAATTTTGTACCTGACTAAGGAGCTGTGAGAGGTGGTAGGATAAGAAGAGTTACTTTTCTGTAAGACTATGAACCCTGGAATATTGGCTATGTACCATGGAGTGGTCCTCTAGCCAGGAGTATACATGTAGTACAAACTGGATTTGGTGGCTTGTTAAAAGAATAAAAAAGGACAAGATGTTAGAGTGCTATAAAGATGAGGAGACAGATCTGGGAGGCGTAAGGAGTAAGGAGTAACTATGCTAGAAATATATTATGTGGAACTCTCAAATAAAATTCAGCATCCGTTTGTGATAAAAGTCTTGGAAAGATCAGGGATTCAAGGCCCATACCTAAACATAGTAAAAGCAATATACAACAAACCAGTAGCAAACATCAAATTAAATGGAGAGAAACTCGAAGCAATCACACTAAAATCAGGGACTAGACAAGGCTGCCCTCTCTCTCCCTATCTATTCAATATAGTAATTGAAGTTCTAGCTAGAGCAATTAGACAACAAAAGGAGGTCAAAGGGATACAAATTGGAAAGGAAGAAATCAAAATATCACTATTTGCAGATGATATGATCGTATACTTAAGTGACCCGAAAAACTCCATCAGAGAACTGTTGCAGCTGATAAACAACTTCAACAAAGTGGCTGGTTATAAAATTAATTTAAACAAATCAGTAGCATTCCTACACTCGAAGGATAAACAGGCTGAGAAAGAAATTAGGAAAATGACACCCTTCACAATTGTCAGAAACACTATAAAGTATCTTGGTGTGACTCTAACCAAACAAGTGAATGATCTCTATAACAAGAACTTCAAGTCACTGTTGGTGGGACTGCAAGCTGATACAACCACTCTGGAAATCAGTTTGGTGGACCCTCAGAAAAATGGACATAATACTGCCTGAGGACCCAGCTATATCTCTCCTGGGCATATACCCAGAATGTGTTCCAACATGTAATAAAGACACATGCTTCACTATGTTCATAGCAGCCATATTTATAATAGCCAAAAGTTGGAAACAACCCAGATGTCCCTCATCAGAGGAAAGGATACAGAAAATATGGTAAATTTACACAATGAAGTACTTACTCAGCTATTAAAAACAATGACTTAATGAAATTTGCAGGCAAATGGATAGAACTTGAAAATATCATCCTGAGCGAGGTAACTCAGTCACAAAAGAACGAACATTGTATGTACTCACTGATAAGCAGATATTAGCCCAAAAGTTCAGAATGTCCAAGTTTCACTTAACAGTAACCGCTGGACTGAGAGTGAGGTCCCAGATGGAGGAGTTGGAGAAATCTCTGAAGGAGCAGAGGGAATTTGCAGCCCCATGGAGCGAGCAAGAGCATCAATGGCCCTAACCCTCCCTCCCCCTGTCATCCTGGAGTTTGGACCACCAACCAAAGAATACACATCTATGGACCCATGGTTTGGACCACATATGTGGCAAATGATGACCTTGATGGCCATCTGGGAGAGAGGAGAGGCCCTTGGGCCTGAGGGTGTTAAAGGCCCCAGTAAAGGACAATGTCAAAGTGGGAATATGGGGATGGGTGGGCGGGTGGGTGGGAGGTGGAATTCCCTCATAGAGTCGGGGATGGGGAGGGGATAGGGGGTTTCCAAAGAGGAGACTGCAAACAGGGGAAACATTGGAAATGTAAATAAAGTATCAAAAAAAAAAAAAAAAGAACTTCAAGTCTTTGAAGAAAGAAATTGAAGAAGACTTCAGAAGGTGGAATGATCTGCCATGCTCATGGACTGGGAGGATTAATATAGTAAAAATGGCCATCCTGCCAAAAGCAATCTACAGATTCAATGCAATCCCCATCAAAGTTCCGACTCAATTCTTCATAGACTTAGAAAGACAAATTCTCAAATTCATGTGGAACAACAAAAAACCAAGGATATCAAAAGCTATTGACAACAACAAAAGGACTTCTTGTGGAATCAGCATTCCTGACCACAAGCTGTACTACAGAGCATTAGTGATAAAAACTGCATGGTATTGGTACAGTGACATGCAAGTAGATCAATGGAATAGAATTGAAGACCCAGAAATGAAATCACATACTTATGGACACTTGATTTTCGACAAAGGAACTAAAACCCCACAGTGGAAAAACGACAGTATTTTCAACAAATGGTGCTGGTTCAACTGGTGGTCTACATGGCGAAGAATGAAAATTGATCTATTCCTATCTCCCTGTACAAAGCTCAAATCCAAGTGGATCAAGGACCTCCACATAAAACCAGATACATTGAATCTCATAGAAGAGAAAGTGGGGAAAAGTCTCGAACACCTGGGTACAGGGGAAAAGTTCCTGAAGAGAACACCAATGGCTTATGCTCTAAGATCAAGAAATGACAAATGGGACCTCATGAAATTGTAAAGCTTCTGTAAGGCAAAGGACAGTTGTCAATAGGACAAAACAGCAACTAACAGAGTGGGAAAAGATCTTAACCAATCCTATGTCCGATAGAGGGATAATATCCAATATATATAAAAACTTCATAGAATGCTCTCATAGAAGCAGGGGACGGGGAGGGGATCAGAAGTTTCCAAAGAGGAGACCTGGAAAGGGGGAAACATTGGAAATGTAAATAAAGTATCAAAAATAAATAAATAATTATATATATAGTATGTTTGTGTACGTTTATGTGCCTGTATGAGTTCATGTGTATGATCTCCAGTAGTTACTTTTTGAGATCATAAGAGGATGTTGGATTCCCTGGATCTGGAGTCAAAAAGAGTTCTGAGTTGCCTAATATGTATGCTGAAAATTGAACACAGGTCCTCTGTGAGGGAAGCAAATGCTTGTAACGACAGCCGTATCTCCTGTTCCAACAAAAAATTATTCTTTGTGATCACACTGTATATTTGTCTGAGGGGGAGCTGTGAATGCTTTAAATTTGTAAAAGGTAGATATCACTGCTCAGAGTATATAAAATAAGCAGGAAATATTTATGTATTTGCTCATTTATATGAGTGACAAGGATCTACACTAAGGCCTTCTCAGTGGTATGTAAGCACTCAACACAAAGCCCAATCACAAGTCACAAAAAAGGTTTCTGTTTCTATACTTTCATCATATCTATCATTTTACCTCACTTTTCAAGTTAATAAAAATATTTCCATTTATTTCATAATTCATTTAACAGAAATTTATAACAATCTCAATACATGATCAATAGCTTCAGTGTCTTCCTGACTCTTCAAATTGCATTTCAAATATATACAAGAGAAGGATTTTCACTCACAGTTTAATTCCAACATGGCCACATAAAATGCAAGATATTACTTAAATACTGGACATAATATTTTATTTTCTTTATAAAAGTCAATATGATCAAAAGTTAAAACCTTGGGCTCTGGGGATGAAGATTCTTGGCCTAGATACAGGCCAAGTCAGTTTGTTTGACTTATAATGATTCTGTCTATTGCTGTGATATAGATCATGACCAAAAGCAACTTGGTGAAGAAAAGATTTATTTCAACTTATAGTTTGTAATCAGGGTAGGAACTCTAGGCAGGAGCCTGGAAGTAGTACCTAATACAGAAGCCATGGAGGAGTACTGGCGATTGGCTTTTTCCCTTTGAATTTCTCATCCTGGTTTCTTATAATACTCAGGAAAACCAGTCCAGATGTAACACTTCCCATAGGATGCTGGCAGGTGGGACTTCCCCCATCAAAAACATACAAACAAACAAAAAGTACTATTGCATCACAAGCCAATCCAATGGAGGTGTTTTCTACGTTTACCCTTCTTCCAAAATGACTTTAGTTCTGTTCCTGGTCCACATTTATATAAAATAATCTAGCATATTTCTTAATGAGGCTTATCTCTTGGAATCTTCAAAGATGAAATAAGGGACTACATACATTGCTCACAGGTTAAGAACACATATTATTCCTGCAGAGGACCAGAGTTCAGTTCCCAGACCCCATGTGGAATGGCTCACAAGTTACTGTAGAGATCCAGCAAATTAAAAACCCATCTTTTAGATTCTACTGACAGTGCACTCATAGGAATGGTCTCAGCATCATATACACACAAATACACATATACGTAGTTTAAAATTTAATTAAACCTTTAATATTGTACTGTATGTTGTTATCAATGACAAAAAGTTGGGTAGGTGGGGAAGGGAGAATGTTTCAAGGAAGCATGGGTGCAGGGGTGAATATTACCAAAATTCATTGTACAAAATTTTCAAAGAATTTATAGAAATCTTGAAATTAAATAATGCATGTAAAATATTTTTCACAGTTTATATCAAAAACTTCATAGAATGTTTATTGCTATTAACATCACTTTAACCATTTCTAATTTATCATTAAATATTTATGTGTAGATGTTGAGGTAAGTTCACATTTTTATTTTATTTTTATTATATTTAAGATTTGTTTACTTATTTTATGTGTATGAGTACACTGTCGCTCTCTTCAGACACACCAGATGAGGGCAATCAATCCCATTACAGATGGTTGTGAACCACTATGTGGTTGCTGGAAATTGAACTCAAAATCTCTGCAAGAACAGTCAGGACTCTTAAACTCTGGCCCTACTTTTTATTTTATTGTTATTTTATTTGTATTTTATTTTCTGTTCTAGAGGGAGAGAAAAATAATACTTTCTCAAACATTGTTATATTTCTCAAAAGTGATCCAAAGAGCTGAAGTACAGCAGTACGTTAATATTAGCAAGTAACTGGGCCTGAAAGAATATGCTCATGCTGTAAACAAGATATGTATTAAAGTTTTTGAAAATAAAATTGTAATTCTTCATGGTAAAAAGACAAAGATTTCTTTAAAATTGCATTTTGTGTGTGTGTGTGTGTGTGCGTGTAAATGTGTGTATAGACACATGTGTGTTGTGGTATGCCTGTGGAGGTCAGAAGAAAACCTGCAGGAACCAATTCTGCTCTTTGCCAGTGTGGATCCCTGTATCTAACTCTGGTAATCAGGCCGGGAAGCATGAGCCTTTATCCACAGAGTCCATGTACTGTTTATTACACCTTGGGAGACATGATCATCTGCTTATTTCAGATAGGGTATCAGCAATGAAATAATGCATGCTGGTGCTCCACTAAGTTTTATTGAGGTTACTTTCATGAGTATAGTTAAGGGGTTACTTACATGAGCAGAAATGTTTCATCGGGCTTTATCACCAAAGGCCCAGTCTGGCATGGATAATAGGTCATGAAATCTGGAAACCTGAAAGTTGCTCCAGAATTTGGAAGCAGTTCAACAGGATGAAAGTGTTTCCTTCAGGCAGCTCAGACTGTGTGAACCTTCTTCAGATAGCTCAGCTACTGCCTACTTATTTTGGTAGTTTCTGCTGGCCTCAGCCTTTTTCAGGCAGCTCAGTTCCTCAGAGATTTTGTTGGCATTTCTTACTGTTTATATTACCAGGAGAGAGGGTAGGATCTTGTGAATCTGTACAGTTTCAGAGACTTCCTGAAACCATTCTGAATTGTTCACTTTCTGAATTAAGGTGTTTCCCTGCAAAATAAAATACATTGCCTCCATTTAGAATATCCTGTTATTTTATCTCCTTGTAAACACGGTATATCTTAATGAGTTTCCCTTTAAGATGGAAGGATTCAACTCAAAGAAAACTGCTACACAGGATTATCTCCTAGCCCAAAACTTACATACTTTTTAAGTATGTTCACATAATAACCTCCATGATTTAGATATACCTACACACAATATAGATATGTGTTAACCAAGTCAAAATTTTGAATGAGTTTGTTAGTGAAAATGTATAATCAGCTAAAGAAGAATTTATGTATATATAACAAAGTTTAGTTTGAAAAATCTGGGGGTTAGAGAGATGGTTTAGAGGTTATACATGGTAGCCCTCTTGTCAATGTTCAGTTCCCAGCCTCCATTTTGGGCAACTGGAAACTGCACACATCTCCAGGTGCAAGGGCTCTGAAGCCTCTGGACTTGGAGAGGACAAGAAATTGTGAGTATTCATATATACATATACACATACACATACACACACACAAACACACACACAAACACACACACATGCACTCATATACACACAAGAGAGACAGAGAAAAAGAGAAAATCAGAGAGACAATCACACATATACACACAATTAGAGATAATAAAATAATCTTCAAAATGAAAATTCTTTTGTGTCTCTCAGTCTTGGGATTCACTTAGAAACAAGAGCGATAGTCAATACTGTATATAGTACATTGGTTATGAATAGGTACCATGGAAACCAAGACATTTAGTTACCAGACCACTGGAGTCATTCAGAAACTCTCATTTTTAAAGTTACCAAGACCATTAACCTTCAGGTGTCTCGGTCAAACATGAAAGTAATGTCATATACCTCACTGTGTTACAGAGAGGTCATGAAAAAAAAAATGACAATAAAGCACTCCACATGATTGGAAAAATAAACTGTGTTAGCCCCAAATAAAATACACCTATCTTTGAATGTTTCACTTATTTATGTCTAACTCCTATTGAAATGTGGAGGAATATGGGATTGAACAGTCTTCAAAATGTATCCTAAGGTTGATAATTTAATAGCTGTATTATGAATTATGAATCATATGAAGGGAAGGTTGGAAATTATTCTACTGCTTTTTTAAGTGAGAAAGCATCTGAGCATGGGCTCAGTCTCTGGGCTCCTTGGAAAAGGCAATACATTATACAGATGGTTAGCAGAAGCCAGCAATCCCCAGGTAACATCAGCTGAAATAGCTGAAGGGCAGTTGTGCACAGCACAACTACAGGTCTGGCTGGAGATGTGCCTGTGATCTGATTCACAACAGCTTTGATACATGTGTTAAGGATCGTAAACAGTACTTTCTCATTCTGTTTTTTTTTTTTTTTTTACTTATTAGATAATGTTTACTCACCATATAAGCAGTACTAATATTCAGTAACATGGTTTTCCTCACAAAATTATGAACATCTTGCTTGCTGTGTTTGTTTGTTTGTTTGTTTGTTTATTTATTTATTTATTTTAGTTTGGTGGCATGATTTGGCTTTTTACTTTTCTTATTTTGAAATTTTATTATTATTACTTCATAAACAAAGCAATAACACTTTTAATTTCACTAAATTTACTTTGTATATTAAGCTCTCTTAAGGAACTCATTAAATTACATAGCAGCCACAAAAAAAGAGAATATGTTCATAGTTTTTAAAGCAAATATCAAAGTAATGATGGCTCCATTCAAAAGCTCAAGCCACATACTTATGAAAAGTCTGATTTCTGATGTTTCTCTACTATATCCTATCAGTTCATCTTCCTGGGCCTTAAGGAGAAGATTTCAATCCCACTCCATTACTCTGAGATAAAACTATGTTCTTCTACTTTGAAAGCTATTTCCGAAGTTTGAAGAGGAACTATTAAAAGAAAGATATGTGGAAATTGTCTTTATGATTGTCTTCTGTCCTCTTCTAAAGCTGTGTCCCATACCTGCCTTGCTTGATGTACCAGCAGCATGTGCCCAAGTGAAATACACCCCTACAGCAAAGTAACACAGCACAAATAACCCAAGAAGACACACACAGCCAGTATTTGGGGAGGACAACTGGGAAAGTACCTAGTCTAGTATTAGAAAATGAGATTACAGATAATACCCCGGAAATTGCACAAAACTTAAGTAAATAAATTTTAGTCTGAAAAATCACTCATTTGGAAGCTAGATGGGGAAAGAAATCATTCAATTAATCTACAAGCAGGTATACACACACACACACACACACACACACACACACACTCACATATATATCATTTACAGAATTTTCAGGGGCACTGTTGTGATGCTCAATCCAACTTGCATGACTAGTGAAAATACTGAAGCTCTCAGTTTCAACCAGCAATCCTGAATACTTCTGCAGTGACTGGGAGGTGTTTTGGGCTCTGATTCTTCCACAGTGTGATATACAGAACATCCTCCAATTTCCCATTTTGACAGCTGTGACCAGAGGGAGAGTCAATAACTATACTTTTAGCTTTGGTGTTATTTTGTTTGTGTGTGTATGTGTGTGTGTGTGTGTGTGTGTGTGTGTGTGTGTGTGTGTGTATGTATGAGTGTATGTACTTTTGTCTGCAGGTTTACATGCATGATGAGGCTGGAAGTCAACATTTGATTGTGTTTCTCAATTGCTCTTTACCATATGGTCTATAAGTTTAAGAACCAGAATCTGAGATTAGAGAATTCATTATCATAACTCTTACTTGAAAGTATTGAAGAAAAATGGTGGTTGGGATTAGTCATCTTTTGTAAAAGATAGCAACCAGTTTACATGGTATTATCAATAGGAATTGCTTTAAAGATCTACTAAACAGTAATATACTCTAAATTTTCTATGGAGTGGAAGCAAGACCACATGCATATGACTTTACTCACAGAACAATATTGCTTCATAGATAAAAAGATACATGGATACAAGATAGATAGATAGATAGATAGATAGATAGATAGATAGATAATATAGATGGATAATAGATAGATGATATGGATAGATAATAGATAAATAGTAGCTAGCTAGATGATAGAAAGTAAATGATATAGATAGATGAGAAATAGATAGGTATACAGATAGATGATAGATAAATATACATGGTCAGAAGATAGATTGATAATAGAGATAGTAGATAGATAAGCTTATATACATATGGACATGACTTTACAAAAAGTAATTTCTTAACGCAAGGTAAAATTTTTTGGCATGAATTTTCTATGAGCAACAAAAGCTGACCATTATACCCTAGTTTTCCTTGAACTAGGATTAAGTTAGAAGACAGTGTAATTAACACATCTTAGAGCAAAAACAACCTAAGTAGATTTATTTGGGAACAAAGACAAGAGGTGATGAAATGCGCATGGAATGATGCTCATAAACACAATGTAGAAAGCTGTAAAAGAGCAAATTGTGGTGGTCATAATACATTAAACAAAATGGATAGAAATCCTGGGGCTGTTTTTGTCTATTGGCCTAAAGAAAAGGGATGGTTGAGATACTCCAGGCTGACTCTTAAAGAATCTAGAATCAGGCAATGTAATAGCCCAGTCTAATAAAAGAGACTCAAAACCTGTCTTAGATGCTGCCCTTGGCAAATCTCTCCTAGCAGTCATTTTATCATGTATAGATGATCATAGGCTCACTTTCCAGGTTTCTCTGAAAATGTATCCCAGATATGGAAATCTAGGATTTACAAATGGGGTTCTAACTTTCAGTTGCTTAACTTTCAGGCCATTTTATATTAAAAGGTTCATGATCTAGCTTACCATTGAACAAAACAATTTTCACTTCTTTGCGGAAAGAAATTAAAATACAATGAGGTTGAAGCCATGTAGGAAATAACAATTGCGGTTTAATGACTTTCTGATGAATGCCAGGTACTAATTTCTTTTATTCTTTGTTTAATCTTGAGAACAATCCTGCAAGGTGGGGAGGGTGGTTATTTTATCTGCTCTACTTTACATTTGATAAAGAAAACATAAAACAAAGATGACATGTCCTCTAAATTAACTGATTCATGTAGAAAAGAGGTAGGATTTAATTTTAATTTGCATTTATTCAATGGGTTCTTGTGAATGTATACATGTGTGTTTGGGTATGTTTTGAGGTGCATATGGGGTCAGAGGATAAGTTAGAGGAGATTTTTCTCTCCTACCACATGTGGACTGGGAAAATGAACTGAATGGGCTTGGTGGCAAACATGTCTGCCTGCCAAGCCACCTTGCTGCTTAAAACACAGCATTGGTCTACTGCTTGTATTGCTAGTTTTCAACTTCAGTGCATTCACATGGTAATAAAAGTTCTTATGCATACAGCATATTATACTCATGTGTAATTGGTGTGAAATGGGGATGCAGATCAAAATAATATATAGGAGCATCTCATAGCCATAAAGAAGTTCTCTCTCTCTCTCTCTCTCTATCTATCTATCTATCTATCTATCTATCTATCTATCTATCTATCTATATATATATATGATATATCAACATTCTTAGAACACCAGAGATCAAAAACCAGGATGATAGCCAACTTTTGTCTCAAAGACAAAGATAAAATATAATGTATATATTTAGGTCATAAATATAGAAGAAATATTGCCAGAAATTATAATAATTAAACAACTTTAAAAAATGCTAGCACATCTATTGGAATGCTAATCAATAGATGAAGAAACTAGGGTAAATGAATAAAATGAAAACAAATGAAACGACAAAGATTAATTAGAAATAAAAAGTTGTTCATGAGGAATTCATTAAAAAGATTGCATGCAACTAAAGAGATTCCATTGAGTTTGAAAATACTATTTTAAAAATATTGTCAAACATGAAGCAGGATTTTGGAGTTATCTTATTTGCAACACATACATGAAGACCTTAGTTCAAACCCCAGAACCCATATAAAACTTGTGGAATGATGGGGTACATGCTTGTAATTCCAGTTCTGAGGAGATAAATACAGGCTCCCAGGCCAGTTAAGTATAGTTGAATTCCAGGGGACTAAGATACCCTGTTTCACAAAGGAACATGGGGCTAGTAGATCTCTGAGGTGAAAAGGTACTTGCCTCTTCAGCTTGATACTATAGACCCATACTGTGGAAAGAGAGGTCTTCAGAAAGTTACCTTCTGACCTCTATACATACCCAGTAGTTCATATACCACGTGACACACTTAATAAATAAAAAATAATAAAAATACATAAATCAATGTCAAACATCGTTTAAAGAAAAGAATGTAGGAGACAAACTGAGGAACAACATAAGTGGTTGACCTCTATCCTGCACAGATACTACACACACACACACACACACACACACACACACACACACACACACACACACACACACACACACAGAATCCCAATGATGAGAGGATTAAATAAAAGGATACCACAGGGCTGTGTTACATCACTGAACTTGCTGTATAAAGAGTTTCTTTGTTTGTAATAGTCATTCCAATCAACCATCCAAAGATGAAAGTACCATTAATCAAAATAGCAGTTCACTCAGGTTATGAATAGTTTCCTACATATTTTTGGTATCAGGATATGTACCGGGAAATATTAAAATGGATCAGCAGGTTTGAGTGCTACACCCAGCTACCCTCTGCCTGGCAGTCTCGCTACCTCTAGCTAGCCCCAGTTGGCAGTCTTCTCTTTTCCACTTTGCCTGTCTCCTAGCCATCCATACCTTCTCAGCCATAAAGCCCCTGTAGTTGGAAGTTGTAAATTCCAGTAACTCAGTAAATTAAAAACTCTTGAATCTTATAATTAATCAGTCAGATTTATATACCAATAAATTCTCAATTCACAAGTTGACCACACAATAATTTCAGAGCGAATTGATAATGATACAAGGTGCCCACCTAGATTAGGCAATTTGTTCCAAATATTCTATCATTTTATGATATTTATAACTACCTGTGGCTATTTAAAACCACACAGAATCTGGTTCTTCTTCCTCTCCCTTTATCTTCCTCTCTTCCCTCTTCCTGTGTTGCTCCCGATCTCTGAAACTCTTAGTTCTGCCACACTTTTCCCTGTCTAACCACAGGCTTCTTGTTGTATTAATATTTAAAGTGATTGGGCAAGGAAAATTCTGCTACAAAGTTTTTCTTGTGATTTTATTGATGATTGAGAGCTGTGGCTAGACCATATTGTGTTCACCATCATGAGACATACAGCTGGCCTAGGAACGGTCTTGAGGAAATATAGAAATCTGGCTCTTTCTACATGTCTCTTCCTTTCTTTCTCACCATAGTAAAGGTCAAGATCATAATTTGAACTGTAATAAGCCAATATTTGTGTTAACATGAGTTTCAAAGAGAGAGAGTGAGACAGAAGAAAGTCTCAAAAATAACAGCAATCTCTCTGATATATAAAATACAAGCCGATTCCACCTTTGTCTTCCCCACAGCAACAAAGAGAATTTGTCAGAACAAACTGTCAGAACTTCAGAAAATGACAGAAAGGTTACAATGACCAAAATTTAGAAAAAGTAAAAGATATTTCAAAATGGTAGGAAGGGAAATATACAAGTAACAAAAGTAATTGAGCAAGAGCAATTTGTATGTGGAGATAGGAGAAGTTATGAATAAAGGGAGCAAGAAGTTATGGAGATGCAAAGTTTATATATGAAGTTCTCAAAATTGTTGCATAAAGAACAGGCCCTATTGATGTGAATGAACCGTGCTACCACTAGAGGCCATGATGATGTCTGGGTCTAAGATCCATGTCAACACTAAGGACTATGTCTGTGTCTGAGGTCCTAACATAGCTGGGGACTGTGTTGTTTGATGTGGCTGTGCTACCACCAAAGATCATGTGTATGTCTGTGGTCTGTATTAAAACCTGATGCCATGTTACTTTCAATGGACTGCCTCTGGGAGATGCATTGAAGTGTACTCTTCTTAGCCATCTCAGTCCATGAGGATGTCCTTGTTCATGGATGCTTATAATGGAAATATATAGATCCATGGTTCTACTGCAGCCAGAGGTGAAGTTCTTGGTCTGTGCTATTGAAAGAAATCATATAGATGCCTGTGATACATTCTCCAATTGATTGTAAAGAGCTAATTTTACAGTGATATGGATGATTGCACATGGAAAGAAGGACATGCATGGACGGCTTTTGTGAAACCCCTACCCACACACCACACCACACTCATGTCCTCAACCCCGCAGGAAAAAAAAAAAGTAGCAGACTAAACAGGAAGCCATAGAAGAAAACACTTTTCCCCATATATTTATGTATTTATTTACTTTATATTCCAATTATAGTCCTCCCCTCTCCTCCCAGTCTCCCCATCCTATCTCCCCATCCTACCTCCTTTTCTCTTCTAAGAAGAGTGAAGTCCCCAACTCCACCTGGCACCTCAAAGTCACTGCAGGATTTTTATCCTTTTCCACTGAGGCAGGACAAGGCATCTCAGGGAAACAGGATTCACAGGCAGGCAACAGAGTCAGAGACAGCCCTCACTCCAGTTGTTGGGGGGCCCTGTTGAAGAGCAAGCTGTAGGTCTACTACATATGAGAGTATCTCTAGGCTCCAGGGAGTCCATGGGGGTGACTTTAGCTGAAAATCCTACAGTAGGGGAGATAGAAGAAAATTTGTTAAAAATTTGATAAGCATGCTGAAGTGTGGCTCTTTGCAATTAATGGCTCCCAGTAGGAATTCGGGAGGGGAATGACTCAGTTCTATTTAAAAAGAAGGCCAATAAATGTTTGACCATGCTCATGGGAATATATAGATAACACTAAATTGGAATTGTATTTGATTTTAATTTATTTTGGGTGAGGGTAACAATGGTTGGGTGGCAGACATGGAAGAACTTCCTAATGAGTGCAATGGAGTGCATTGTGTAAAATTCCCAGAGAGTCAATAAAAATATCATGTTGAAAAAATGGTAGGAGGGTGGTTGAGGAGACAGTTCAGTGAGGAAGAGTACTTGATGAGAACTTGAGGTATTAAATTTGAATCCTCAATAATTATAGAAAAAGAAAAGAAAAGGAAAAAAAAAAAAGCAACGATACAAAACTGGGTGCCTGTTATCTCAGCACTATGTGCTGAATAATAGAGAAAGATAGTTGATGTGTTGTTATGTCTTTAAATGCCCACTCATGGATGCATGTACTGGGACACTCATAAATTCACTACACACAATATACACATACACATAAATGGAAAGACAAAAATCCCTTGTGTATTTCATTCAGAAAAATAAGTAGAAGTTGTAGACAATGGATCACTGTTGGCCTGGATCATTGAAAAGGAAGCCCTATGTTCAGAAGGAAATCCCTGTGTCAGACATGTGGCATCAAAGTTATATAAATGAGTTTGTGTTGTTGATGATGTGCATTTGTATGTTTGAATTAAAATATGACCAATAGTGATTAATGTTTAAGCATATCCAAGTAGAAATTTTAGGACTTTCAACATCAGATATAATCAGACTCTCATGCTATGAAGACAGGTGGAACAAATTAAAAATGTCAGGACATTGATCATGCTAATCAAATGAGTTTCAAATTGTCTAAAATGTACATAGTTATGTGGTGTGATTTTTTTTTTATTGCTGATCACAGAATTTTTGCTCATTGCTTGCTGATCTCCTAGTGCTAGCATCATTTTTCTGCTGCTTTTATTAATGGTATCAGACAGGAAAGACAGAAAGAAATGAAAATACCTTTAAATTCACAATCCATATTCAGCATTCCTGTAATGAAATGAAGATAATATTGAGCAATTGTTGTGTTCAGTTTGGTTTCTACCATGTAGACTGCAAAATCCTATGGTATGGCTTTTAATTTTTTTAATTAAGATACAAAACAATTCATTTCATAAATGTATTTTAATAAAATATTTGTATCATTACATTTTCTTCTTTTCCATTTCATTTTTCCTGACTTTCTCCAAGCTCCTTGCTCATTTAAGAGAACCCTATTTTCTGTACATATCACGTGTTTTAATACACTCTGTTTTTTGTTTGATATTTTGTATGGTTGCTTGTGTTTGTTTGCTTGATTGCTTGCTTGATTTCCCTTTAGACCTCTTCTCCTCCTTTATGATCTTTTTTCTAGTTTTATGACATAAAGAAATGCACATACACACACTTATACACCCACAAAGAGAAAGAGAAGAGAGAGAGAGAGAGAGAGAGAGAGAGAGAGAGAGAAATCCACAGAGAATGAGAGTGAGAGAGAATGAATTGAAACAAATTCACTGACCAATCTGCTATTGAATCCATTTTTTTAAATGATGACTAAGGTTGTACAAATTTTTATGAAGTGAATGACAATTACACTCCAGAACAGTTTATGAAAACAAGTAGAAGCCATGAATTTGCACTGCTGCCAGCTATGTAATTTGAAAATTCTTGTCCTGTGACGAAGTGAGCAGGGGAGATAATACTGAATGTGTCAGCCAGGCTTGGGAACATGGGAATCTCTCAGTAAGTCTTTGGCTTATGATAAAGTATCTGTTCCTGTGTCACAGGTCCCAATAAACATATAATAATGCTCTCTTTGGGATGGCTCTGGTTGTCAAAAACTCATCATGAGAGCAACAAAGCATCATTGATTAGCAGAAGACAACCCGCAATATGGAGTTGTTGCACAAGCCCTAGTATCAGGCTGCTGATACATTTTGCTGGGCCTGTGGTTGTAGCAATGATTCAACAAAAGAATCAGCGTGCAAAAATAAACATGGTTTTCAATTTTTGAGCTTCTTCAGCAAATATGAAAAGAGCAAGCTACGATTTTGGGACTGTCTTGGTTTACTTTATTGTTACTGTGATCAAATATCCAAATAGAAACTACTGAAGGAAAGAAAGGTTTCATTCATTTAGCAGATAAATGTTCATGGCAGGAAAGTCAAGCGAGCTCAAGAAGCTGGTCACATCATATCTTCAGTTAAGACGTAGACAAAAGTGAAAGAATGCTAATGTTCAACTCACTTTCTTTATGGTAGTACAGTCTGTGACCCTCCCCAGGATTAGTCCTGACCAGTTAAAATCAGTTAAGATGGGTCTTCTTACTGAATTTGCCTACTCAGGATACTTTCAAACTTTAGACGCTAACATTAGTCTAGGTAATCTTAGAGATTATCTGGAGACTGGTGACTTATTTTCTAGGTGTTTCTAAATCCTATCAATCTGACCATTAAAATTAACTGTTGACTAATGCAGTATTAAATAATATGTCATACGTACAAACTTGGAGGAAGATACACACTAAAATCTTTGAATGATATAGAGTGCTACATCCTTCAAACAATTACTTCAAGTGTGATAAATTTATCTCTACACACAGATATGGCCTTGGCATAACTGTATACGAACATGCATGTTTGCATCAGAAGGACACAATGACTGGAATCTAGATATAATGAGACAAGGTAACTTAAGGTTCATTACTGGAAATTATGCCATTGTTTCACACTCTCACTCCCAGGAACACAGCCTTTGCAATATGACCATACTAAGTAGATTTTGTAGAAGTTAGCTCATATAAGAAGGTTTTCATTTTCATACAAAAATGGGCTAGGTTTGTTTTTTTTTTTTTTTTGAGTGTTCATGGACACATTTTTAGTAAATGTGAAGTGTCACCTCCCAGGTGCCTCTCAAACTGAAAACATTTATCTTAGTTTCTATTCTTGCACTTTGATAAACTATTGTGACAAAAATACCTTCAAGGACAAAGAGCTTATTTTGGATTTTATATCCTGTGTAATGGAGTCCATCACTGTATGTAAGGCATGGCAGGAGGAAAATGAGGCTAGGTGATCGTATTGCACCCTGTATCAAAAGGCGGACTGAACAGGAAGTAATACTGGGATGTAAAAGCTCAAGGTTTACCCTGTATGACTCAGTTCCTCTAGCAAGACTCCAATTACTGAAGACTCTATAACCTCCATATAGAACACCACCAGTGGGGGACCAAGTGCTACCAATATTACTGAGTATAGCAGGTAGACGTTTCACATTCAAACCACTCCAAGAGAGAAAGTGGCAGTAGAAATAAGACTTACACTTTCCTTGTTAAAGCACAGCTCTAGCTGGTGAACTGCAAACATATGTTCCTCACATGAAATATAATAAGAGCATTTCCCCAAACAATCTGGAGTGAATTGGTAATTTTGTTTACTCATAGTTAAGCATATTTTTTACATTACCCAGATGTATTTTACTACAGCTCAGATATCAAATATATCTAATGTTCTAGGATTTGATTTTGCAAGTACACTATTTTGCTTATAACACAATAATTAAAGAAATTTGGTCTGTGTAATCATAACACTTACTTACTGGCACACTAAATACCATGCTGTTCACTTCACTCACAAACAATACATTACTTATTATATTGATAAAATTTTAATGACCAGGAAGGGTGAGATGACTTAGCAGAGAAAGGTATTTTTGGAAAAATCTTTCCTCCTGAATTTGTTTGCCTAGACAAACACATTATAAAAAGAGAAAATTGACTCAAAAATTTATTTTTTGACCTCCACATGTTCCCTGGTAGGAATAGTGTGCGTGTGTGTGTGCGCACACGTGCAGATACACACACACACACACACACACACACACACACACACACATACATAGACAATAAGTAAAACATAAATGAAACTACAATAATCAAATAAAACTTGCTATTATTCTTATAGGTAATTCAGTGTTATGTACAAAAAAGCTACTGAATTAGTAAGTGTATTTTCAAACTAATAGAACATATAGTATTTTTAAAAGGGTAAATTTTATGTGTCCATACTTGCATAAAGTAAGAAGAAAAAAATTAGAAAAGTATTTAATATTTTCAATAAAGTTGAGTAAAATTGGTGACATTTATAGAAAAATATACACTGAAAAATAAAATAAAATAATTACTGGAAGAAAATTAGGGAGACCTAATTAAAATGAAAAGTAACACAATAGTAATGAATTGGAAGACATAATAATAAAATAGAATTTCTACTAAAATTCATCTACATATTAGAACAATTCTTCATTAAAATAATAGAAGCTTTTATTGTTAGAATTAACAATCTATTTAGAAAGTTTACATAGAAAGTGTAAGGAATTATAGTAGCTAAAATAATTCATTAGAAAACACAGTTGAGAACTAAAATTGGATGATTTCAAAAGTAATAACAATAGGCCACTGAGATGTTTCAGTGGCTAAAAGCAGTTGTCTCCAAGTCTGGTAACGCAATTTTTATTTTGGAACCCAGGATACAAGGAGAAAATTTGTAACACATCCTCTGAACACTCATGTACACAGTGACATGATTGGACATATCCACTCAACACACACATACATGCTATAAATATTCAATAACAGTACCAGACAAGTAAGTTTTGGATTCTATAGTGATAAATCAATGAAATACCATAAAGATTAACAAAACCAAACCCCAAAATCAGAACAACTTGTTTCCAACAAAACTTAGAAGACTAGAAACAAGAGTATATAAATGGCTGGAAGAATTGGATACTGACACACAAAAGAAAACAAGTAAATACAAACAAGTGAACAAAAGAGAGGCCACAAATAAAATCTTAATTTGTTCCCTTCTCATACAAGATTTAAAAAACAAATAAACTAAAAGTAAAACATATACAAACTGGAAAGAAAAATATTTTAAAAACCCACTAGAACAAACTAAAGCAGGTAGAAATGTCAGATAAGAAAGCTCGTGTCCTTTGCAAGTCATGCAATGTAAACCATGTTCACTTTAAGAGCCACTTTGGCATATCCACTGTGAAGAAAGGTTGAGGTGTTCCCAGCTATTTTATTTGACAGATATTTTCTCAAAAGCATCACAAGCATACACACAGGACGTCTACATGGGGAGTAACAGCTTTTCTTCTCACAGTGTCAGCCAGGAATAAATAAATGCTCACCAACTGGAACCAAGCAAACACACTGTGAATTGTATATTTATTCAAATGAAAGATATTTGGCAGTTGGCGAAATAGTTTAGTCAGTAAAGTGATTGTTATTACTTTATGAAGACAAGGATTTGATATGTAGAAAAAAAAATCTTGACCAAAGTTTCTTTTTTTTTTTTTTTTTTTTTTTTTTTTTATTTTTT
>CM052711.1:75750638-75804118 GCA_028551405.1 Uromys caudimaculatus | reverse complement strand
CACGGATCCTTCTGCAGCAATGCGTTTATTGCATGATGAAAAGAGGAAAGACCCCGGGGCCCCAGAATGGCGCTGTTATATAGCCCCGAGGCAGCGTGCTCTCCATTGGTTGGTGTGCCCCGGGAGTGGGCGGTGATAGTCATGTACACCCATAATGCGCTTCGGGGGTTTTCCCGCGCTAACAGCTGAGGTCAGCGCCTTCTTGTAATGGCGAATACTCTAGCCGCTCCTTACAAATGCCCTCTCTGTACAGGACAGTTTGCAGGTTATATACTGAGGTTTACAGTGGCTGTTTCTTATTATCCAAGAGAATAACATCCTCAAGGCATTCCCTAAGCCTGAGTCCTTTCCACATAGGTCTAGTCTTCTACACACAAGACCAGCAGGAACACATCTGTGATCTCTTAGCCACAGATCCTGTTGTGTAGCTATTCCCTCTGAACTGAAACATTCCATCTTGAAGGGAGGCTGAGTAAGACTATGGAAGTGAGTGAATCTTTTAAATTTAGGAAGTCGTCTCAGAAAACTCCTGAAACTTAGTACTTTGCAAGGCTATAGGCAAAGTTATATACAAAATTATGTACGAATGTGGGAGAGGAGGCTCTTCAGTCAAACTGCTGCCAGATGTGCAGAAATCTCCAGGGGTACAGCTTTCATGAGCTGTCACTGATTCCAGGATGGACCTTTTTGAGATTCAGATCTTTTAAGGACACTCAATCTCCATTAAATAACCTCCCGTTTACACTACAAGTAACACTAATGAATTCACTGGTTCATTAAGCTAGACTTGGGTGAAATCCTTTTCATAGTCTGTCACTGATGTGCATTCTCAGTTCAATAGACAGTTGTACATCTCAGCCTTGAAAAACTTAATGTGGTAACCATTCTGTCTTTGCTAGATCTCTACAACAATCTGTGCTGGCTCAGCATATCAACTTAAATACCAACATGAGGTCTTGCCATATGGATGTTGACTTGGGAGACCCAGGACTGCACCTTCCTATGTGCCTCACCACCTTGGCCCTACACAGTACTTCTGTAGCCTCTGGCTATGCCATGAATTTTTCCAGGTTCCACATATGTGTATTTATTCCTAAATTCGTGTATTCCATCCTATTTCCTTTGGGCACAGTGGAATTCAGAAAAACCACAAAGCACTGTCTCAGTCTTGGTTCAGTGAGCTTCAACAGTCCATGTGACATGAGCCCAAAGTCACTTGGAAAGACAAAATCTTAACTGAAGAATTGTCCACACCAGAATGTCCTTTAGGAACTTTTGTGAAGTATTCTTTTGATTCTTTTGATGTTACCATTGCTTGATCTTCCCCTAAGTGGATGTTCCTGGACCATATAAGAAAGGTAGGTGAGAAAGCCTATAAGCAATTTTCCTCTTTAGTACTCATTTCAGTTCCTGCCTCCAGGTTCATGTTGTGAACTGTCCTGGCTTCCCTCAGTGACACGAAACTATAAATCAAGTAAATCTTTTCCTCCCCAAGGTGTTTTTGGCTATGGTGTTTTATCATTGTAGCAGAAAGCAATATGGAAAAATTCCTTGATAAGGAGTATAATATATGACACAGGGCAATGTCAGGAGCCTCAAAACATACTTGAGAGACAAAAAGCACGACATTGAAAGTAATCCCAGTATTTGAAATACTTAATGGAGAAAGAATCAAAGTAGGGCTGGAGAGATAGTAAAGTACTCGCTGGGAAAGTGCAAGTTACATCTACACAACCCATATACAAAAGCATCAGGCTTAGTGGCCTCTGTCTATGGTATCAATATTGAGGAAAAAGGGACAGGTCATTCTGGTGCACACTGGCCAGCCAGCTCACTTGTATATCCAAGTTAATCACAAGTAAGAAAGTCTGTCTTGAATAACAAAATGAATAATGACTAAAGAAATCAGCTGAGGATGTCATTCAGCTTCCTTATGCATATGCTTTTGTGCACAAACATGTACCCCCTGCCAGAAAAAGGGCCACTGTGTCTAAATGTTGAAGATACTTTTCTAGGTGTTCTTGAAGCCCTGAGCTGCATTTTAGAAGAAACACATTATTCTATTTATCTCTCAGACTACTGCCATTTTTTTCAGATATTCTCAAATCTCTGCATTATAGGATATTCACTTTTGTCCCTTCAACAGCAACAACAGCAATGACAAACATGCATATAAACAAAACAAAACAAAACAAAAAAAACCACAACAACAACATCAACAAAAAAACCCGCCAAGGATGCCTTATCCATGTGCTTTCTTTTTTAACGATTCCGGGTGACTTCTTGAAGCTGTGGAACAAAAGTCATGTTACTTTTGAAAACTGACAATCAAGTCGTTGTGTGAGGCAACATATGTCAATGTGTATTCCAAGACTTGGGATGGTGTCACTGCAGGAGGACCATCACTTCATATTCTTATGGGATGCTTGGCCCTATGTGATGATTATCTGTGAAAATTCATTCTGAGAAAGTAGCTCTGCAGCCATTCTCTCAGTAGTAATATATGGATCAGAGAAATAAGGAAAAAGACTGAAAACCCTCTCTGGACAGAGAGTCTCCAGGAAATATGATGATGTATGCACATCACACATAGACACCACACACACATGAACACATCAGATGAATATTACACATATACACAAACATACAGAACATATGGACCTTTGAGAGCCTGAGACTAATAAGCACCAGGCTGATTGTATCCAACTTAAACCCTGCAGGTTGGACTGACCAGCATGATGTTATGCTCAGAGGAACACACCATATAACACTTAAATTAAAATTTTAAAGGAAATAAAGACAATGAAATCATTTGATTGCTCATTTGAAATATATGATATTTATTAATAATGCAATCATACTGAATAGAATTCAAGTGAATTATTAAACTACCCAGTGTGTAGAAATTAGCAATTAGCTTTAGATTTTTTAAATAATTATAATAATGATTTAGATATTTTTGGACTATATCTCTGGAGAACAATACAGATTTTTAAAAAGCCAAACCAGAGTATTTTATTTTTAATACTGACTGTAGAGAAACTGATGGTCTGTTTTCTGGTAGGAGTAGGGGTGGCATTTGTGTTCATGTTTATATGCATTTATGTACATGTCAAAGGTCAAATTTGGAGGCATTCCTCAGGCTTGAATTTTTTCCCCCCTTTTGTCAGTGTGTTTATCATTGGCCTGAAGCTTGGTAAGTAAACTGGCAACCTCTAGAGATCTCCCTGTTTCTGCTTGCCCCATTTATTGAGACTCTAAATGTGTGCCACCTTGACCAACTTTTTACATGAATGCTGGGATCCAATTCAGGTCCTCATGTTTGTGAAGTAAGCACTTTCCTGACTGAGCCATCTGCCCACTTACAAAATTGTCTTTATGCTAATCTAAAAAATTTTGGCAGTAAGCTGACCAGATCGTAGCATTTTGCATGCAGGGGTGGCATTGGCCCATTTTGGTTTTCCCTTCCTTGAATTCAGTTTTGTGGTGGCTGAGCCAGTATTGGCTTTCACTGAGAAACACTTAACATCTAAATGCAGCTTGGTACCATGAATGAAACAAGATAATGACTAGTATTCTGAGCATGTTTTCTAGAAAACATGACCCTGAAATTAACCAACACTCCCCAATAATGACAAGGACAGAGCTATGTATAAAGTGACAAATGTCCTTTGTTAACACAATCACTAAAGCTGATTTCTGCCTGGAATCTGGAGAAAATTCCAAGAACAATTACAGTTTAATTGATATGAAAAAGGATTTTTCTAGAATTTTAGGATTTTGCACATGTTCACTTCAATATGTTGAGATCAAAACAAACTGATTATGTGAGACATTTAGAAACCAGGATAACTGGGCTGATATGATGGGTCAGTAGGTAATGGAATCACCCTGTGATTAAAAAGACTTGAGTTTGATCTTCAGTATGTACATTCAAAAAGTACAGGTGTGGTATTATATGCTTGTAATCCCAAAGCTAGGAAAGTGAAGATAGATAGATCCCTGGGTAGGTTAGACTGTTAGGAGAGTTCCTGGCTAGTGAGAGACCCTGCCTCAAAATTAAAATATGTGACACTCATAAGAAACAACATTGGTAGTTATTATTTGGTATAATACATACACACATACAAATGCACACACACATACACACACACACACACACACACACACACACATACACACATACATACCACATACCAGGGAAATAATGGAAGGAACTTGCTGTATTAACATTTTCCAACAGAATCTGCAATTTTGACAGATTTACCTATAAAAATTATTTAGCTAAAAAAATCAGAGAAACAGGTAAATATATCTCTTTTTTTGTTATCCACACAGCATTAGGATAAATCAGACTTACTGTACAACCTGATCTGACTTTGATCAGGTTTAATATGCTAATTCTATAAATATTATCAATATTTAAATGCACCGATATTCCATTTGAGAAAAGCTGTAAGGGAAAAAATCATAAATATTACATTACAGAAAAAAAAAATCTTCCACTCTAACATAAGAACTTTCTTATGTTTCATATGACTCTTTCACTACTGTTATGAGCCTAGTATGTCTTAAATTTGCAATCAGAATCAAATTAAAAGGGCAGCTTCATCTTGGAAACAACCCTGAAGAGGTTCATTCACTGGAAATGGCAAAGAGTCTTAAGTCTAAAGGTCCCTCAGGTCCTTTGTCTTCCCACTGCTAAGATGTTCAATAAAAGGATGTGGTTATGCTTCCCATACTAGGAGAGCTATATGTCAGTCAAGAGCATTGGGGGCATCTGATGCTAGCAGCCAGAGGCCAGTACATTCTGTCACAGATAAAATGTACTAGCCTAACCCAAAAGTTCATTATGTTATGGTGTGCACACTGTCAAAATAGGCCTGTCAGGAAATGGAACATAGGAGAGATGATCCAGTGCTATACCACAGGGATATGGAGTTACTGGACATATTGTTTAATATCTTACGTAATTCACATACTGGCCAATATACATATACTTTTTGTAACCCTATGTAATAGGATTCATTTTATAAATGACAAAGTATTGTACTTTCTGAAATTAAAAAAAAGAAAGATTAAAATTGCTTATTCAAGATTAGTTATATACTATGATGATAATATTTGACGTGATTTAATAAGATTTCATATTTTAAAATTTTTAAAACTCCTTCAAAACAGATAAATGTTTTACAATTTACAGAATTTGGGTCTTTTTGTTATTCCTATGTGAGAAAGCTGAGTAAACAATTTTGGGCTTCTATCAGGTTTTTGGAGTACACTAACTGTCTCAATTATTGTTTACATATTTTCTTAAAATTTCTGTCAAATGCAGACATGTTTGATGGTTTTGAAAGCAATTTTGCATATCTGTTTGCTAATCTTGTGTTATCTTCACTCTTCAAACTAATATAACAAAAATAGTGGCCTCAAATCTCTCTTAGAAATGTCAGATGAACGTTGGTAGCTGTCCCTTACTTCCAGCCTACTCTGATGAACTCTGAGGGTAAAGAGTCTTGCCCTAAAGGTACATTTTCCATCATCCTAGCACAGAAGTCACCCTCCTTTAACAGCACTGTTTTATAGTTAAAGCCACTGTAGTTGGATTCACTTTGTCCATTTTAGTTGTGTTCAACTCCCTTTCTCATCAGTTTGCATGTTTTTCAAATGTTCCTGTTCTACTTTTTAGTCACAGTCTTCATAGCACCGAAGCTAAAAGCTGCTAGCAACAACAATTCCACAGTTTGAATCCAAAAATGCATTCAAATTTCTTCTACTAGGTAGTTTGTCCCATAATTTTACAAGTCTGCCTTACTCAGTTCAGTTCTTCAGATCTATAACAGAATGTACCCAAATTCTTTGTCAAAACATACCAAGAATTATGTGTACTCTAATTCCTGATAGAGTGCTTCGAGCCTTATGAAACCTCATGAACACATCATTACAATCCATATTTCTAATGGTGTTTTCATCTTCCTAACACTGGCTATAATTGCCTAGTAAGGTCTGGCAATAACAATCTGCTGTTTCTCTAAGTGATGTCTGCTCCACATGCCCCCCCCCCAAACCAGCTCTAAAAAACCTGAAAACCACTTGGTCAGTTTTATCATTGGAAGAGCTCCAGTTCTCTAGATGCAATTGTTACGTTAGTTCCTTCATTCATTGCTGTGACAAAACAGTTGACCCCAGAAATTTAAGAGAAGAATAGGTCTTTCATAACAGCAGGATGATTTCAGCCATCATTTGATCAAAGTAAAGGAATCCACAGCACTGGCTTGCTACATGAAAACACCTTTCTTAATTTCAGAACTTCCGCAAAGGACTGGTTCTCTATGACATTCTTGCTGTTTTGTCCTTGCTTTTCAGGAGGAAATTAGACAAGGAAAAATAGTCCCAAGCTTCCTATAAGATAAGAAGGCATTTTACAGTCTGTGTATTAACAGAATCTGGCTAATATTTTCTACATTTTTTTTTAAATAAAATAAAATGTTTGAGCTGAGGTTCATATTTTCAGAATGAAAATATAGAAGTCCTTCCATTTCTCCCACTTTGACTGGTTCCACTTCTTTGTCCATACGTCTCCTTGGAAGATGTCTGATAGTTTTGGCATTCCCAATATATTGGGATATCCAATATAGTCCAGGATTCACTTTTAAAACTTTATTTGATGGACCTCTCCTATCACATGCCTAGGCTTAGTGGCTTTTTTTAAGCTCAGAAAAGGCTTTTTTTTGGGGGGGGGGGGGGTCGAGACAGTGTTTCTATGTGTAGCCCTGGATGTCATGGAACTCACTCTGTGGACCAAGCTGGCCTCGCTTGAACTCAGAAATCCACCTACTTCTGCCTCCCATGTGCTGGGATTAAAGGTGTGCACCACCACTGCCTGGCCAGAAAAGGATTGTATCACCCATTTATTTGTCTATCCTTCATGACTATAATTCCAGAACCCTGTACACAGCATTGACAAATTGGCAAATCTTAGTCTTCCTTGAAATCCTCCATACCAAAAATATTAACCCAATCAATTTTTAATTTAGCCTCAGGTAGGTGTTTAGAACAATGACAGAAATCAACCACATCTTTACCAAAATACAAAAACAATGATCTTTTGCTCAGTTACTAATATTCTTCCTCTCTCAAACACCTTAAGTTGGGAATCAAAATTACATATGGCTATAAGCAACACTGTCTTTGAATACAGCATTAAACTGCTTTCCTATCTCAAAGTCATCCATATTCTTCCAAAGCAATCATGATCATGTCTGTTACAACAATGTCATCTTCTAGTACAAACTTCTGTTTTAGTTTCTTTTCTACTGCTGTGATTATACATCATTACCAATGTAAATTTTAAAAGAAATAATTTAACTTGGAAATTATGGATTAGAGACCATTATGGCAGAATAAAAGCAAGGTGGCAGGTATAGCTGGGAGGTTAATTGTTGATTATCTTACTAAAGAGAAAGAGAGAGCAGGTGAGGGGGAGAGAGAGAGAGAGAGAGAGAGAGAGAGAGAGAGAGAGAGAGAGAATTTGTTGCATTTTTGAGATAGTCTCTCTGTGTAGCCTGTGTTGGCCTTGAATTACTGATCCTCTTGCCTCACCTTCCCAAGTACTGAAATTACAGGCAGCTGATCCATAACTAGAACATGCAATACCAGTGTTTTTGTTGGTCTGTTTCCCCTGAAGAACCCTTGAGATAACAAGCAATAAATGTCCACTAAGAAAAGTACTGTAGGTCTGCCAAACTGATTTCCAGAGTTCTTGTACCAATTTGCAATCCCACCAGCAATGGAGGAGTGTTCCTCTTTCTCCACATCCTTGCCAGCATCTGCTGCCACTTGAGTTTTTGATCTTAGTCCTTCTGACTGTGTGAGGTGGTATCTCAGGGTTGTTTTGATTTGCATTTCCCTGATGACTAAGGATGCTGAACATTTCTTTAGGTGCTTCTCAGCCCTTCAAGTTTCCTCAGTTGAGAATTCTCATTTTTGCTCTGTTTCTCATTTTTTGTTAGGGTTATTTGGTTCTCTGGAGTCTAACTTCTTGAGTTCTTTGTATATATTGGATATTAGCCCTCTATGGGATGTAGGTTGGCAGACTCTCAAAAAATGGACCTAATACTACTTGAGGACCCAGCTATACCACTACTGGGCATATATCCAGAAGATGCTACAATATGTAATCAGGACATAAGCTCCACTATGTTCATACAGTCATATTTATAATATCCAGAAGCTTGAAACAACCCAGATGTCCCTCAACATTAGAATGGATACAGAAAATGAGGTATGTTTACACAATGGAATACTACTCAGCTATTGAAAACAATGACTTCATGAAATTCACAGGCAAATGGATGGAACTTGAAAATATCATCCTGAGTGAGGTAACTCAGTCACAAAAGGAAAAACATGATATGTACTCACTGATAAGTGGATATTAGCCTAAAGGTTTGGAATACCCAAGATTCAATTCACAGCAACCACAACCATTGGATTGAGCCCAGGGTTCCAGTTGGAGGAGTTGGAGAAGGAACTGAAAGAGCTAAGGAAGTTTACAGCCCCATTGAGGGAGCAACAGTGTCAACTGGCCAGACCCCCCAGTGCTCCCATAGCCTGGATCACCAACCAAAGAATACACATGGAGGGAACCATGGTGCTGGCCACATATGTGGCAGATGAAGGCCTTGTTGGCCATCAGTGGGAGTAGAGGTCCTTGAGCCTGAGGCTGTTAGATACCCCAGTATAGGATAATGCCAGGAAGGAAGTCTGGAGTGGGTGGGTCATTGGGGGAATACCATCATAGAGGCCGGGTGAGGGGGGATGGGATAAAGGCTTTCTAAATGTAAATAAAGTATCAAAAAATAAAAATAAATTATAAATAAAAAAAGAATAGTACTGTAACAACAGCAACAGTATTGTTTCATGTAAACCTTCAAATACTCTGTACCATATTTCCAAAATGCTATTTTTTTATCCTGCATATGTATAAGCTCTTTTCAATAGTGTAGGATCATATATATAATGGTTTATCTGGAAAAATGAATGAATATCTTCCCGGTGTTTATTTACCCTTAAAACTGCAAATTCATCCTGGTTAGGGGTTCCCAGCATATTTTGCTTTCTTAAATGTGACTTCCTAGTAATCAATAAGAACAGTCCATTAACAAAGCAGGCTGCTGTAAAAAAGCATCCCAGATAAGGCCAATGAAAGCAAGTGAGAAAAGTGAAGAGAGCTGAATTGAAGCTGAAAGTAATGTATTTCATTAATTAGGACTAAATATAAAATTGCAGTCTAGTCGAATTAATCATTTAAAATGGATTATTTACTTAGATATTATAAAAATACAAACTTTCTACTTGATGCAGTCCTTTTTTTTTTTTTTCTTTCTAGTTAATACATTTTGTTTTAAATGATTTGTTTTTGCTTAACAAAATAATTGACCTGGATAGGTTGCTCCATAGTTAAGAGTATGTACTGCTCTTGTAGAAATGCTAAGTTCTATTCCTAGCATGTATATTAGGCATCTCCTCAACACTTATAACTCCAAGGTTATGAGCTCCAACACCCTGTTCTGGCATTTATGGGCAAATGTGGTCTACATACACACCTATATGATGACACAAATATGTACATTTAAGTATGCAAAATAAAATATTGTTTTAAATTAAGAAAATACAGGATAAGGAAAATTGGAAATTTCACAAAATCTCCTTGGGACGAGGAGAGATATAGCATTCTTTCCAGGTAAAGTCTCATGGACAGGATTCCATCCTCAACAAAAGCAATGGAGGGGACTAGGAAGGGCAGTGCATTACTGCATGAGTTTATGTGAATGGAAACTCTGGGAATCTCCTTATGCATGGTCCAGAATTTCACAGTAGTCAATGAATGCTGTGATCTGGCAACCAAGAGCTGCAGCCCTGCACAACATAACTTCAATAGCTGAACTTATTTGTGTATTCCTGGTTTATATTTCCCGTATTTGAATTGATGGAGGGAAATTGATGGTAGGTAAAGTCTACAGACCCCATCCTTTGTTTCAGCTGTATTACGTTGCAAATCAAGGTGAGCTGGCAGTCTACTCTTCTAAGTTCCTGTAGGAAGTTGTACATGCAGCCAAGACAGATGACTCCACCTAAGTCATTAAAGTCCATTGTGACAGGCACTCAAGTTCTGTTCACCCTACTCAAGGCTGCAAAACAAAAACAAAAACAAAAACAAACAAACAAAAAACAACAAAATCTGCTGAAGGCTGGGAATGGCATGATTCCCCCCCCCTTTTTTTTTTTTTTTTTTTTTTAAAGATGAGCAGTTCCAGTAGCTGGATAGAGCCACAAGATTTATTTGTTTTCCATAATCATATCTAGGGTAAAGAGTGACCAGGCCAACCATGCCTGTCTTTGGTTGGTGTCTATATGCTCACTCTTACCTGTCATGGAGGACAAACATAGCATTTACGTGTGTCTATGTCTTAAGTTGATAGGAGTTCAAGAACACTCTTACCCATCTCTGACTACAACATTCTATAGCACACTCTTTCTCATTCATACCAAAGCCATGACGGACATATGAATATGCACTGAATCACTTCTTCATAGCAATGGAAAACTACCATGGTAAATAGCTGAGCTTGCTGAAAGTGATCCTGAATGAAGGCAACCAATCTGCTTAACATACAAAAGTTAAAAACAACAAAATTATAATTAATGGTCCAAGCACTGAAGAAATTAAATTTGTAAGCCACAGGGAAGTGGAGAATCAGTATTCAAACCATCCCCTGTCCTTTTTCTGTTTTCATTTTGGCTAGTCCTTCTCGAACTTTACCAATAGAATTCTTTACTATTCCTGAATGATCAATGTAAAAGTAATATTCTTCATGGAGGGCTAAGCATATTCCTTCCTGTTGAAGGCATAAAAGATCAAATTCTCTCCTATTTTGAAGGACTACCTCAGATAAGGAGGTTAGAAATTCTTGCAAATGGGAAGTAGAGGTTTCTATCCTTTTTATATCTGTATCTATTGCCATTCTAAGTAGCTCATATTTTTTTTCCTTGCAAAACCAGGGAAGAAGCACCAGTGACTGCTCAACCCATACTCAGAGAGTTCCTTGGCATCCAATTTTAAATTTTTTTAAAATAAAAAGCATGATTTCCATAATGTGGTGTACAGGGATATAATCCCCACCCCCTTTTTATGAAGATGTTGTTTTAAAGTTCTGTGAGCATGTTCCACAGTACCTTGTTCTTTAGGATAATAAAGAAATATAAGTAACATCCATTTGCTATAATTGATTAACCAAACTATTTCTATTTTAATGATGCAAAGAATGAGGTTGTTTTGGCTAATTGTTCCTGTAAGGCTTATAATCTGTCTGTTATACAAATCTGCTGTGGCATTGCCCTAAGGGGTCCAGGCAATCCAGTATGAGCACTGAAATATCCTATAAAGTTAAGGAACAGAATATTCTCTTAAATTAAGTTGTATTTGCATAAATAATTGCAAAATGTGTGAATTAGCAATATCTAAAAATGAAACAATTTCAAGAAATTGCAAACGATAATCTATATATTGACGATCAGTATACAAATTAAAAGCTTGATTTTTTGACCTATCAAAAACAGTGTCTACAACACATAATCCAATTATTTGTGAAGACAGGGGGAAACTAAAGAGAATAAACATGTGATCCAATCACATATGTTTCTCTCCCATTAGATGAGCTGTTTATAAATACAGTAAATTCATTCTTTATTGGCTGCATGCATAAATTTACAGGGAATACAAAAGTATGTACAGAGGCAAATTCAAACAACTTGACTTTTAGATAATGATTATTAAATTTGCCTAAACAGTTTGCCATGCAATAGGCCAGTAGGAACCAGAGAAAAAGCAGGATTTCTGATTTCCTCTTATCCGTAGGAGAGCTCTGAAATAGCTTATGTCCATTTTCCTTTTCCTTTGCTAAAGCTTTTCGGTTAGGGAACAACTGCTTTTCTGAAACCTATCCTCTCTCTCTCTTTCTCTCTCTCTCTCTCTCTCTCTCTCTCTCTTTCTCTCTCTCATTTCATTTGTATATTTACCAATCCTCCTTCTGGGAACCATGGGCAGCATAAATCTACTTGAGCTAAGAATATTTTTACATCTGTTTTTTGAACCCTGCTCCTCTCACCTGAAACAGCTCTTTATGGCTGTATACAAATGTCTGTTTAGAATTTCTCTGTCCTGTTAAGCTGTCACTCCTAGGTGAATTCAGTGTCAGCCTAGCCTGTATCCCCTTAATGCACCTCCTGCAACAACAGCTTCCAAAAAATAAACTTTATAACTAATGTTAGCTTTAATGCTGTTTGTTGCTTACCTGGCCAGATACTATTACTTTTCTTCTGTTTACTGTGGAGCTCCACCCAAGACAGTGTTTCTCAGTGGGTCCCCCTATTTTTATACCCCTCATTTGGGCATCACCTGTAGCTGACTAGCAGCTATGAGCAAAATGAGTTAACCTAAAAGTGGGGCTGGAAATGAAAAAGAGGAGGGGGCAAGAGAAGAATGAAGCCAAGACAAAGTTCTGATCAAGATTCCAAGTTTAATATTCAGCACTGCATTTATATAGGGAAGGCCCAAAGAATCCATCCTTTGTTTCAGCTGTATTATGTTGCAAAGCAAGATCATTGGGCAGTCTATTCTTCTAAATTCTTGTAGGAAGTTGTATTTGCAACCAAGGCAGATGACTCCACCTAAGTTGTTAAGTTCCATCCTGGCAAGCACTCAAGCTTGCTCAAGGCTGGAACAAAACCTGCTCAAGTCTGGGCCTTCCCATCAAACAACTGGAAATGATGCATACAATGGATCACTGTAAGCCCCAGACCTGTAGAATGGCCATTGAACTTTGAATTATATGCAGGGCACTCTACAGAGAAGCTTACTCTAATTGTCCCAGCTCATTTCCCTTTCCTACATTGGTGTGATAGCAATGTCCATCCCTCTGCCCTAATACAGAATACTCAATAAATCACATTCCTATTCTTGTTTAAAGGATCAATTCATTCATTGTCTTAACATTTCTCCCCTCTTACTATATTTGTGAGAAGCCAATTTACAATATTCTAAATGAATCTGATAGAAGACAGCATTAAAATCAACTCTCCTATGTCCTGGAGAGATGAATCAGTGGTTATTAACATGTACTACTCTTAGGTTGACTTGGGTCAGGTATTATCACCAGCATTGGAGGGTTTACTGTCACTTGTAGTTTCAGCTCTATTGGAACTGATGCCCTCTTCTGGCCTCAGTGGACACTTGCACTCATGAACACATACATACACACACACACACACACACACACACACACACACACACACACACAATTAAAATTATAATCAATTTATAAAGGAGACCATTCTAAACATTTAATTCATTCATAGCTATCTTGAAGTTAATGCCTTTTGATTCCAGTTATGAACAATGTGTTTTAAAAATCAACATTCGGCCAGGCAGTGGTGGCACATGCCTTTAATCCCAGCATTTGGGAGGCAGAGGCAGGCAGATTTCTGAGTTCAAGGCCAGCCTGGTCTACAGAGTGAGTTCCAGGATAGCCAGGGCTACACAGAGAAACCCTGTCTCGAAAAAAACAAAAAACAAAAAATAAAAAACAAAAAATAAAAAGCAAAAATCAACATTGCTGTCACAAGTGTGATATTAATTCTATTTATTAACATTACAATGTGAAACCTAAATTTCTTACTGGAAACCTTGACTACAAAATCAGTGATGAAATGTTTGTGAGAAAAGGTTTCTTACACACCAAATTTTAGAGGTCAGAGATCACAGCTATTACATGATTCCCTACAATATGATTAATTTCAGATCAGAACCAATGATTGCTGACTAGCACTTGTGTGCCACACAGTTGCTGATGCTTTTTGAGAAAATACTACAGATAGTATTTTATCCACAAATACAATTCATTTTAATTAACTTGGAATGTAATAAAGAATTATTGTCAAGAGATGAGGCCACAGAACCAACACCTAGCTGCCACTAGCCAGCCATAGAAGTCTGGTTTATTTAATGTGCACCATCATTCCTTTACATGGATATTTTTCACATACAAAGTCTTTATTTCAAAAGGATGAATCTACCCATGAAGGTCAAAGGGTTGGTGGAAGAGCCAGCAGAAAACTAGGTTCCAGTTTTCTTTCTAGTCCATGTTACTATCTACTGTGCTTCCTGAATGCAATAATTTATGGCTTATTTTCAGCCAGACAGAAAAAGGAAATTCTGATCACATTTAGGAGCTTCAAGTACATGAGTGTGTTACTGTGTTTAGTAAATATGATAGTGTATTCTGAACAACTTGACACTCTTTCCAGAAATCATACTAAATGAGTTTCAATGTTAACTCCTTTTATAATGTTTGGAATCATAAATAATCTGAGTGAGTCAGCTTATAAGTGCAGTCAAAAGGAAGTCACTTACACAGTTGGTAAGGGATGGAGGATGTTACTATGCCTAAGGCACAATCATTAAGAAGGTGGTGGTTGCCTGTAAAGTCCTCTAAACCCATAACTTGCAGAGAGCAAGACACTCTTAAACATTGCTCACCAGTACCCATTTTTCTAGACTTATCAACATTAAGAATTTATCCCAAAGTTCTGAAAGACATTTTGTCCAGAGAAAGTCCAACATGAGACATTAAATTATGTATGCTTTCATCTGGCATTCATCGATGCTCACCTGAATCCTCTGATTTACTCACCTGCTCAAGCCTGTTTCTTCTTGCACACATTTTCGACTGTGCTATTATTTTCTAGTATTAAATTAGAGATGTTCCTTCTCTTTACTTCCTCAGGTTTTTCACTATAATCACTTCAGTGCCTAGAACATATATATGTCATAAAAAGGAACACTCTTCCTGTGATACATTAAGGAAATTGTGAAAATAGTCTCTCACACAGTCAAAGGATGAAATGTAGTTGAAAAAGTTTGTCACAAGCAGTGCCCAGCAATAGTGAAAGTGGAGAGATCTCAGTGTCTCAGAGGTCAACAATAAGATCAATTAGGTTTAGAAACAAGATCTACAAATAATCCAGTGGACATGTAACACTGTAGAGATACCTATAAGTAAAGGTGTCTCCTATTATATACAGTAAAGTTCTGTTTATCTGAAGATCTGTAATGTGTTGTGGGTCATATCAATGGAGATATAGAAATTAAACAGATTGTCTGAGATCAAAACTAATATTAAAGTACAAATATTTTTGAACTTACTAGAACTTGTACAACTTGCATAGAAAAAGAAACGCTAATGGGATCGAGTTTTAGAGATGGACAATGGGTTTATAAATAAGGTTGACAGGTGAAATACAAGATATGTATTTACTGTTGAACTTGAAATTAACACTGAATAACTCTTATATAAATATATCCCAAATATTGTATGGTGAATACTTATATTAAAAGAAATTTTATTTGAAATTCAAATGTAATCAAGTATGCTATATTTTATATTCTAATTGTGTAACTGTATTTCCAGAGATAGAAATTCATTATTCCAGATAATATTGGGATTCAATGTTCTTTTATATGTGTATCTGTATATAATGTTTATAATGTTGCATATGCATACGTGAGTGCAAAAGCACATGATCATGCAAGTAAGACAAAATATGATGTCCAGTGTCTTCCTCTGTCATTCTATACTTTAATTTGTTACTTTAATACAGGATGTCTTCATGAAGAAGAACCTAGACTTGCGATCAGCAAGCCCCAGAGATCCTGCTGTCTCCGTTCTTCATAGTACTGGCTTTACATTCTTGCCTTTGTTCATACTCAGCTTTATAGGTGCTAGGCATTTAGACTTGAGTCTTCATGCTCGCATAACAACTGATCTTTCCATCTCTCCAGGCCAGGAATTGATGTTTTTGTGAAAGGCTGACGGTGAGAATAAAGACAATGGGAACATGGGAAAACTATGTGAACTTATTTCTTTTGCAAATAAAAATAGGTACAGGCTAGAAAGATGGATCAGCCATAAAGAGCACCTTTTGATTTTGCACTTGTTGCTCTGAAGAGGAGCAAGAAGTTCTTAGGAACCACTAATGTTGGGCAGCTCTCAAGCCTTTAGCTTCAGCTCCAGATATGGACACACAGACACACACATGCACACACACACACACACGTGCATGCACACACATATGTTTTAAAAGCAGGTATGTCAATTTATAACAAATGTTGACTGCACTATTCCCTGTGAATGGATTGCTGAGAATAGAGCTATCCCTTTTAAGGAGGACTGAGCATAGAGATATCCTACCTAGAGGCACCCAAATGCAGGCACCTCTAATGTAGACAGTGTCGTGAGCATTCATCTCAGTGAAGGTTGAGCACAGATGCCTCATGTGTAAGGAGTTCTAAGAACAAGCACCTTCCCTGTATGAGATCCATAGACTATATCATTCAGCTCTATTTCATGCTGATTATAGGCGCCTGCTATATATGAAATGCTGAAAACAGGTTTAGCATATAGCATGTACTCAATAGATAGCAGGCACTATGATAGTCAGGGATCCACAAAGACAAGAATTGGAGAGTGAATGAGGAAATGAATAAACCATTCTTGGTATTGGAGCACATCCTGAAAATTCTCACACAATCATCACAGTCCACTTACCACCAGAAGCCCAGTGTCCAGTCTCATGCTTCCTGTATGACAAGCAACCGGAACACAGTGACACAGCCAGAATCTCACAGCATCACAATTTCTTCTTAAGACGAAGCAGTAGAACTTCCCTAGTGTCATTTGTGTTATTGAGAAACAGGAGCCTGGCAACATGTTGATGTGGATGTCAAGTACAAAATAACATTCAGTAGGTGGGTACTAGAGAAGGACAAACTGAGCTTATGCATCAGTTTGTGTCAAGCCAGACTGTGAAGGACAGAAAACTGACTATATTGCAAGTAAGAAGATGCAGGCCTGACAGCACAATTTGTTATCCTTTTTTATAACAGATTATTTTTCAGAAAGCTTTTAATTTTTGGTCCAAGATATGGATTTCTGTGGGAAATTAGCCCTAGAAAGGAAAATTCATCAGATTTTAATGGAAAACCTTCCTTCTTTGTTATAAACATATAAATAATATATAGTAAACACCATGAGTTATTGGAATCTCCAGCCTGGCTTTAATATTTTCCTTCCTGCAGAATGTAATTCTCTTTCTGAACATTTATTAAAAAATGAAAGACTCCTATATCATGTATTTCAGATCATTTAACCTTCCAATTCTCTGTTATATGACAATGCATTTAAGCAAGCTAGAAAGTCAAGCTAAAGCTAAATACTTTAGGATTGTGATGAAAAGGCTCAGTAAAGTATTAGGGCCAATAAGAAAACATGCATTTTTGCCTAGGCCTCTGCTACCACTTTCAAAATGTGATACAACTTAAAGGTGTAGGATAGAGAAATTGCGTGTTATTTTTTTAGAATGATGTCCATAGACATCAGCCCCAAATGTTTCTCCTGTTTTAAATTAAGGCTGATCAAAGAGACAGAGCTCCCTAAGGACTGTTATCATGGGACACTAAATCAAGTGCTGCCATGGACCTCATGGACCATGCTGTAAGAGATGTTAAAATGTGAGGCCTATCCCTGGAGTGTAACAAATACTTCATACACTTCCATTTTCATTAGTTAGGTTACCTACAGGGTCTAAATACATAGGGGGGAACCTCTACAATGGCCTGTGTGTAAACTGGATATTTGTGAATCATAGAGAAGTTCCATGGGTTAATCTTGCTTCTATCCAGAAGTTTTGGCAGCTTAAACTTTTCCTACAGGAAAAGGACTGAAAGCTCATGAGACTCAGAAAGTAAAGAAACTTCACAAGCTTTGAGAAGGTAAAACTGGAAGGACTCAAAAGCAACCATTCCTGAGGATTTTAGAAGCAGCAAACAACTTGGGGATTGGTGAGGCTTTGACCAGTGGAACTGCCTAGCTGCCATTCAGAGAGTTTTAAGGTGCAGCTTTAAGAAGTCATCACTGAGGCTGCAATGGGTTTTCACTGATGAAGCTGCCTTTGGATCAGCAATGTTCCTGTACATAACTTCTCACTAAATTTCTGGTAAGTATAACCAAGTTGGAGTTTGATGTAATCTCCATTTCAGTCTGTCATGGGCTTTTTATTCAGGTGAGTAGACACGTATGTGTCATTCTTTTCCAGGAAGGGTGTCATACAATATAGGACAAAAGGAAAACTCAGACTGTGTGAGGCTAAATATGTTATCTGAATGGAAGGGATATGTACTGCTATCTGTTTCAAAAAGACAGGGTATCTGCCAAGGACAGACTGAAATGACTTAGGGATGGTTGCCCTGACCCACCCCAACCCTCTCCTTTACTTGGGGGTTATATTATCATTAACAGAAAATTGTTCTTATTCTTCTCCATAAAGTGTTTTACGATACCAAAGGAAACAGATGGAAAGGGAACTGATAGGTAGAGTTTAGTTCCTCTGGAGGCGTGGCCTCTAGTGATGCTATACAAGATGGAAGATGACATGGTAAAAAGCATCCATAGTATGCCCAATGGGTGATCATAATTTATTTTTAACTTTAAAAACAATGTCCTCCTTTGCCTCATCACCAGAGGTCTTTCCAGGCAAAAGCCTGCTCTTGGTCAGAGACTTATTAATCTCTTAATTGACTTAACAAAATGTCATGATTTGTAACTTTCTTGAGTAAGTATTTTAATACATTACTTCTACAGTATTGGGGAAACAAACACAGAAGAACAGATGTGGTCAAGAAGGGGGGCTTAACACCAAAGTTAAGAGAAAGTGGAGAAACAGAGGTAGGGAGATAGAACAGGATGCTGCTGATATAGATTATCAAGGAAGTTAATACTGGCATTATGAAATATCACCATGGTATATTTTGAACTGGAGATCAAAACCCAGATCACTTGCATGCCAGCCAAACCCTACCCACAGCATGACACAAAGCCAACAGTAGCTCTTCTTCTTTGACCTTGGAGTTTATTCCGGCTTTTGCAGTGCTGCCAGGTTTCTGGTGATGGGGAAGTAGTATGCGGGAGTGGAATTGATGATGGACACTTCTTTCAAGTGAATCAAGGTCTGGAGGTACAGAAGAGGAAAAGAAATTATACAAAGACGGAATAGGTATTTTATTATTCAGTAATTAAAATAACATTCTTAAAAAGATTTAGAAACAACTATAGGAGACATGGTCATATATTCGGACTTGAAGAAAATAGATTATGGAAAGTACGTAGAACTGGAAGATTGCAATCCCAGGATCCTAAAAGCTGGACCTGGAGAATAACAAGGCCCAGGACAGCCTGAGATTCATGCTACATGGAGAGATATCAAACTTCAACATAAAATGTAAATAAATAAAATAACACAGAAATGAAAAAACACATTCACGCTACATTTTTATATTTTTAGATTGCAAATGAAGTGACAGAAAACTTAGAGGCAAGGATAGAATTTTATATTTTTTTAGCAACACTCTAAATTTAATATTTTTGATAATCTGCCAGATGCTGAGTTCCTCACTATTTTTCTGAGACATTACAGGAGCAAGATGAAAATAAGTAGCTAGTTGGTATTTAAAACATAGTTTGAAAATTAAATGATACTGGAGAGCTTGCCAATTATAAGCATTTCTTCCAATTTTGAAGATGTGACAACTTTTCATGAGAGATAAAAAGCTAAAGAAAGATGAAGGTACAGTGCAAAAGTGAAATCTAGTAAATTTTTTTTCTTCAGAAATATCCAGGGTGTCTGTTTGCTCATTTCCCTGATAATTAAATGTCCACAGCCCAGATGAACATTTTTGGCTATTATAAATGCTCTAAATCCTGATGTTCAACCCTGGATTTTCTCAGACAAACTAGAATGGCCTCTCTCAGGACACTGCATGCATATGGATCATACATACATGCAAACAAAACACTTAGACAGGAAAAACAAAACTAAATAAACATTTTTAACTAGAAAAGAAAGATCAAGAGCTTCATAGAAAGCAAGCTGAGAAGAACTGCCCTTGAGATGCATGTTATTAGGAGAGCTACATCACTGCCTAAGAGAGAAAGCCTGCCTGAATGCCTGAGGCAACCCTTTTATTTATTTACTTGTAGGAGGAAAAGCCATTGTGGATAGTGTGTTAGAGGTCCTGAAGGGCTGTCTGCTTCAGTTTCCAGAATATTGGGAAAGACAGAGCATCCTGACCAAGAGCCATATTTCAGGGATCCTTAAGAATGATGTGATCCCTGAAATAAGATCCTCTTGGTATTTCAATTCCCTTCAGATTGCAAGATGCAAGCAAGTTTCATATTCCTTTAGGATTGCAGGTGAGGTAGGATAAATGTCTCAGCACATGGCCTAACATGTTAGAAGTCACAGGGCACAAATTATGGTTATGCCTCAAGGTCATCTCACAATTGCAAGGGAGAGGAGAAATCTCAGAGAACTACAAGGTCATAGTAGGCCTGCTTATCCACTCTGCTCAGGGAGAAAGGCTACAGGGCACATGGCTTAGAGTGGGGAAGGTACAACTGCTAACAGCCAACAGCACTGGTAATGTCTGCAGTAATTGTTTTATGTTCCCTTTCCTCTGCGTACTTACCCATCTGCCTCTCTGCTACCCTTGGTTTTCCTTGATTAGCTGCTTTTTCTGAAAGACAGGTTCATGTAGGAAGTATGAGAAATACCCAGGTACTGTTGTTCCCTAGCTTAGATGCCCAGTGTTGTGCCTGGAGAATTTGTCTCGAAAAACCAAAAAAAAAAAAGAAAGAAAAAAATAACTCATCTTTGAATGCCATATGATCTTTGAATGGTGTATGACCTGGGATAAAAATACTCAGTGCCTGTAATAGTCATTGTGGCTTGTTCACATGACAGACTTTAGAATCATCTGAGAGACCAGTTTCTAATCTCACCTGTGAGAGACTATCTAGATTGGGTTAACTTCTGAGAATATGTGTGAAGGATTCTCTTGATTAAGATAATTAAGGTGGGAAGACTGAATTTAAGTGTAGAATGCTCCATTACTGAGGCTAGAGTCCAAGACAGAATAAAAAAGAAAGAGAAATTGAGCACTAGCACTCTTCAGATCTATGCTTGACTGAAGTTCCCAGGAGATAAACCCCTCAGCTTCCTGTAACTGTGATTTCTCTTCCATAGTGGACTGTAACCTAGAATTGTGAACCAAAGCAATACCTTTTCTGTGATTGCTAAGTACGCCATCACAACAGGAAACATAGTGCTTTGTGGTGATTCCAGAGTGTGGCTTAGAAGAACCCTTGCCCCAGAACATTTCTCAGTGCTAAGTCAGGTGCAGTTACAACAGAAAAATTGCTGGGAATGCAAACACATGTGGCTTCAAGTGGTGAGCTGAGAAAGAGATCAAGTAAGGACAGTGGTGGATGAGGAGGCTCATGTTCCCTGGACTCCATCCAGCAGAAGCCATATGGACATCGGTTATATTGGCCTCCTTTTCAAAAGTAAAAGATGGAGTGCATCTGTATGTGCAACTTGCCAAATTTTAATTTTTGACAACAAATTCATGTTTATTAAAAGTACAGAATAAACTTAAGAAAACCTGTCTGTGGTCTGGATTCAGCCAAAGAGATTGACAGTTTGAGGTTTTTCTCTCTAAGGAATCCTTAATATTGGTATAGCACATTTTTCTTTCTTTCTTTCTTTCTTTCTTTCTTTCTTTCTTTCTTTCTTTCTTTCTTTCTTTCTTTCTTTCTTTCTTTCTTTCTTTCTTTCTTTCTTTCTTTCTCTCTCTGTCTCTCTCTTTCTCTCTTTCTTTCTTTCTGATACTTTATTTACATTTCCAAAGTTTCCCCATTTCTACGTCTCCTCTTTGGAAACGCCCCATCCCCTCCCCTTCCCCGCCTCAATGAGGGAATTCCACCTCCCACTCACCTGCCCACCCATTCCCATATTCCCACCTTGACATTCCCCTTTACTGGGGCCTCTAACACCCTCAGGCCCAAGGACCTCTCCTCTTCCTGAATGGCCAATGAGGCCATCCTCTGCCACATATGTGGTCCGAAGCATGGGTCCTTCGATGTGTATTCTTTCGTTGGTGCTCCAAACTCCAGGATGACCGGGGGTGGGGGGGGTTCAGGCCCGTTGACACTGTTGCTCCCTCCATGGGGCTGCAAACTCCCTCAGCTCCTTCAGTCCTTTCTCCAACTCCTCTATCTGGGATCCTTACCATTTTATCTTTTTGTGTATATGACATACATACATCCATTTACGTGTTTTAATGTGACTTTGCAGCTGCATGTTGATCAGGGATCTAACCCTCATTGTATAACTTACTTGAGACAGTGTCTCCAGTTTCTTGTATTATTTATGATAGGCTAGATGTCTAAGAACTTCTGTGGATTCTCTTCTTTCCATGTCTTTCTCAACTCATGTAGGAGTTCTGAGATTACAGGTGATCACCACCAAAACCTGCTTTATGTGAGTTCTGTTATTCTGTTTCTTACTCATGTGTGACACATGCAAAGATACCCTGAGCTCTTAGATTAGTATGCTACATTTTCATCTAGCTTCTTAGATGATTATTTTCCAGAATCTTCCTTTTCTCTTTGTCCTTATGTAAACATGAATTTTCTCTATCTCACCTGGTAATATGCAGTTGAGGGAATTACCCCTCTGTGTTTAGAGCCTTACCCTTTGTGGAGACATTAGGCAGGTTTCCCACCTTAGATTTACACCTCAAAGAAAGATTCTTATTTGCCATATACTAAATGCCCACACAAAATTTTCCAGTGCTCATGGATTCATGAGATAATTAGCAATTACTTCACTTCCTACTGAGTGGCATGAGCTGAGGATTAGCTTCTCTCAGTAGATTACACATTAGAAAGAAAAATGTCAAGCAGCAAGGTAAAATGAGATGCTAAGTCTTTGCATACAGGCCTCTCTGAGGTACTAATGAGCCAACTTTTCTGTCACACTTGCAACTAGCAGGAGATTACCTATGAATAACTCAGAGGTGATTTCTATTGGAAGAACTTTATTTAGTCTCTAAATATAAATGAAAAGTGGGTCAATTGGCACTTAATGAAGCTATTTTAGCTCAACTGGAGAAAAGTCAACTGTATTTTGGAAATAAACTTGGGAAAAGCTGGTCTCCTTATTTTACATTTAATTAGAAACACACTTTATTATGAGATTGATGTATATTTTCTCTCTCTCTCTCTCTCTCTCTCTCTCTCTCTCTCTCTCTGTGTGTGTGTGTGTGTGTGTGTGTGTGTGTGTGTGTGTGTATCTGTATGTGTAGGACAGAGTGCAAATTTGATTGTCATTCCTCAGGTAACCTCTAACCCCAGTTTCAAAGTTTCAGTAAAGCTTTTTTCACTAATCTGGAAATCACCAAGTACTCTATGCTTGCTAGTGATGCTCAGAAATCTACCTGTCTCCATATCCCCAGCCCTGGAATTACAAGTGTGTGTCAACAAATTTGCCAAGTAAATACTTTACTAATGGAGTCATCTTCCAAACCATGTTTTAACTAAAGGAACATTCTATTGCTTTCCTATGCCATGACGTCACTTACTGATACGTGCTCCCAGCCACTCGCTCACAGTCTGTTCAAATCTTGCTGTTTCTCTCCTCCTATCTCACCACATATTCCCATTCTTTATTTAAAACCAAATTGTTATAGGACTAGGCACCAAGCAGAACAAGCTGAGGTAAATGATCAGATCTCTCATTTATTTATGCTAGTCTATGAGGCCATATAACCTTATTTAGCTTGTGCCCTTGGTATTGCATATAGCACTTCTCCACATAACTGTGTTAAAAAGAAAGGTGATAGAGATGCACCTGTATGTGTACCATTTTAGTTTACATTTCTCTGGCAAGAACAAGATTCCTGAGACAGAGTATTATGGTTTGAATATGAAATGTCCCACATCGGCCTTTGTGTTTGAATACTTGGACACCAGCTAGTGGTGTTGTTTGGTAAGGTTGGAGAATCTTAAGGAGGTTGAGTGCTGCAGGAAGATGTAAGCTCACTAGGTATGAGACTTGAGCCTATGCAGCCTAGTTCTGCTTTCTATCTACTCCCTTATTCCTAACCAATAGACCTGCTTCTGTGCTTTCCCCTCAGTCATTCAATGTATCTCCTAAATGAGTAACAAGGAAGCTAGACTAACTCTTCCTTTCATTGACTTTTCTCAGCTACTTGTTATAGTATGAGACATAATAGATGAAATTAAAAATTACACTAGATAACACATATTATGAACCACTTAATTTGACTAAAGATCTTGAAGGTTCACCCTTATTTTCTGGGAGTATGAGACAAGGTGACATAACCAGCCAGACTTCACTTTATTCCTGAGAGTCATTTCAAGTCTGAAGCTAAATTAAGAAATAAGGCTTTTTGTTGTTGTTGGTTATCTTATTTATGTACATTTCAAATTTTATCCCCCTTCCCAGTTTCCACCATGGAAATCCCCTATTCCATCTTCCCTTCCCCTACTTCTAGGAGGTTGCTCACACAGTAACCTACCAACTCCCACCTCACTGCCCTAGCATTCCCCTATGCTGGAGCATTTAGCCTCCACAGGACTAAATGCTCCTCCCCCCCAACTGAAGTCAGATAAGACAATCCTCTGCTACATATGCAGCTGGAAATTTGAGTCCCTCCATGTGTACTCTAAGGTTAGTTGTTTAGTCCCTGGGAGCTTGTGGGGGTCTCTGTTGTTGACATTGTTCTTCCTGTGGGGTTGCAAATCCCTTCAGCCTCTTCAGTCCTTCCCTCAACTCCTTCCTTGGGTTCCATGTGCCCAGTATGATGATTGGCTCTGAACATTCGCATTTGTATTGGTCATGCTCTGGCAGAGCTTCTGAGGAAACAGCTATACCAGGCTCCTATTAGCAAGCATTTCTTGGCATCAGCAATAGTATCTGGTTTTGATATCTACATATGGGATGGATCCCTAGGTAGGGCAGTCTCTGGATGGCCTTTCTTTGAGTCTCTGCTCCCCTCTTTGTCCCTGAATTTACTTTAGACAGGAGCAATTCTATGTTAATATTTTTGAGATGGGTGTGTGGCCATGCCTCAACTGGGGGCCGTGCCTAATCTTTGGATATGGTCTGTACATGTTCTTTCTCCCCATTGTTGAGTATTTCAGCTAATGTCATCCTTGTTGTGTCCAGGGAACCTCCTGCTTTCCGGGCATCTGAAAATTTCTAGTAGCTAACCCCAGTTCATCATTCCCCACTGCTATGCACCTCTGTTTCCTGACCCTCTGTACTTCTCTCCCATATCCTTCCATATCTGACCTTGACTCCCTTTTCACTCACCCTCCTCTCTCCCTTTCAGGTCCCTTCCTCCCTCTACCCCCTGTGATTATTTTGTTCCCCTTTCTAAGTAGGACTGAAACATCCACACTAGATCAACTATAGACAAATGGGATCTCACAAAATTGAAAAGCTTCTATAAAGCAAAGGACACTATCAATAACCCGAATGGCAGCCTACAGATTTGGATCTTTATCAACTCTACATCTGATAGAGGGCTAATATCCAATATATACAAAGAACTCAAGAAGTTAGGCTCCAGAGAACCAAATAACTGTACTAAAAAGGGGGTTCAGAGCTAAACAAAGAATTTTCAGGTGAGGAATCACAAATGGCTGTGAAGCACCTAAAGCAATGTTCAACACCCGTAGTTATCAGGCAAATGTGTATCTAAATGACCACCTCACATCAGTCAAAATGGTTAAAGTCAAAACTCAAGTGACAGCAGCTGCTTGAGAATGGGGAGAAAGAAAACCACTCCTCCATTGCTGTGGGACCACCACACTGGATACTAGTCTGGCAATTCCTCAGAAAATTAGACATAGTACTACCTGAGGACCCAGCTATACCACTCCTAGGCATATACCCAAAAGATGCCTCAACATATAACAAAGACACAGGCAGGCTTATTTATAATAGCCAGAAGCTGGAAACAACCCTGAAGTCCCTCAACAGAGGAATGGATACAGGAAATGTGGCACATTTACACAATGGAGTACCACTCTGCTAGTGAAAACAATGACTTCCTGAAATTCACAGGCAAATGGATAGAACTAAAAATTATCATCCTGAGTAAGATAACCCAGTTAAAAAAGAACATCCATGATATGTACTCACTGATAAGTAGATATTAGGCAAAAAGCTCATTCCCATGATACAACTTACAGTCTGTTTAAGGATTATTTTTTAACTCTAAAATGTGATTTTCTGTTTCTCAGAAATGGTCTGCATTCCATCCCAGTAACCATCAAATGTTCAGAACAAATGTTACAGGCATCTTTTCTTAATTGCCTGGTTTTCCTTCTGTAAACACTCTTGCTGCCAAAATCCCCATCCTATGGTTTTACATTATAAAACTTTTCCAAGAAATTGGATCAGGGCCAGTTTGATAAAGCCTATTTTAGGGAAAACAGCTGTCATTTCAACTTTGATGTATACATGAATAATGCTTACTTTAATTTGGCCAACTTTTGTTCCAATCATCTTTTTCTTTCCCTGTGCAGGATTAAAAGTTACCTTAAATTTTCAGAGCCTTGTGTTGCTTTAAACTCATGAGGCAATCTAGAAGAGAAGGTAAAACATGAGAAGGAGAGGAAATAGAGGAAAAGTGGCTTTATAGCAAAGTGATCTGAAGCTTTTGACCCAGTCCCACTAGCTCAAAAAAGCGTTTTGTGTGTGGAAGTGGGATGGGGGGGGGTGTCTATTTCCTCCAAATTGAAGTACTCTTTCCAGGATGGAAGAGAAAATATAGAGAATTTCTAAGACCCAGTAATCAAGTGAAACTGAAATACATAAGAAAAATTTCAGGTTCTCATGGTCCCTCTCCAATGGTATAAAACTACAAAACAGTTTCAAGGAGCACACTATTTGGTGGGAGTTATATGCAAGTTACACCGAAAACTCAAATGATAATATCTACGTTTCTCCCCAGTTATTAGTCACGTGTGGTGGGTTTTCAATGCTGAAGCTACTGATGAGTCACCTGTGTTGCTATAGGTAAACCCCTTACTGTAAGCAACCGCTCAGCCCTGCTCCTATAATCCCAGTGAACTCAATTTTTAACTATGGTAGATTCAAGTGGAATTGTTTCTTTGGTCTGTCATAAGTACCCTAGCTGGGTCAACAGATGGTTGGTCTTTGCTCCATAGTAAAAATTTCACAACAAAAGATCGATCTGTGATGGCACCACTTGATGGTCAACCTGATAAGATCTTCAGTCACATAAGTTCTGAATGTTTGTGAAAGAGAGGATTGCAATATTATATTAACTGAGTTGAGAAGACCCACTCTAAAGACAGGTACATCTTCTATGGGCTCAAGGCAGAACAGAAGAAACAAGTTAAGCCCCAGCATCTGCCCGTTTCTGCTGACTGCAGAAACATTGTCAACATGTGTAACTCCAGGAAGAGTCACATATACTCTTCCTTCCCTATTTTGATTTTTAGCAGTTATTTGATCAGAACTATGAGAAAGTTAATTAAGACAGTTATCTAATACTTCAATCCCCTCTGACACTGCTGTAGCTTCAACTTGAGTTTTAGTGGAGACATATTACACTCAAAGACTAACATTTGCTAATTCTTAATGGATTCCATTGATCAATCTCCAGGTCAAACCTCTTTCTTCTTCCAGTCTTCCCTTTATTTTAGGACAGCTCTGCTGTCAGCTGAGAGCTTAATCCATTACATCCTCTTGATTGAGAATTATCACTCAGGTATACACATGTTAGGAAGAGCAACAGAAAGATGTAAAGTCACAAAATGGGAATCCTATGATGGCTGGCATCTGCTGAGGTAGAGGAAGAGGATGTGAGAAAGAAGCAACAGAGAGGGTTCGAGAAGGTGGACAGCTTTCATCAATACTTGCACGCCAATCTGCTGTTACAGATAATATCATAAATTTTGAAAGTTTTGAAGTCAGGTCAGCAATTGACATCTGGCTTTTTGTCTGAGTCCAAAACTACAATAGATAATTAGCTACAAAGGAGGAGCAATATTGACTTTTATTTGAAGAATTAATGCAGTGGCATAGTTCCTCTTTCAGTAAGGTATGTCCAGCTCCATTGATCTACATTGTCTCTTCCAGTGAATTATTTCAATGGGTTTTATTATTTGTTCTAAAGCATTGCTGCCTTTAACTCTTATTATTTGACACTTGCTTTCTGTCTCTGTGGTCATGATGTGGCAAATACTTCCAAGCTGATTTCCAGCTCTATGACAGTTTTGCTAATGAGAAATGTAGCAGGGTCCACTGTCCTCTCTTCTACATACTCTCACTGGAATTTTTTAGCATAATCTTAATATAAACTATTTGGGTCTAACAAGATGGCTGACCATGTAAAGATGTACCACCAGTCCTTATGTCCTGAATTGCATACTTAAATTCTAGATGGTAAATGGGTAGAATAGGCTTTTGAATTTTGTCCTGTGACCACCACACTTGCGTGATGTCAGGTGCACATACAAACATATAGAGACTAATAGTCATCATTTTAAAGTTAAAAAATAACAGTCATCCTCTGAGTTGTGTAGTGATGTGTTATTGTAGTTATAATTTTTATTTTTTATTATTATTTTAAAGTAGAGGTCGGTCATTATTAGGTCTCCTGGAAATGTATTTTCAAACCTCTTATTTAGAATTTATTTGTTATTTGTTGTTCTCTTTGCTTTTTGCTTTTGAGTTTTATTGATATCATATATATTTGGAGTATTCATTCCATGAAAGGTTTGCAAATATTTACCCCATTCTATCTGTTGCTTGTCACTGTCCTGATGGTTTGTCATTATGCTTAGTTTGATAGGAAGGTCTAATTTGAGGCAAACTTGTCTATCTTTGTATTTGTTGTCTGTGTTTGACATCTTCTTTTCCTTTATCTTTTTGCTTTCTCCTCTTTCTCTGTTTCTTTCTCTCTGTCTCTGTCTCTCTACCTGTCTTTCTCTCTGTCTCTCTATTTCTGTTTCTCTTTCTCTCTCTGTCTGTCTCTCTGTCTTTCTTTGTCTCTCTCTTTCTCCTCCCTCCCCTTTCTTTCATTTATACACTTATCTGTGCATTAATATCCAGGCCAGATTTCAACCTTGGATGTTGTTCCTCATTCACCATTCACCTTGTTTTCTGAGACAATGATTGTCTCTCACCAGCTCAGCACTCTGTCTAGGTGAAGGTGACTAGTCCTCAAGATGTTGGGATTTGTCCTCCTCTGCTTTCTTTATTTTTGCCCAATGCAAAAGCAACAGGTTTATTTTTCTGGCATGCTGTGGCTGACCCTCAATCAGTCTTACTAGATGAATGATGAGAAGGCAAACCATATCTGCTTTCTTTCTTTTTTATTAGGTTTTACTTCATTAATTTATGTTTTTATTCAAAAAACAGAAGGTAATTAGTGTAACACACACCTTCTTAAAGGCTGAGCTATTTCTCTAGCCTTTCTTCCAATTCTGTTTAAGTGTCTAGTAGTTCCATTACCTTATCAGCAAAGGCTTGACCTAATTTTTTTATTGGATATTTACTTTATTTACATTTCAAATGTTTTCCTCTTTCCAGAGACATGCATCAGCACAGCCACTGCTGCTTTTTAAATGGGCACTAAGGACAGATCTCATCTCCTTGCATTTCCTCGTGCTTACAAGGAAAGGAGCTTACTCACTGAGCTATCTCTATGGCTCCTGCTTTTTATATCTTAACTAAAAATTGTTGATAAAATGAACACTTTGCCTTTTTCTTCTGTTTCCTTTCAGTAGTGTCATGATCTGGCAGCTTAAGTTTATATCTTCAATACATTTTGAGTTCACCAATGTGAATCTGGTTAGATAAGGATAAGACTTATCCATTTGAAATCTATCTTCCCAACTCCAATAATTACGTAAACACTTCTATCTCTAATATGTGTTGTTGACACATTTCTGAAAGATCAGCTGAATGTAGCACTATATTTCTGGGCATTTTATATACCATGGATCATGGTGTGTATCTAATGACAGCATACTATTGTATAATATTTTGAAAATCATTAAGTGTGACTCTTTCAACTTTGTCTTTTTATTCTTAAGATTACAGTGTATATTTGGGATATGTATAGATTCAGCTGAACTATAAAAGTACTGCCTTTTTATACAACACCCTTGAGAATTTGGTTAAGAGTGTGCTGAGCCTCTAGGTCATTTAAGGTAATATGGACATTAAAATAATGTTTATCATTCTAGTCCATAAGCATGACTGTCACTCCATCTGCTTCATGGAAAACAGTGCAGAGATTTCAGAAACTGCAAAAGCAGAAGCAGTAGATGACCAACAATGATACTGTTAGACATGTGCCCAAAGGAAGTCAAATCTAGATCTTAAAGGAAAGTCTTCCACTTCAGGTTTATTGTGGCAACATTCAAAGAGCCTATCCACAGCATAGTGGAGTAATAATATAAAATTTTGTGCATATAATTATTATTCAGTCCATCATTCCCAGTAATATTGATAAAGAGTGTTTTGAAAAACCTAGAATTTTATAAATAATCATAGCATGACATCACACATAAGTGAAATCTAAAATCAAGCCTATGGAAGCAGAGAGTAGAATGTTGGCTAATGGAGATATATTAGGGAGTGGAGAGTAGGAAATATGGATCAAAAGAGAGAAGGTGTGCAGGTGAAGTACTTGTAAAGATTGAGAACTTGGGTGGGTGAACAAAGCTTATAGTCAACTCAGATGAATTTGATGAACTCTAAAATCAACTTGAAGATGCACTTTTAGGCATCCTTCTGCAGGAGATTGTACTTTGATTAATTAAACTTATGGAAGGCCTGTCCACTTTCTGTGCTATTTTTCCCTGGGGTGAGATTCTTGACTATGATAAAAGGAGAATATGAGCCAAGCACTAGCATCCATTTCTTTCTACGTAACAACTAAGCATTCAATGTGACTAGCTGCCTGAAGCTCCTGCTGCCTTCAATTTCCCATGGCTGTTCCATGTACTAAGCCAGAATAATACTTTTCTCACTCAAGTTTCATTTGTATGTGTATTTTTTTTATTATAGCAACAGGTAAATAAGCTGAGACACATAATTTCAAGTATTATATACTTGAAATTTTGAGGATAGATTCTCAATGCAAAACCAGAGGTTCAAAATATATTAATAAAATAGTTAAATATGGAGCTAGTAGATTCCTTATTAAATAGTTTGATCACTTATCAGTATATATATTCAACAATGGAATACCTAACATATACACACGTGTCAATTTTCCATCAATAAGCTAAACATGTTTTGAAACAGAAATGCTCTAAAAAGACCATGAAAGAAAGAAAAAATATAGTATGATCGCAAATGAGAGCTAAGCATGTAGTTTAAATATTCTAGTAGCCACACTAACAAAAATTAGATACTCAGGAGATGGTTCACTTGGTAAAGTATTTGAGATTGGATCAACAGTGACCACATAATAAGCAAGATATAGCAACATATGCCTGTGGTCCCAATGCTGAAGATATAGAGAGAGGCAAATCCCTGGTGCATATTCCTGAATTAGTGAACTCCAGGTTTTCTTAGAAACTGTTTCAAATATTAAGCTGGAGATGACAGAGGAAGACCTTATCTTAGAGTGTCTTCTGCCCTACATGTGCATACACACATTTATATGTTCCCACATCCATGCAAAAAATACATGTGTGCATATAGATAACATAATTTTAAGAAACAAAAATTTAATATTTTTTTGTGAACAAACACTTTTAATTAAAATTAATCCATATTTATGGACCCTTTTTAAATTTTTTTTTGATACTTAATTTACATTTCCAATGTTTCCCACTTTCTAAGTCTCCTCTTTGGAAACCACCTATCCCCTCCCCCTCCCACACCTCTATGAGAGAATTCCACCTCCCACCCATCTGCCCGCCCACTCCCATGTTCCCACCATGACATTCCCCTTTACTAGGGCCTCTCCTCCCCCTGATGGCCAACAAGGCCCTCCTCTGCCACATATGTGGTCTGAGCCATGTGTCCCTCAATGTGTATTCTTTGGTTGGTGGTCCAGCCTCTATGAAGACCGGGGGGTGGGGTCAGGCCAGTTGACACTGTAGCTCCCTCCATGGGACTGCAGACTCCCTCAGCTCCTTCAGTCCCTTCTCCAACTCCTCCATCTGGGACCTCACTCTTAGTCCAGCAGTTACTGTAAATTGAAACTTGGATATTCCAAACATTTTGGCTAATATCCGCTTATCAATGAGTACATATCATGTTCATTCTTTTGTGACTGAGTTACCTCGCTCAGGATGATATTTTCAAGTTCCATCCATTTGCCTGCAAATTTCATTAAGTCATTGTTTTTAATAGCTGAGTAGTACACCATTGTGTAGATGTACCACATTTTCTGTACCCATTCCTCTGCTGAGGGACATCTGGGTTGTTTCCAGCTTCTAGCTATTATAAATATGGCTGCTATGAACATAGTGGAGCATGTGTCTTTATTACATGTTAGAGCATCTTCTGGGTATATACCCAGGAGTGGTATAGCTGGGTCCTCAGGTAGTATGTCCATTTTTCTGAGGGTCTGCCAAACTGATTTACAGAGTGTTTGTACCAGCTTGCAATCCCACCAACAATGGAGGAGTATTCCTCTTTCTCCACATCCTCGCCAGCATCTGCTGTCACCTGAGCTTTTGATCTTAGCCATTCTGACTAGTGTGAGGTGGAATCTCAGAGTTGTTTTGATTTGCATTTCCCTGATGACTAAGGATGTTGATCATTTCTTTAGGTGCTTCTCAGCCCTGCAAATTTCCTCAGTTGAGAATTCTCTGTTTAGCTCTGTTCCCCATTTTTTGGTGGGGTTATTTGTTTTTCTGCAGTCTAACTTCTTGAGTTCTTTGTATATGTTGGATATTAGCCCTCTATCAGACATAGGATTGGTAAATACCTTTTCCCAATCTGTTGATTGTCGTTTTGTCCTATTGACAGTGTCCTTTGCCTTACAGAAGCTTTACAGTTTCATGAGGTCCCATTTGTCGATTCTTGATCTTAGAGGATAAGCCATTGATGTTCTGTTCAGGAACTTTTCCCCTGTACCCATGTATTCGAGGCTTTTCCCTACTTTCTCTTCTATTAGATTCAGTGTATCTGGTTTTAAGTGGAGGTCCTTGATATACTTGGACTTGAGCTTTGTACAGGGAGATAGGAATGGATCAATTTGCATTTTTCTACATGTAGACTGCCAGCTGAACCAGCACTGTTTGTTGAAAATGCTGTCTTTTTTCTACTTGATGGTTTTGACTCCTTTGTCGAAAATCAAGTGACCATAGGTGTGTGGGTTCATTTCTGGGTCTTCAATTCTATTCCATTGATCTACCTGCCTGTTGCTGTACCAATACCAGTCAGTTTTTATCACTACTGCTCTGTAGTAAAGCTTGAGGTCAGGAATGCTGATTCCCCCAGAAGTTCTTTGTTGTTGAGAATAGCTTTTGCTATCCTGGATTTTTTGCTGTTCCAAATGAATTTGAGAATTGCTCTTTCTAAGTCTATGAAGAATTGAGTTGGAATTTTGATGGGAATTGCATTGAATCTGTAGATTGCTTTTGGTAGGATGGCCATTTTTACTATATTAATCCTGCCAATCCATGAGCATGGGAGAGCTTTCCATCTTCTGAGGTCTTCTTCAAATTCTTTCCTCGGAGACTTGAAGTTCTCGTCATACAGATCTTTCACTTGTTTGGTTAGAGTCACACCAAGATACTTTACATTGTTTGTGAAAATTGTGAAGAGTGTCATTTCCCTCATTTCTTTGTCAGACTGTTTATCCTTCGAGTATAGGAAGGCTACTGATTTGTTTGAGTTAATTTTATATCTGGCCACTTTGCTGAAGTTGTTTATCAGCTGCAGTAGTTCTCTGGTGGAGTTTTTTGCGTCACTTAAGTATATGATCATATCATCTGCAAAGAGTTATACTTTTATTTCTTCCTTTCCAATTTGTATCCCTTTGACCTCCTTTTGTTGTCTAATTGCTCTAGCTAGAACTTCAATTACTACATTGAATAGATAAGGAGAGAGAGGGCATTCTTGCCTAGTCCCTGATTTTAGTGGGATTGCTTTGAGTTTTCTCCATTTAGTTTGATGTTGGCTACTGGTTTGCTATATATTGCTTTTACTATGTTTAGGTATGGGCCTTGTACTCCTAATATTTCCAAGGCTTTTATCATGAAGGAATGCTGAATTTTGTCAAATGCTTTTTCAGCATCTAATTAAATGACCATGTGTTTTTTTTCTTTGAGTTAGTTTATGTAGTGAATTACATTGATGGATTTCTGGGTATTGAACCATCCCTGCATCCCTGGGATGAAGCCTACTTTATCATGATGAATGAGTATTTTGATGTGTAAAATTTAATATTTTTATTTAGTATGTCACATTGTAATTTTATTATATAATTTGTAGATCTATCATTAAAATATTTTACATTTTTCTATTAAAAGTTTCTAATACTTGATGTGTTTTTATATTTCTAGTACACTGTTGTTTGCATAGCAATATTCAACTTGTTCCATGGCCACCAGTTGTTCCAGGGCCACCAATTTGTCCCATGTCACCACCTGAGACGTGTGTGAGTAGTCCCATAAAAAGGGAGAAAAGGCTTGCAGGCAATCTAGTCAGTGAGAATATTTTTTTTCAAATTTTAAAATATTCAGTCACTCTTAATGTTCTAAGACATGTCAGTAAACTCTAGTCAAGGTTTTGATTTCATAGGTATAAATCAGTCTGCCACATTTCTTTTTCTAATGACTTACCAGGCAATGTGGAATCTTTTAGTACAGCAAATTTTTGTAGTGATACTACTTAAAAATAAGGCTTTAAGAAATGTATAAGGTATTTCTGAATTTTTTTTTCAAGAAAAGGTCTTATGAAATATATCCCAGACTGGCCTTGAACTTGCTAGGTATCTGAGGAAGTCTTTGAATTTAGGGTGATTTTGTATCCACTTTCCAAGTACTGTTATTATAGTAATGCGTCACCATGGCTGATTTATATGCTGGAGATCAAACCCAGGAATAATCTATGCATGCTAGATTCTAGCCATGCATTTTACCCACTGAATATCCCAATCTTGGCTTGGTAAATCTTAAGTTAGACCAAGGTTACATATTTTTGTGTCTGGTTTGTGTATATCTTTATTGTAGTTAGATTTTATACTGTAGCAGAAAAGAACAAATTGTGTGCAAAAATCCAGTTTTGTTCCTCAGTAGAAGGCCCCACAGTGATGAGTTTTGGGAAATGAGACTTTTGTTAACTATAAACAAGTGAAGATACATCTTTATTAATCTTATAGGCAGAATTGTGGTTAGTTAATTTTATATACTCTGTACCACAAATCTTGCTTAGATTTCTGTTTCCTAAGGGAAACATTTAGGTGTGATTTAAGTCAACAATTACGTAAGTACAAGAAAGCTACAATAAGAACACTATTCAATTTCTTTTCAATTGTCAATAAATTTCAAATAGTTTTCAAGTCTCTTTGTTTAGGTAGACTATATCATATTTATAGATACATTACAGTTTTCAGATGTTAGACATTATGAGTTTACTATGTAAAATTAAAAATATGGGATGGAAAACATTCAGTGGGTAGATTGAGGTTGTGGGGGGGAATCTGGAGTATAAAAAAATAAATAAAAATTAAAAAAAACATATCATGCCGGAATGTACTATGTTTTCACTTTGACAAGGTATTATGTTTTCACTTAGATTTTTCTTTTTTCTTTTTCAAAAATTGAGAGTAAAGATTTCTCTTACATAATGCTCCCCAACCACAATTTCGTGTCCCTTCACTTCTCCTAGGTACCCCAATCTTCCATTTCCCAAGATCCACTGCTGCTCCATTTCCTCTTCAGAAAAAAACCAGTTCTCCTTGAGTCAACAGCCAAGCAGGATGAAAAATGGAACAATAAGGCAAGATAAAAGCTCTCCTGTTCGAAACTTGACAAGGCAACCCAACAGGGGGAAAATTGTCCCAAGAGCAGGCAAAAATATATCAAAGATACACCCACTCCCCTATAGGCATCCCACAAAATCACCAAGCTAATAACCAAAGCATACATAAAGGAACTGGTATAGACCTATACAGGCCCCATGTTTGTCATTTCTCTCTGTGAGCCCATGTGAGCCCTGCTTGGTTGACTCCATGGCCATGATTGAGGACTCTAGAAGTACATCTCAGTTTTATTCAGGAGATTATATTAGCAATGTGGAATACTAGTATATAGAAGTTACCTCATTGACAGATGAAGGGATGAATGTATTTATAAAATGAAGTATTTGAAATTATAGTCACTAGCTGCTCTGAGTTTTTCTTATATTGTTTATTTGTATCTTTGAAAGTGTGTAGGTCCATCCATATGTATCTGCACATTTGTGCCTATGAACTTGTACATATATATAAAGGCTCATAAAGATGAGAGATTAGCTTCAACAGTTGTGCCTTAGGTGATATCTACCTTCTTTGCTTGAGTCAGAAACCTGTAATGTCTTGAAGCTTACCCAATCAGTTGGGTTGGCTAGAGATAAAAATCCAGGAATTCACTTAATGCCTCTCCAGGGTTGAAATTATAAGGCTATGCCAACACATATAGATTTGGAATTATTGAACTCAGAGCATACTTGTAAGGGAAGGATTTTACTAAGGGACCCTTTTATCAGCCCTGCATATTTTAATATTTTGTTGAAGTGGTATGGGAAAGGATAAGAAACATGTGCATATGCAACAATGCTACAATTCTTGATCCCATGTTCATTTGTGCTTTTGCAACGTGGACAAAGTATACCTCAAAATAAAAAGATTAGATGTCATGCAATTCCTTTCTGACTTGTGCTTCTTCATGATGTGATTATAAAGTCCCTAAGGCCACAGGAGAATGGGGCTAAATTACAAATTACCTGATGGTTTACAATTATACAGCACAGTGTGTTCTCATAATATATCCTAAGAAGAGTAAGCACACATGAATTTTTAAATGATTAGAAAGATATCTCTATTGATGCAAGGAAAAGACCTTATGAATCAAACATTTTCTCAAAATAGGTCTCACAAATAGAGATCAAAAAACTTTAGTCAAGTGGAAACTAATATGGAATTATTAATATCTAACAGGCACACTTTTCCAAATTGCTTACTTCCATTGAGAACACTTGGTCTAAAGTTGACTGAGAAGCTCTTTTCCTGATTAGACTTTCATGGCACATATAAGCAAAACATGTGAAATAATTTTATGCTACAGTTCAAGTAAGAAAGTATGATGATTAGGTTGACTGAATGCAGACTCAGTGGCTAGTAAATATTATTTGTGTTCTTGTTACATCCACCATATGAAAAGCAACCCCATTTTTCTGATGTCACACAGAAAAATCTGAAACTCAGCGAAAGGAGTAATTTGTTGAAGAGCCATTACAGTAATTGGTAAAATCACCTGCAGGGGGACCCTCAGATACCTCATCCTACACTTCTACTCTTGAGTTGTTCTGATCACCTGAGAGCATAAGCCTATGTTTCCAAATTTTTCCAGGAAAGTTCTAAATCTACATTTACCTTCTTCCTTGTTGTGACAAAACAACTGACAAGAAACTAACTAAAAGAGGAAAGGTTTATTGGCTAAGAATTTGAGGGTCTTCATCTGGTAGTAATAGAGAGGCCATGCCGGAAGATGTGGGATGCTACATAACAATATTGCATTAGCATCCAGAGAGCTGAGAGTGAAGAGGAGTTGTAGCTATGTAATGTCTCAAGACCCTACCCCAGTGACGTACTTCTTCCAGTGAAGAACCATCTCTCAAATATTTCAAATTTTCTCAAAGAATGCTAACAGCTGGAGGTATTCAAACAATATTCTTCAAGAAATGTTTACATTCAAATCACACTAATGAATAGATAAGCAAAATAGATCATATCTAAATGTAACCAATTGGGTTCAGAAGAAAGAACTTCTCTATCAGTAGTACTACATCATTCTTCCTCTATGCTGTTTCAATGGAAATAGGATGTTTAGATATACAAGGGTGTTGGATCTGCATGCCCAAGACTGAACAATCTGAATTCTTGGTATTCTCCTTGGAGATCAAGGCCTTTTCCAAATGGCTCAAAAGCTGTATCCTTTTAATAATATTTATGATTCTATTCCTATCTGACAGAGGCTATAGAAATCATTAATTTCTCATCTCAACAGCTATGAGCTCATGAAAAAATTTTATTTTACATGTACACATGGTGTGCATGGATGTTTTGTGTGTGTGTGTGTGTGTGTGTGTGTATGTACACATGCATCTGGCTGATTCTTGCCACTTCCACTGACTTGTACAGATTCAGCAGTGCCTTAGAGTTTCTGGTGGATCAAGCTACTGCTACCTACTCTTGTTTGGTGTTTTATTTTCTATTGTACTGGCCTAATGGAATCCCAAAAATAAGCAATGGAGTTGTCCCAAAGGACTATTTCTAAATTTGTCCAACACCCCCCATTCCTATAAACTACTTTTCCCCTACATCTGATTGATGTGCTAGAAGGGGAGTTGAAGAGCTCCAAAACCCTAAATAAAGTGGTTTAAAGAAACATGTAAGTAAGCTTATAGGTGGTACCCAAAATGGATTAGGCATGACAGGTCACTTCACTTTTGAGATAGTAGAGGAAAAGTCAAGACTAATAGATTGTCAATGCTTTTTTTTTTTTTTTTTTTTTTTTTTTTTATGGAGGTTGGCAAAGTAGCAGCTACTGCCACTGAGTATACTCCTGCCTTTTTCCTAGAGGATATTTTCTTTTTTGCTTCATGTTCTTCATGTATACCATTTTTTAAAAAGATTATAGGGAAAGTAAAAACTCAGAATATTTAAACAATTCTGTTGTGCTAGAAAAGGTTGCAAATTGTCTTTCCACTTAGAGAGTTTGCAGGTAGAAATTTAAGTGCTTGGAAAGCAAATGGAGACAATGGGATAAGAATAGCAGGTTTCAGGCTTGATGTCTGAAACTGGGAATTTACCACCAATGGAAAAAGGAAGCAAATTAGGCTGTATAGCAAAATGTTACTCCACCCAGCTCCAAGATTTTCCACTTCCAGGTGCCCAGAATACCTCCATGAGTCAAGGGGCCTGGAAGAGCAGAAGGCAGTACAGGGACAATGGGTTAATGTACAGCCAAGTTCACTGCTACAAGATTTGACTGTGGCTACCCAGGACCTTCAGCCTTCCCTGTATTTGTGCAGGATATGTCTACCAATGATGGTGGCTATGCTTATAGTGATTCGACATGGCATTCAGTAGAGATGCTAGATCTACACCATTTTAAAGAGGCAGTTGTAATGAATGGTTTTCATTATTCTATGATAAAAGGCATGTTAAGTCCTTCAGGTCTGTACAGATACCCTGAGCAGTCCTCAGGTGCTAGCTCCACACCCAGACCCACAACAACCAGAGGAAGCTTGACCCCCAGGAGCTCTAACAGATGAGTCTCAGGATCATGGAACCCCAGAACCACAGGATCACAGAGACAGCTGAACTTTGAGGAGTTCTGAAACAACAAGAATAACAGGAGGAAGAGGCTCCAGTCAGATACATCAAGGACAGGTAGCACTAGAGAAAACAAGATGGCAAGAGGCAAGCATAATAAGATAAGCAACAGAAACCAAAATTTTACTTGGCATCATCAGAACCCAGTTCTCCCACCTTAGCAAGTCCTGGACACACCATCACAATGGATAAACAAGATACAGATTTAAAATTACTTCTCATGATGACAATAAAGTACTTTAAGAAGGACATAAATAACTCCCTTAAAGAAATACACGACAACACAGGTGAACAGGAAGAAGTCCTAAAGAGGAAATACAAAAATCCCTTAAGGAATTATAGGAAAACACCCAAAACAGGTGAAGGAATTGAACAAAACTATCCAAGATCCAAAAATGGAAATAGAAACAATAAAAAAATCACAAAGAGAGAAAACCTGAGAGCTGGAAAACCTAAAAAAGAGAACAGGAGTCATAGGTATAAGCATCACCAACAGAATACAAGAGACAGAAGAGAGAATCTTAGGTGCAGAAGATACCATAGAAAACATCGACACAACAGTCAAAGAAAATGCAGAATGCAAAAAAGCTCTTAACACAAAACATCCAGGAAGTCGAGGACACAATGAGATGAAACTCATTTTTGTGAAACAAAAGAGAGCAAAGATTCCCAACTTAAAGGGCCACTGATAATCTTCAACAAAATTATAGAAGAAACTTCTCTAATCTAACATCAGAGATGCCCATGAACATAAAAATCAAAAAAACAAAACAAAACAAACAAAAAAACAGAAACAAAAAACCCTACAGAACCCCAAATAGAGAAATTGCTGCCATCACATAATAGTCAAAGCACAAAACACATATACACACAAACACACACATACACACACACAAAGAGAGAGAGAGAGAGAGAGAGAGAGAGAGAGAGAGAGAGAGAGAGGGAGAGAGAGAGAATATTAAAAGAAGTAATGGAAGAAGCTCAAGTAAAATATAAAGGCAGACCTATCAGAACTATACCAGACTTCTCACCAGATACTATAAAATCCAGAAAATCCTGGGCAGAAAATCCTGGGCAGAAGTCACACTGACCCGAAGAGCACAAATGCCAGCGCAGGGAAAACTCTCAATTACCATAGATGAAGAAACCAAGATAATCCATGACAAAACCAAATTTACACACTATCTTTCCGCAGTCCCAGCCTTTAAAAGGATAATAGATGGAAAACACCAACACAAGGAGGGAAGCTAGAAAAAGCAAGAAATTAATCCTTCAACAAGTCAAAAAGAAGATAGCCACAAAAACATAATTCCGCCTATAACAACAAAAATAACAGGAAGCAACAATCACTTTTCCTTAATGTCTCTTAACATCAACTAACTCATTTCCCCAATGAAAAGACATAGACTAACAGACTGGATACTTAAACAGGACCCAGCATTTTGCTCCATACAGGAAACAGACCTCAGTGACAAAGGCAGACACTACCTCAGAGTATAAGGCTGGAAAACAATTTTCTAGGCAAATGGCCCCAAGAAACAGGCTGGAGTAGCAATTCTAATATCGGGTAAGGAAGGTAAAAGATAAGGAAGGACACTTCATCCTCATCAAAGGAAAAATCTACCAAGAAGAACTCTCAATTCTGAACATCTATGCTGCAAATGCAAGTGCACCCACATTAATAAAAGAAACTTTTTTAAAGCTCAAAGCACACATTGTATCTCATACAATAATAGTGGGAGGTTTCAGTATCCCACTTTCATCTATGGTCAGATCATGGAAACAGAAACAAAACAGAGACACAGTGAAACTAACAGAAGTTATGAACCAAATGGATTTAGGAGATATGTATAGAATACTTCATCCTAAAACAAAAGAATATATCTTCTTCTCATCACCTCAAGGTACCTTCTTCAAAATTGACCATATAATTGGTAACAAAAAAAGTCTCAACAGATATAAGAAATAATCCCATACATGCATCCTGTCAGATCACCATGGACTAAAGCTGGTCTTCAATACCAACAAAAACAATGATATACCCACAAACACAAGGAAGCTCTACTCCATTATAATTTGGTCAAGGAAGAAAGAAAGAAAGAATTAAAAGACTTTCTAGAATTTAATGAAAATGAAGGTATAGCATACCAAAACTTATGGAACACAATAAAAGCAGTACTAGGAGGAAAAGTCATAACTCTGAATGCCTCCAAAAAGAAACTGGATATAACATACACTAGCAGCTTGACAGCACACCTGAAAGTTCTAGAAGAAAAAGAAGCAAATACACCAAAGAGGAGTAGATTGCAGGAAATAATCAAACTCAAGGCTGAAATCAACCAAGTGATACAAATTGGAAAGGAAGAAGTCAAAATATCTCTATTTGCAAATGATATGATAGTGTATGTAAGTGACCCCAAAAATTACACCAGAAAACTCCTACAGCTGATAAACAACTTCAGCAAAGTGGCTGGATATAAAATTAACTCAAATAAATCAGTAGCTTTCCTATACTCAAAGCATAAATGGGCTGAGAAAGAAATTAGGGAAATGATACCCTTCATAATACTCACAAACAATATAAAATATCTTGGTATAACTCTAACCAAATGTGGAAAAATCTGTAGGACAAAAACTTCAAGTCTCTGAAGAAAGAAATTGAAGAAGACCTCAAAACACGGATAGATCTTTCATGTTCCTAGATTGGCAGAATTAATATAGTAAAAATGGCCATCATTACAAAAGCAATTTGCAGATTCAATGCAATCCCCATCAAAATTCCAACTGAATTCTTAATATACTTAGAAAGAGCAATTCTCAAATTAATTTAGATTAAGAAAAAAAAAAAGAAAGGTAAAACTATTCTTCACAATAAAGGAACTTCTGGGAGAATCACCATTCCTGACCTTAAGTTGTATTACAGAGCAATGGTGATAAAAACTGCATGATATTGGTACGTTACCAGTCAGCTAGATCAATGTAATAGAATTGAAGACTCAGAAATGAACCCACACACCTATGGTCACTTGATATTTGACAAAGGAGCTAAAACCATCCAGTGGAAAAAGAAAGATTTCCAACAAATAGTGTTGGTTTAACTGGAGGTGAGCATGTAGAAGAAGGCAAATCGACAGATTCTTATCTCTTTTCACAAAACTCAAGTCAAAGTGGATCAAGGAACTCCACATAAAACTAAATACATTGAAACTAATAGAGGAGAAAGTTGATAAGAGCCTTGAACACATGGGCACATGGGAATATTTCCTGAACAGAATACCAATGACTTATGCTCTAAGATCAACAAATGGGACCTCATAAAATTGCAACACTTCTGTAAGGCAAAGGACACTGTCAGTAGGACAAAATGGCAACCAAGAAACTGGGAAAAGAACTTTAGCAATCCTACATCTGATAGAGGGCTAATATCCAATATATAAAAAGAACTCAAGAAGTTAAACTCCATAGAATCAAATATCCCTATTAAAAAATGTGATGCAGAGCTAAACAACAACAACAAAAAATCAACTGAGGAATACTGAATGGACAAGAAGCACCTAAAGAAATGTTCAACATCCTTAGTCATCAGCTAAATGCAAATCAAAATAACCCTGAGATTTCACTTCACACCAGTCAGAATGGCTAAGATCACAAACTCAGGGGACAGCAGATGCTGGTGAGGATGTGGAGAAATAGGAACATTCCTCCATTGCTGGTGCGATTGTAAGCTGTTACAACCACTCTGGAAATCAGTCTTGTGGTTACTCTGAAAATTGGACATAGTATTACCTGAGGACCAAGCAATACCACTACTGAGTATATACCCTAAAGATTCTCCAACATATAACAAGGACACATGTTCCACTGTTCATAGCAGCCTTATTTTTAATAGTCAGAAGGTATAAAGAACCTAGATGTGCTTCAACAGAGAAATGAATTCAGAAAATGTGGTACATTTACACAATGGAGTACTACTCAGCTATTAAGAACAATGAACTCATAAAATTCGTAGTCAAATATTTGGAACTAGAAAATATCCTGAGTGAGTAATCCAACCACAAAAGAACACACATGGTATGCACTCACTGATAACTGGATATTAGCCCCAAACCTCAGAATAACCAAGATACAATTCACAGACTACATGAAGCTCAAGAAGGAAGACCAAAGTGTGGGTGCTTCAGTCCTTCTTAGAAGGGGGAACAAAATACTCAAGGGAGGAAATAAGGAGGCAAATTTTGTAGCTAAGTCTGAAAGAAAGGCCATCCAGAGACTGCCTAATCTGGTGCACCCCAAATACAGACACCAAACCCGGACAATAGGGTGAATGCCAAGAAGTACTTGCTGACAGGAGTCTAATATACCTTTCACCTGAGAGGATTTGCCAGAGCCTGACAAATACAGAGGCAGATGCTCGTAGCTAACCATTTGATTGAGCATGGGATCCCCAATGGAGGAGTTAGAGAAATGAATGAAGGAGCTGAAGGGGTTTGCAATCCCATAGGAAGAACAACAATATCAACCAACCAGACCCCCCCAGGACTCCCAAGGACTTAAGCACCAACCTAGTAGTACACATGGAAGGACCAATGGCTCCAGCTGCATCTGTAGCAGAAGATGTCCTTGTGGGACATCATTGGGAGGAGAGGCCTTTGGTCCTGTGAAGGCTCGAGGTCCCAGTGTAGGGGAATTCAAGGGCAGGGAGGCAGGACTCGGTGGGTGGGTGGGGACACACTCATAGAAGCAGGAGAATGGGGCATGGGATAGGTGGTTTCCTGGGGAGGGGGATACCGGAAAGGTGGTATCATTTCAAATGTAAATAGAGAAAATATCCAATAAAAAAAGACATATTAAATAACTGATCTATAAAGCATAGATATATTCCATAAATTTATAGGAGATTGATGTCACTTGTGCTGGAAGCTAGTCAACAATTACAATGGTTTTCATTTTTAAGGCAAGAAGCCACGAAAATAGAATAACCTGATATGCCCGGCCATAAATGCTTGTAGGCTTCGATTTTTCTTTATTTTATTTTCAATAAAATATTTTATTTATTTACATTCCAAATGTTACCTCCTTCTATAATCAACAGAAAGAGAAGGTGAATGGAAAAAGGGGGCTGTGGATCTGTTTGAAAGTAGTTCTTTGGGGCTATTCCAGTCTTCATTGTCAGGATATAAACATTCCAATAGCAAACAGCAAACATGAAAATGTTATAGCAGCTCGATCCAGCAGAAACTGCAAGGTCCTGGAATTGTCATGTATTAGCAGAAGCAGCGAGAATCAGCCAGAACTCCATGGGAAATTCTTTGATGCATTTTCTGCTATGAATTATATGCAAGCAAAAACAGCAAAATATTGCATAGCTAGTGAAGACCAGAGAAACATTGCATTGTAGAGCAATGCAAGAGTCTCCTCTCACTGTCTGTGGGGTTATATTAATATTCTTTCAAAATGTCACATGCCTTCTCACCTGTTCACTCCAACAGAATGTCATATGCCTTCTCATGTATCTGCTTCATCAAAATATCCTCTCAGAAGACAGCTTCCTGGAAAAAAAAAAAAGTGACAAAACTAAGTTTCCAAAGCAACGAGAAATTTCCATTTCAAATATTGCTAAAGACTAACTGCTTTGTGGATGGCATAATGCTGACCCACAAGAACAAATCCCATATGGTGTTGCCATAATTGAACAATGTCAGGTTCTACCTTTAAGAACTTGGTATATAATTGAAGATCCAGGGGGAAAACACACTTCATTCATTAAGGTAATTCAGGGTCTTGCAGAAGCTTGTACTGATTTCTTAGAAATCTGTTTCAGCTGTAGAGACATAGCCAGCTGTGAAGCCAACAATATTGAATGTAGGGGAGCAAGCAAACCTTTGAAAGCACAAGCAACTACAATAGACTTAAGGATATGAGAGATAACTGGTATTGGTTCTCAGAGTATCATGTCAATATCACAGAGCAAACCATAGCTAGACATTCCAGAAATCAAAAATGCCTGATGCTTTAATTGTCGTAAATTTAACTGTTTCCAAAGAGACTGTAAAGCTTGATGATGCAGAGTTCAAAATAGCAGGCATATTCACTCTGGAGAATATGGTATTTGTCGAAGAAAAAAATCAGGTAATAGCTACTATGAACCACAAAGGCTTCCAAAGTATTGTAGCTGCCATGGAAAGGGCAAACACTGGTCTAAGGATTATAGGTCCAATAGAGAGGTACAAGATAACCTCTTATCATTGGTGAATGAACATAGGGGCCTGTCATCTCAACATAAAGTAGGAGTTGCCCTCCATTGGTCAGCTAGAATGTATGTACTGGGCAAGCAAATCAATGCTAATTATTTTTGGTCATATACAAATTACAGAATGAAGTGAAGCTTTGGGTCTGGCCACAAACGCTTCTCTTATACTGTCCACAAAAGTTGAATGTTACAAGTTAACCACTGGTGTCTATGGGCCTTTACCTTAAAGGATAGTAGGGATAATTTTGGAAAGAAGTAGATTATCTTCTCCAGGATTTATTGTGTACATAAGTATAATTGATGAGGATGAGAAGGAAGAAATTAAAAATATCTTATGTGTGAAAAACTAGATGCAGATCAATGTAAGGGATAAAATTTTGCAGATGTTATTGTTTTCTTATATCAAGGGCAAGGCCATTTTACTAGAAAGAACAGAATTTGGATATTATTGGACAACGTGAGTTGTGACAAACAGTGGTTTAGGATCAGAGACTAATCTTAAAGGCATGAATAAACAACATTGGAATAAAATGTTGTGTGGATACAGGAGGTGATGTTAGTATACTTTCCCAATAGTCTTGGGATCAAGACTGGCATCTTCAAAAGGTATGCACACAGTTTATAGGAAAATATTAATTATCAGAAATAAGACTAATTTTCTGATGGATTAACTGTGTGAAACCAGAAGTTCAAACTGGGAACTAGAAAACTTTTGAGGCTGACATATGCATAAACTTATGGGGAAGAGATCCTTTATAACAATGGGGTACTCAAATTAATATTCCTGAAATTCTGGGGACAGAAAATGAAGAATTGGTGTGATATGGTACATGTTCTTAGAAAAATGCATTGACATGGGAAGTAAAGAATAATCATACATTGTGCCAATTATTCAAGTACAGGATATAATAGGGACTGAGTTTCCAAATTTATAAAAGAGACCACTGCAAGATTGTCAATAGCCTTGTATTTCAAATGGTTATCACATCAACATGCATGGCAAGAACAGTGGCCTATAACAAAAGAAAAAGATGCAGTCACTTGAACAACTCGTAGAACAACATCTGGATGCTAATCATATAGAAGAGTCTATCAGCCCATGGAATTCCCCTGTGTTTGTTGTAAAAAAGAAATGAAGAAAATGGAGGATGAACTGGATTTAAGATCAGTTAAGAAAGTATTTCAACCTTTAGAGCCTAGACTTGCTTAATCTTCCGTGTTACCGAGATCACGGCCTATAATCATAATAAACTTGAAATATTGCTTTTTAACAATACACTTGCATGGACAGGAATAGGAAAGGTCTGTTTTCTCAGTACCTGTGCTAAACAACATTGGTCCAATAAAATGTTAATATTGAATAATTAGTCTAACCTTATGTCAATATGTTGTACAACAACCATTAGAAATAATTTATAGGCAATTTCCTCAATCTATCATTTATCATTACATCAATATTTTGTTGGTTGATTCTGATGAAAATGCTTTAGAGAAAATATTTAAGGAAACACAAAGTATTTTTTTCCATTCTACAGCTTACAGTTTGCTCCATAAAAAATAAAAAGAGGTGATTCACTTAGTTATTTGGGTTATGAAATCAGTCGACAAAAATTTGGCTATAAAAGGTAAAGATCCAAAGTGACTAATTGCAAACTATTAACATTTTTCAAAAGTTAATGGGAGATATTAACTGGTTGAGGCTTACAATTGGTTCAATAATAATAATAAGTTAGATAAATTGTTTCAAACAGTACAAGGAGATTGAATTGTAAACAGTCTTAAATTTCTAACATCTATAGAGAGCTCTTTCTTGTAGGAAAAAGACTGTGGGATACATCAGTGGATTAAATTGATCCTAAAATTGCTTATGTTTTGGTCATTTTTACCTTAAAATCATCATCCTACTTGGCTCCTTTTGCAAAGGGGAGATAGTATAATGGAATGGATTTTCTTAGTTCATAAATAATGTAAAAATGGAAGAAATATATAGAAAAATTCTGAATTAATAGTAAAAGGTAGAATAAGACTATGTCAACAGCTAGGAACAGATCTGGTCAAAATTGTTGTTTTTTCTAATTATGCTGAGATTATATCATTTTGGGTAAACAATGAACATCAGCAAAGAGCTTATGGTAAATACTTAGGCAAAATCAATTACAAATATCTGAAAAGCAAACTTGTGTTCTTCAATGTATTGTAAAGAGAATATAATTCCAGAGGGACAAATATTTTATATTGGTGCAAACAAGATGGAGATGGCTGGTTATGTGTAAGTTAAAATAAAAAAGGTAATCAAAATTCTATATACCTCAGTTCAAAAACCAAAATTGTATTCTGTCCTTATGGTATTATTAGATTATTCTGAATCTCTTGCTCAGAGACACCGGTAAAATGAGTGGTTTTGCATAGAGTTTCTGCTGAATTTTTTCCTGATAACTCAAAATTAACTTTCTTGTTTATACAATTGCAATTTGCCCTTATAAGAACAAAAAAATATAACATATCTCTCATGTTTTACTTCATAAAGATTTGTCAATTCCAGTGGCACAAGGAAATGAATAAATTGACCAATACTAATGATCTATGAATAAATTAATGGGCATTGTGTTAAAGGCTGCAACATTTCATGAGAAACATCATATTGATGGCAAATGTTTTAAAAAAATCTATGACAATTTTAGAAAATAATGGGAATTATGGGGATACTTGAACAAATTAAGACTGCTAATGGTAATGGATATGTTTCCAATAAGAAAAAGCAATTCTTTCCATATTTGAATATATAGAGCATTACTGGCATACCACACAGTCCCACAGAACAAGCAATTGTAGAAAGAGCTTATTGCATCTATTTTTTAAATTAATTAATTTATTTTTTTACTTTTTCACTTGACATCAAGTTCACTGCCTCCTCCCTCCTGGTCATTTCCTCCCACAATATTTCCCCTATCCCTTCTTCCCCTTCTCCTCTGAGCTGGTTGGATTCTCCTTGGGTATTCCACCACCCCTGCTTTTGCATTTCAAGTCTCTGTGAGAGCTTATCATATCTTAAACAGATGCTTATTAAATGAAAAGGAATAGTAAACCCCATCATGGAGAGACTAAATAATGTTTTCTTAACTCAAATTTTCTTAATATTAGTGAAAAGGAGACAGCAGCACCAAAGAGACACTGAATTATCCAATAAATTGAAGAACTAGGTCAACAATACATTATAAAGATGTGTTGACTTTAGAATAGAAATATGATGCAAAGTTTTAAAATGAGAGATATGGTTATACTTATATATCTTCAGGGAATGAAACATGTTACCAACAAAACTTATAATAATATATCTTATGAGGGAAAACCACTTATCAGAGGAGACATGAATGTCTTCACAAAGCAAATATCCCAGATATCAATCTTATGAACTGTCTCAGTTATTTATTTCTCCAAAATATGCATACAAATCAACTTCAAAGGGGCTAGCCAGAATTATCTAACACAAAGAGACAGACCACAAGTGTTTGGAAAACAAATGCTAAGGCTAGACTTTTTATGAGTAATCATATTTTTTTTCTTGTGCCCTCAAAGGAAATCTTTGACTCTATTCTGCAGAAAGCCATTATAAGATGTCTATTGCCATGGTCCTTTAAGTTGAGTTGCATGGTTTTGGTTGTTTGATGTGTTATGATTTTATCATGTAGGGTGGTAGACTGTTATTTGTAATGATCAGGGATGAAACAAAACAAACTTTAAACCAGGGATTTCTCTTCTCTATTTTTTTCCCCTTAACTTCGCATTTTATCTAATTATGGGCAAAAAGAAGGAAATGTGGGATAACATAACAAAAAAATTCTAATAAGAAGTAGAATTTACCAGACTGAAATATTTTAATTAGCATTGATTAATTTATATTGTTGGAAATTTAAAATTGTTTTGTTTGATTATTGTTTAATACATTGGACATAAGCAGCTCATTTAAAATGTGATGTAATACTCTAGTCCTATGGTTCTCACAATTATTTCTATTGTGTGTAGATTGTTAATGTGAGAGAAAAAATTGAAAAAGAGGGATATGAAGTGGAAATTTCTGATTTCCTTGGAAACTCAGTTGGGTCACGTGGTGTTTTGTTGGAAGCTATCTTGTAAGAGGACATTTTACTGAAACAGATATGTGAGAGGATCCTTTGCTGCATCAGACACTTGAGAAAGCATGTGATGTTTGGAAAGAGTAGATGTAGAACCCCAAAGACAGTGAAAGGATACTCTTGCTTTACTACAGACAGCATGCAATGCTTTACTTGTCTTCCCTGATCTTGCCTGATCTTTGCTGATCCTTGCTAGTTTTGAAGTCATAGAGAGAAATGTACCATAGACCTTTTTATGCTCTTCTGGCTGATTCTTGTTGCTTCATCTGAGTCATGCCAATTCAGAGCAGCCTTGCATTTTCTGCTGGATTGAACCACTGCTACCTATTCTTGTTGGATGTTTGCTATTGGACTAGACTGCCATACTGATTCATCTTTGTTGTTTGCTATAGGACTGAACTGCTGGTATCTTAACAAGGAAGATTGATTTCCTCAAAGAAGAACTTATATATGTACACAAAGCCCTTTTCCTATAAACTTTCTTTTCTCCTACCTCTCATCCATGGGTTAAAACATAAGTGTTCAAGAATCATAAATAAAATAAGTTTCGAGAAAAATCTAATCTGACGTACATATAAATGTGTGCAAAATCATGTGGAGGACCATTTTTGATGTCTGCAATCATGATCAATCACTCACTACGCTTTTTGCTGAGACAAGCTCTCTAAATCTAACCAAGAGCTTGCCAAAGAGTCTAGTATTGCTCTGTATCCTATCTCTGCCCTCCAAGGCAGGAATTACAGGCGGGGTGTCATAGTCTTTCAGTATTTGCATAAGGTCGAATGATCCAAGCTTTTGTTCTAGCTTGGTGAGCTGGTGTTTTAATAATCGAGCCATTCTGCCAGTCCAAGATAAGAAAAGAAAGCTTTGGAAAGGGATTCCTCATGAGAACTAGTAAGTTAACAGAGTTCATTTCTCAGTTCACAAGATAACAGGCTGAGAAAATGCAAATTTGTCCCTGTGGAATGAAACCACTATTTATTGATAGTTTTAACATGAAATATATACTTTATCCATGACATATACTCTGAACTTGTGCCTTTTGGAATGTTTGGATTTTAGGAAATAAGTGTCTGATATGACTCAAACTTGCCATCAAAGACTTACTTTGCCTCTAAATATAGCTAGCTCTTCATTAGATATCAATGCCAACAAACTAAATATCTTTAAAGCATTCCTCAAGTTCCTCAAAGAGGGTGGTTTATTCTGCTGAGAAATGATGCCTCCATGTCCTCCTCCTTCCCAAAAAAGATAATATGCCATTATGTAGGCTGAAAAATTTGGAATAGTAATTAACCTACTTTGATGTCAACATCAATACTGTGCATGGCAATGCTAGTATAATGAATAACATTTTCAGTGTTACCAGATCTAGAACTACCTGTGGGATAATGTCCAGACACACTTATGAGAAATCATAATTATAATAACCAGGTATGTGAGGGTTTATCTTGATTGGTTAATTGATTCTAGACAACCTAACAGTGGGAAGTGCCAGTTCTTTGGCTTGGAGTCCTGAACTAAATACAAAGGAGAAAGCTAGTTGAGCACATGTGATGATCAATTTCTGTTTCTTGCTTGTAGATAAAGTGTGACTATATCTGTGAGGGACTTTATGCATTCAGTTATCTGAAGATGCTAAAGCTCCACGATACGTGCTAAAATCTAGGTTCTTGCATTGCATTAAAAGAAAAAAAATGAGATGAAAACAAACTTTCATCTCTTTGCTTTCTGACTGCTCAGATAATGATCAACTACCACAAACATCTGCACTGATGATTTCTCTGCCACAAAACTGATATACTATATCCTCATGGTGTTCCAAGATAGCATCTCTTTTGTTTTTGAGACAGTATTTAGCATTTTATCACAGCAATAAGAAAGATAATATATCTGGTCATGTATCTTGGCCTTTAATCTCCATGACTAGATATCTCTCTCTCTCTCTCTCTCTCTCTCTCTCTCTCTCTCTCTCTCTGTCTCTTTTTTCTCTCTCTCTCTGTCTCTCTGTCTCTCTCTCTCTTTCTCTCTTCCATGACAGGTAAGTTTGTATGTATGCTTTTAACTCTCTAATTCTACTGAGACAACTCTTGCCAAAGACTTCAATAAGGTTAATATTTCATCTACTCACAATCCTTGAGTGTTTCTTCTTGTAGTCTCCCATATTTTCTTGAAAAACTACCATTCTCAAGTAGCAATGAGATACATTTTGGTTGTGTTCATTATAGCATGAGAAACTATATAAAAGGGCTGCAGAAATAGAATGCTTGAGAGACAGTGACTTTGAGGATATTTATCTTATTTTGTTTAATACTTATTTACTTGTGTCAATGGGCATGTTCCTTTAGGGGGATGTTGAGATTTTGGGTTTTTGACTCACTATCTTTCCAGCCATTGTATTTGAACACTCTTCATCTGCTTTGCTTTCCCATCATTATATGTTGAACTATTGCAATGCTGAAGCAAAAAGGCCTAGAAGCCATGACCCAAAAGTTCAGAAATAGTAAATTAAACTAAATTTCTTCAGTTAAGAAATTTAGTCACAGCCTCAGAGAGGTGACTCATCTACTGTCATATAGATGTAAAATGTCCCTCAGTAGTTCACATTTGAGGACTTAGTCCCCAGCTAGTGGGAATCATTGGGGAACTTGTAGAAACTTCAAGGGTTAAACCTCACTGGAATAGTAGATCATTTGGTCATTCATTACAGGAATTATCCCTGATATTATCTATCTAGTTTTCTCCATCTCAACTACCATGCAGTAGTAAACCTGCTTTCCGATCACTCCCACCACAATGATGTTCTCTTTGTACCCATGGAAAAAAGCAACCATGGACTGTATCTACAAAAAACATGAGTAAAATATAAATGTTTCCTCCTCTTAAGTAGTACTTGTTAAATATTTGGTCTCATGTACTAGAAAAAGAACTGATGCATGGACTAAAATCAAAAGTCTTTCCTAATCTCTCCATAAAAATAATATTTATAAAAACAATATTTTTGTATGAAATGTGTCCAGGTATTTTAGAATATTTGGTGTTGGGGCAGTGTTGTGAAAATCGTGGGACATTTCTTAGGCCAACCTCTTAGGGTGTCAGAAACTCAGTTGTCATGAAAAGTGAGCCTCAGACAGGAGCTTTTGAATTCCTTATCTCATACCAATTCATACAAAAATTACAGACACAAGTGGGTGAAAGTGAAGCAAAAGAAAGCATTAATGAGAAAAATTAATAGAAAGAGAAAAACAGTAGAGAGTGTGAGGGCTTGTTATGAAAGAAGGAAAACTCTGAACTTCCTTGTTCCTTGATTTTTCAATGACTCATGCAGTGCTCTCTCTCTCTCTCTCTCTCTCTCTCTCTCTCTCTCTCTCTATTTCACGCATGCATGCAAGTGCACACACACACACACACACACACACACACTACATAGTGGTTAAGAAAGTATTCCTCTCTACAGGAAGACAAACAGAGTCAACTAACCTGGACCCTTGGGGCTCTCAGAGTC
>CM052711.1:75708609-75750138 GCA_028551405.1 Uromys caudimaculatus | reverse complement strand
CCAACATGTAACAAAGACACATGCTCCACTATGTTCATAGCAGCCACATTTATAATAGCCAGAAGCTGGAAACAACCCAGATGTCCCTCATCAGAGGAATGGATACAGAAAATGTGGTACATTTACACAATGGAGTATACTCAGCTATTAAAAACAATGACTTAATGAAATTTGCAGGCAAATGGATGGAACTTGAAAATATCATCCTGAGCGAGGTAACTCAGTCACAAAAAAACGAACATGGTATGTACTCACTGATAAGCGGATATTAGCTCAAAAGTTCAGAATGTCCAAGTTTCACTTAACAGTAATCGCTGGACTGAGAGTGAGGTCCCAGATGGAGAGGTTGGAGAAAGGTTTGAAGGAGCTGAGGGTATTTGTAGCCCCATGGAGGGAGCAAGAGTGTCAATGGGCCTGAACCTCCCTCCCCCGGTCGTCCCGGAGTTCGGACCACCAACCAAAGTATACACATCTATTGACCCATGGTTTGGACTACATATGTCGCAGAGGTTGACCTCCATGGCCATCAGGGAGAAAGGAGAGGCCCTTGGGCCTGAGGGTGCTAGAGGCCCCAGTAAAGGGGAAAGTCAAGCTGGGAATATGGGGATGGGTGGGCGAGTAGGTAGGAGGAGGAATTCCCTCACAGAGGTGGGGAGGGGGAGGGTATAGGGGGTTTCCAAAGTGAGACCCAGAAAAGGGGAAACATTGGAAATGTAAATAAAGTATCAAAAATAAATAAATAAATAAATTTAAAATAAAATAAAAAATAAAATTACATTTTAAAAAAGAGAAAGGTTTCCTTTGACATTAAGTTTAATATAGCACTTCATTATACAAAGCTTCTGTTTACCTACTTGTGATGAGCTTAGTGGCAGACAAAGTGACACAGATTAAAAGAAACCAATGAAGACTCTTCTGCTCACTAATGTAGTAAATCAGGCACATGTGATCAGCTTCCATTAATAAATCTGTGTTGAGCCACTAGAATGTATTTCCTAGTCTACTATGATGCTTGGGCATCTGCAAAACTACCCCTCATTATAACAAAGTTTAGTAGCTGCATTTCCTCACCTCTTTCTGTGTTCCTAGATGTCTCGTGGCTGAAATTACTTAACTGAATATTACTGTTAGATAAACTTCAGGCATCTCCTTGCTGAAAAAGCTGTTATTTTCTTTAAAAAGTTAAAATGAATGCCATTAACATGAATTGCCTTGTGAGCAAATCTTATGAAATTAAAAGCAGAGGATTCATCTTTGGCACCAAATGGTAGTGTGTTGGCAGTCTTGCTGCTTTCTTACTTTCATTGACTACAGAATAGTTTCATTCCTGAATATGTGGCTCATGTAGCTATCCAGCACCTAGGCTTATGGAATGCCAGCAAATCCTGGGATTAGTAGGCATTCGTAATTTTGTGACTATTGCCAGACTTATTCACCGGAGCTCTATTGTTTATAAATAAAAGCAGCCAGGCACACACATTTTAAAACTGAGTTTCATATCATGTGCTCAACAATGTAATTACTTAGCTCTCTATTGATGTTCTTTAACTGTTACCTGCAGGCCACACCTCACATATTAAACTCATCAGATCAAATGTCCTGCATCATTATAACAAATGGCTATTATCTCAGTTGCGTGTGTTTCTGTGTGGCTCTTTCTGTGTGGCTCTGTGTGTGTGTTCATGCATGTGACATGCATAGGGCAGAGACCAACCTTCAGTGCTGTTTAGCAGGCATGCTACTCTTTGAAATAGGATCTCAGACTTGCCTAGACTTCTTTCAAATTGGTGAGGTTAAATGGTCTGTGAGTTCAAGGTGATTACTTATCACTAGACTGTGTGCTTAGAAAATCCAAAATAAAATCAGTGAAATCGCTGACTCAGCATCAATACAAGGAAGTAATTTAATATGCATACTGCCACAAATAATTAGATAAAAGTGCTCAAATAAAGATATTTTATAGTACCATAAGGTAACTCTATAAATAAATCTAGAATAGATTTTAAAGCATTCATATATAAAATTAAATTATAAACTAAAAAACATAAATATACTGACAGAGGGAACAAATAAATTAAATTTCATTCCATGTTAAGCAATGAAAGTCTCAACAAAATGAAGCTGTGACTATCCCTAAATTAATTTTCTATTTTACTGCATTCTCAGTTAGAACTAAGTGTCAGGTTTTTTTGTGTGTGAAATATTTTAATGTGAATCCAAAATATATATTGATGTTCAAAAGAATAGTAAAAAAAATTATCATCAAGAATAACAACAGACTGTAAAGTTTGTAAGTTGAGATTAATGAAAGTGGTACATAAGAAAGACATGGGGATAATAAATAAAACTATAAACAAAAAATAATAAAGGAGTAAGAAGAGACTCAAAAAATAAATCAAATAAACTAAATATCATCAGAGGAAAATGAGTCTTAAGTTCTCGTTTCCATCATTCATTGAAATCTCTTTAAGGTAGACTAGATCTTACATTTAAAAATAAAATTAAATATTATATTAATTGAAGCACTTTTCTAAATTTAGGTAAGCAAGTGTGTTAATCAGGGTGATAGTTTGTTTTATGTGTTGAGTTGACAGAATGTATACTCACTTGGGAAGGAGTCTCAATTAGGAATGATATACATTGTATTGGCCTGTAAACTTGCCTGAGATAGTTTTTCTTAATTGGTAGGAAGAAGCACACTGATTCAAGCGTGCATTTCATAGTCTAGGCCCTGGAATGAATGAAAACAAGAGTGCAAAATGCGCAATATTAGGCAAGCATTAATTCATGGCTCTTTGTTCTTTACTGTGAATTTGCTGTGATGTGGTACTTCAGTTCTATTTCAAGGCACACATACAGGGGTTGAATTCTTCATACTAGGCACCTTTTTCACAAGTTTCCACTCTCTACCTCGAACTCCTTTAAATTCATAAATCCATCAGTGAAAGTGGAGTTCTCAAGCTCTAATCAGTTCCCAAAACTTCACCTCTAAACATTGTTGCCTGGAGTGCTGAGATTTGTACATATAAGCCTCTAATGAATACTTCATACCCAAACCAGAAGAATAAAATCTTCAATAGTTCATAAAACCTGCAACATAAACAAAACCCTAAACTAGAATGCTCTGATGAACACTTGAGTATGAGCAAGCAAGGACAGGAAAGAAGAGATAATCAGTCTAAATCATGATCATTTGAACCAAGCATTCATGAATCATCTGGTGATAACTAGTTGACAGCTTGCAACAGGAACTAATTATGAGTCTTCTGCTTATTTGTTTCAGGAATCTTAACTACAACTAGTTCCCCTCAACTGCAAGAACATCAGTTAGCCTCACGAGACTTTTAAGTGTCACGGACTTCATGTCATCACTCTGGTGCTAAAGGAAAGATTATTTTCTAATTACAGGTTGTTCTCTCTGAATTCCAGTCACTATGGATACAGAGATAAGAAGAATATACTCATGGCAACCCAGTATGAAATGAAATTTTCCACAGAGACCTGAGGAAATAGTAAGACATAATATTGAGGGTTTCCCCAAGTGTTCTAGCTTGAGTGAATTTATATTCAATAGAAATGGATTATATTCTTCCTGCCACAACATAAAAATTACTCTGTAGTATTTGAATAGCAAACACAGACACCATGAATTTTAAAAATTTGACCATGTTGTGAATGGAATCATTTTTGTTTGTTCTTTAAGATAGGGTGTCATAGAGCCCATGCTAACCTATGCAGCTGAAGATGACCTTTAAGTTCTGATCTATCTGCTATTGCCTCTTGAGTTCGGAAATTACAGTTGTGTACCACCTTGTCCCATTTTTGGTACTAGAGATATAATTCCAGGCTTTATATGTGGTAGACAAGTTCCTTAGAGAAGTACTCTACCCACTATACCACATCTTCACACTCTAAAAATCATAATTTAAAATAAAGTAAGAATTATCACCTTAAAGCAGAGTGAGAACTATACTTGGGTCATTAATTTTTTTTCCAAATATGGAACAACAACAACAACAAGTCTCATTAAGACATTGTTGGTCACTTGGTTATTCTAAAAATGTGATTACTTCTTTTTCCTGTAGGCAAAAATCTGTAAAGAATAATTTTGGATTTTAACATTTTGAAAACAAAGATGATTTTGATCTTGGAAATAGTGTAAAGCATATTTTTGGATCTGTTACTAGGAATATGGGAGTACACTACACGATATTGAACATCCAATTGCATGGCAGACTGTTTATTATGTTTTTCCTAGCAAAACGGATTCTAAATATCTGAATTCCAGTCATTTCTTTATTCACTTGTAAATTGCCTATTTAGAAATATACTATAATGAAGCAAGTGAAAGATCTATATGGCAAGAACTTCAAGTCTCTGAAGAAAGAAATTAAAGAAGACCTCAGAAAATGGAAAATCTCCCATGCTCATGGATCAGCAGGATTAAAATAGTAAAAATGGACATCTTACCAAAAGCAATCTTTACATTCAATGCAATTACCAGAAAAATTCCAATTCAATTCTTCACAGAGATAGAAGGAACAATTGTTAAATTCATCTGGAATAACAATAAGAAAAACAGGGTGAGGAATGGGGCCACCCACCCATCTCAAAAATGTTAACCCAGAATGGTTTCTGTCTAAAGGAAATGCTGGGACAAAGAATGGTAGAAACTGCAGGAAGAGCCATCCACTGAGTGATCTATCCCATTTGCTGATAGCAAACAAAGACACTATTACTGATGCCAAGAAGCACTTCCTGATAGGAGGCTGGTATAGCTATCCCCTGAGAGGCTCTGGTAGAACCTGGCCAATACAGATACGGATGCTTACAACCAACCATCTCACTGAGCACTGGGATTCAGATGGAAAAGTTAGGGGAAGGACTGATGGAGCTGAAGGAAATTGCAACCCCATAGGAAAAACAAAAATATCAACTAACTAGACCCCCCAGAGTTCCCATGGACTACACCACCAACCAAGGAGTACACATGGAGGAACTCATGCATATGTAGCAGTGGATTGCCTTATCTGTCATCAATGTGAGGGGAGGCACTTGGTCCTGTCGAGGCTTGATGCCCCAGCATAGGGGAATGCTAAGGCAGTGAAGTGGGAGTGGGTGGATGCATGGAGGAGCACCTGCATAGAGGCAGAGGGAGGGGTATGGTGTGTAGGATTGCAGAGGAGAAACCTCTAAGGGGGACAACATTTGAAATATAATAAATAAAATAACCAATAAAAAAGAAACAATGTAGAACTTCATATTAGTATGTTTTCTGTTCGAAGGAATCAGGTAGTGTTCTCTGAGTGGGAGTTGAAAAATCAGTATGGAATGGGTAATCCTAGTTTTAATCATTCTAAGAAGAAATTATTCTGGGAATGAGGTAGGGGAAAGGAGAAAGATGCCATGTACAGGAGTGAATATGGAAGGAGCTGTTTATATTCTCCAACTGTACCATGATAAATGCTAGCTCCTTTTGTGATGAGACTAACACTAGATACTCAGTATCAGATAGAATTTTGCTAAACTTTGTGTGATGCCTTTCCTTGGGAAATACGACCAAACATATTCACTCCAAGGCAGGCCAAAATCAGGATACTACCAATGTCCATCTAGTAGTATATTGAATCTAAATATGGGTGAGAGTTCAATTGCGTGTGTAGGGATAACTCAAAAATAGCTTTATTAGCAAAGTTCATCCAAGCAAGGGTGATGAATGGCAAAATATGGAACAATGAAGCTCTTTGTGTGACTGGCAGATAGTCCAGTAGTTGAAAATAATCTCTGCTTAGCATCCTTTATTGTTTGTATAATCTTGTAGAGTGACCTATACATATAATTAGCTTCAGAGACTTACTGATATTTGTCAGTTGTTTATGTCTTGAGTCTCGAGGATTCTACCATTACAACTTCAAGAGTATTAATGACCTTTGCTTCAGAACAGTCAGTTACAGTTTATACGAAATTGCTACACAACACTGATGCAAGTAGTTGTCTATTGATTATTTCTTTAGTGCTTTGTCTGTTGTACTGACTAGTTAGGCATTTGATACTAAAATCTTCATTCTTGATGCTCATTCTCATAAATATTTTCACAACAACCCTTCATTAAATAATATTATACTTTCCCTCCATGCTTGTTAAGGTCAAATGACACATCATTTGCTAATGCTTAAAATGGATGCATATCATACTAGTCTTAGGGACTCTTATTTCACAAATACTAGGTGATGGTTTCTTTAAATTTAAAGTTGACACAACTTAAAATCACTTGAGAAGAAAATCTCAATGAAGAGGTGATTATTTGGATCAGTTTAGCCAGTGGGCTTATCAATGGGATATTATCTTGACTGTATTAATTGATATGGGAAGGCATAGCCTGAAAGATGATTTGCACTGGGTTGTGTGAACAGTGTACAATGGAGCACTAAGTGTATATGCATCTATTCTCTTATTCTCTGCTATTGATTGACAATATTTTCAGTTGTTTCATGTCCATGTTTTGACTTTGCTGAAGTGATGGACTGTAACTTAGAATTGTAGCTGAATTGTTTCTTTCTCCTCTATGTAACTTTTTGGCAAGAGGATTATGTCAAAGCAACAGGAATTAAACTAGAGTAACACAGTTTGGGGCCACCTTTGCACAATTGTTTGAAGAAACTCTAGTGATTCTTTCATTGGGCTAAGAGATCAATTCATTATCTGAAGATTAAGTCAAAGTTTTTCTCCTTCCGTCACTTCTGTCATTCCCTAGCAAGATTCTGTGTGTGTGAGTGAGTGAGTGTGTGTGTGTGTGTGTGTGTGTGTGTGTGTGTGTGTGTGTGTGTTCATCTTTTACCATGCATGAGGAAGGTCTGCTGAATTACAGATACAATTTGGACCAAATCAGGTCAGTCCCATAGACATATTCAGTTAGTGTTTCATGGCCAGGTGTTCTGTCTATACCAGGACTTAATATCATAACCTGAATATTTTTCAGAGTATAATTATTCACTATCAGTGATGTAGACTTTCTCTAGAAGGCCATATATTTGGGTTAAAAATGTTTTATTGATATAAACCTGAAAATGTAGAAAAAATTCTTTCCTACCACTGACACCTTGATGGATATCATAGTAAGTTACATTGTAAGAATATAGCACAAGTATTACTTAACATAAGATCTGAACTAGAGCTACATTAATTTTTGAATAATAGAATATTTGTGACATAAAAACATGTGCCTGCTGTCCAACATTAATGAATGTTACATTTATCCCCAAATTTTCTTTTGAAAGCCTTCCAATATATTTGTTGTAATCTAAAGAAAAATCCATAGTTGGTGTCAATATCCCTCATATCATGCAAATAATCCCCATGTTTCTTATACTTAATCTAAGTCAAAGAATTGTTTGTATTATTGCTAAATTTCCTAAAATATGTATATATTAAATCGATTTTCCTGCATTTATAATTTTTATATAAGTAAATATGGTGGTACATGCATGTAGTCTCAGAACTCAGTACACCGAGGTTTAAGGTCCACAAATACAAGGTTAACATTTTTATGAGTTTGGTAGATTAAATTCAGGTCCTCGCATTTAAAAGTCAAGCATTTTACTGACTGAGCCACCCTTGTAGCCTTAAATTGATGCCATAGTAAAATTCTTTAAAATCTCTCTATTACTGAGAAGCTATAAGTTTGTGTAAGTCTGACAGCTACATTGGTCAGGGACAATGCTTTTGGTCAGGTTGTCTGTGAGAAGAAATGATTTCTGTGAGCATAAATATGTGATTTTAGTTTAATATACCAATAGTATTCTATACTTTTGACTGATCTTGAACTATCCTAGGTAAATGTTTTCACCCATTTAGGTCAATATTGAAATTTAAGAGAGAATACTGAGGCTGAAAATGACCAATACCTATGTTGTAATGCTGTTCCTTCATTTTTAAAGCTTTTTTCAAAGTAAATATGGTGCCCCAAGGCAATCAAATCAGAGAGAAAGATCAGTGGTGTGAACTGAATGGGGATGGACAATCTTCAACTTAAGAGGAACTCTGAGGAGATTTCACAAGAGACAAAAATTTAGAGGTATGTAATACAAAATTCAGATTTCTGAGGTCTTGAGCATGGTGGCTCATGATTGCTATCCCAACATTTGTAAGTTGGATATTGGCTCATGATTACTATGCCAGTATTGAGAAGTCAGGGGCAGGATGATTAGAGATTTGCACACAGTCTTGGCTATATCATAAACTATGCCTTAAAAAGACCCTCTCTTACATATAATTTTATCTATAGGATTCAGAATCACCCATATGGATTCTACAAAACTAAATCTTCTGCATTTCACAATTTCTTTATCTGTGGTTTGTCTCCGTATCTTTATAACATTAAAAAGGTATAATATAATATTAGATAATCTTTATGTCTTAGTGATCAAACTATAAAAGATACAGAAAAAATAAGCTACTACAAATGGAATGTCTATTAAAACACACATAATATAGTCAATAATATAAAATCCAGGATTATTACAGTACTTTTCACCCTCAAATTTTATATGTAAATTTAATAATCATAGCAATACCTGATTTTAATGTCTCATGTACATTCATAAATATTCATAAATATTATGTTGTAACATATTCATCACATAGATGTATATTCAGCATTCTTGAAACAAAGCCAAGTAATGTTCTATTTTATCAACATCTCTAAGACTGAACACTGTTGTCATTTATATAATCTTTGGCTATTTTACATAAGAGAGCTCTGAGCAATCAACTTTAGTGTGTCCATGGTTCATAGTTGGCCCCAGAATATAAGGGAAGTAATCAGGACATTCATAATACTTTATTTTCTTAACAACATAGATCTGAGATCATTGTATAAATGAATATATCTTTTATGTAAAGACTATTAAGCCCTGCCTTTAATACAGATATAAAGTTTCCCAATTATTTTTAGACATATTCTATTTCCAGGAAATGAGAGTTGAAATCAAATTGTCCCAATAAGAGGTAGATTCATAAAAATTGTTTAATTTTCACATTAGTGGTTTACAAAAAATATTCAGTATTTTCCTGATTTTCTAATTTAAAAGAAAAGCTACATGGAGTTTTTGAAGGCACTCAGTATGGATATGTTCAGACTTATACACTTCTAGTTTGTGCTTCAAACAGTCTATGAAGTTGTGAAGTGTATTAATTTCCTCAAATTCTAGTTTTGTTTCTCTAAAGATGAGGTAGAAGATCAATTATTCAAGATAATTAAAAAAATTAATGTCTAACTATACAAGTATTTTGACTATATCCTATAAAATATAAGTGGATACTTTCTCTTATTTTAACCTCTTGTCTTCTTTAACAACTTCAGTTTGATTACATTTGGATAAATACTGCTGGAATTTAAAGTCCTGGAGGAGAAAAATGACTTTTGCATTGTGGAAGTATATCTAAATGAATCAAGGAATATAGTGAGAGATGACTGACATGTATGCTTTTTTAAAAAAATATATCATATATGAATTACACATAAATGATTATATATTCAAACATATAAATTTTATACAGAGAGAATTCATTATATATTCAGACATGTACATTCTATTTTTTAATCATACTCAGGCCCTTCTCTTGTTCCCCTTACTACAGCCACATCCCTTCATTTTTCCAACCTGATCATTTCTACTTCCATTTCTTTTTATTTTCCCTTTTAATAATCCAGTAATTTTTCTTAGAGTTGCTTGCAGAAGCATAGCGGTGTGTTTATTTACAGAACCATAGGCATCTTAACAGTGAGTACAAAACTGGAAAAATGTTTCTCCATTAGTTTCTCTGTTAGTTGCATATATATCCTCCAGAAAGTGAGCAGCCTTGATACTCCACCATAGAGGGAGCTCTATGATGTTTATGGGCCCAGTCTTGTGTAGATATTGCTCATATAATCACAATTGTTAGAAGTGTAAGAGTTACCATGGCTATATCATGTATTGCCTGGAAGACATTGCACCTTCTCCTAGGTATTAGATTCTTTCTACCTTTCTTCTACTGTTTCCTGAGGCTGGGAAGGAATCAGATAGATGCCTCATTTAGAGCTGAAAATTCAATTCTTATGTTTCTTGTACTTTGTAAGTCTGGATCTTATCATGACTCTGATTTAGTCTCTAAATTGATCTTTCCAGATAGCTGTCACAAGCTACATAAAAAGCTGATTTTCAAGTCAGTTATCTGTAACAAAGATATATGACTAGGGCCAAGGGAGAAATGGAGACAATAATGTTCCTCCCGAGTGTAAGAGTAGGGGTATGGTTCTGACTGAAAGAGAATCCATTTAAGCAGAATATTGCTAGAGCCATTTCCCAGCTAGATAACTAGTGTCAAAGGAGTAGGGCTGAGAGGCTGGAAGGGCACCATCAAACACATCACTCTTCTGCTCACTAAGAGATTATTTCTTTCATAGATTAAAAATAAATAAATAAACACAATGTTCAAATTCCCTTTTCCAATTTTCTGGATTAAGAAGTATCTAGTGAATTAACAGTTTGCATTTGTGCATGTCTGAGATTCCAGAGACACTTATATCACAAGGAATCTCACATGACCATTAGATTAATCCCTTGATAAATTCATACTCTGGTGGCAACATTGAGTACAATTGGGGGGATCGTGCCCTTGATCCTTTTTATTCTTTCCTCAGAACATTCCTGAAGCCCTTATTCTTTGCTTCCTGGCTACCACAATATGAACTAGCCTTTCCTCTATCACCTCCTTGCCAAAGTGGATTGGATCCTCTGACACAATCAGCCACAATAAATCCTGTTTGCTTAAGGCACTTCTCACATATGTCTGATTAGTGAATCTCTGTGACATAGTTAAGGACAGATATTTTGGAATGGGATATTAGTTTCTGGGAATGACATTTCCAATGTCCAAAATAGATTGTCTATTTGACATGACCTGGAAACACTGAGAGAGAACTTTCTCTGCATGTTTGTGAGGTATCTTCTTTAATGATTGAATTGTGATAGAAAGGTCAAACTTAAATATGTATGGCATCATTTCCTGGGTTGAGGTTCTCAGCTGAATAAAAGGAAGAAAGGGATCTCAGTAAAAAATGGAAGAAAGAGAACTTTATAAAAATAAAATAATTAAATTAAAAAGTATCTTCCTAGTTGAGAAAGGAGCATAGATAGCTTCTGAAAACTTCTGTCCTTATTCTTGTCCTTCAGTTTCTTTACCCATTGACACAGTTGCTTGATACACAAATAATTATTTTAACTTTGCCTTTAAAATTTTGGAGAAGTGAGAGAGAGCTCAGGTAACATTTTCCATTTGCTAGATTATTTGACTTGGCAGTCTTGTGCCTATTCCCATAACAGCAAATGTGTGGTAATTAAAAATTAAACGTGCTGCATTATTACAAGGCTGTTGTAATTACATTGCATTGAAAACTGCTTACCTGCAAGAAGGACTAATAACTTGTATGCTAAAGAGCTGTGAGAGATTTGCATTTGCTGTGTGCACATCTCTTACTACGTTCTAAACCATCAACTTTGATTTTCCACTTATGGGGTTTATGCATGTAGTTTCTGCTTGAATTTTCTTTGTAAATGAGATATGTGATTTTCTTTACATGTATTCCACAGCCTTTTCTCATTTCCACTAAGTGGAAATGAACTTCTGGGAATGAAAATATCTCCTGTGTTTTTGAATTTGTTGGACAAATTTCAAATGATCTCTGTGTTCTAGTATTTGTAAAAACTAAAATGATTTTTATGATTTTGACATAAGAAGTAGTATAGGCAGAAGTGATTTTTTTTAATTTAATAATATATAATATAAGTTTCAAAGACGTGTCATGGGTGTAGCAGTTAAACATAACAGTGCATATCTTCGTGTAACACAGAATTTTTTTTTTAAAAAGTCCTCAGTCCCTTTAGTCCCTCCTATATAAAGTTAGGGTGAAATAATTTCTTTCAACAGCATACTATTGGAACATTGGAGATGCATCGAGCAAGGAAAAAGTAGGACAAAAAGAAAATTAAGTATTTCAGTTACCTTTTCTGTTGTGATAAAACACTGATATAGAACAAGTTAGGTAAGGGAAGGATTTATTTTAGCTTATACTTCCAGGTCATAGACAATCAGAGAGTGAACTCAGGGTAGGAACTAAATCATAAACCATGGAGCAATGGCACTTACTAGCTAGCTGGCTGGTGAACACTCAGTTTGTTTTCTTATACAGTCAATGCCAGAACCTGGTGCAGCCCACAGTAGGCTGGACCTTGTCAAATCAGTTTTGAACAAAGCCAGTATCTCACAGTTGTGGCTATAGTCTAATTCTTCAAGATTGATTACCTCTTCCCAAGTGGCCAATTATCAACTTGATAATAAATGTTAATTAGCACACAAAAGGAATAAATATGAACCCTTGGTGAAAGGAGTGTAAAGACAAAATAATCCTGTATAATTTGAAAGGCAAAGTGCAATTTAGTTGTAATAAAAATTGTTACTAATGATCAGAAAATGGGCTGGGATTTATTCTCTCCTTTTCAGAAGGTGTGTATAAATGCATGTATCTATACATGCCCTGTTAATGTGCACATACAGATAGAGCATAGCAATGGCCTTGACACTATTACTTTGTTATTTTACAAGATTTGTCACTTACTTGGAACTTGCCAAGCAGACTAAGCATGCTAGTGAGCCCTGGGTATCTGCCTCCTTGCACTGGAATTGCAAGTGTATGTCACCATACTTTGTGTTAGTTTATATGGGTTCTAATGTTCCACTCTTTGTGCTTGAATGAAATCAGATTCACCTATCTCCATAGAAAAAGATATATTTACTTTGTGTCTTTCTTTCCTCCAAAATGTTCTTTTGTCCATACTTTGACCTAGTCTGTTAGGTTTCTGGAAGTAGAACATGTCCACATGCTGTCTCAGCCATGAAATCATGGTGACTATTCTTAAGATAGTTAAAGTAAGCCCAACAAAATTTGATTCTGGATCTACATCATTCTAATTGTCTGTAATTTAGGGCATTGAAATAAGTTAATCAGCCTTGTCGAATCTGTAATGCATGCAAAATAATTTTTCCCTTGAGAAACATAGCTCACAAAATTTATTCAAGGTAGTTCTTTCTAACACCAAAGGTGTAGAGCATTGTTAAGGCTCTTAGCAAACACTACATTATCCTAGACTATGATTAGTTTCAAGGAATAACTACAGTAGTTCAGTACAGATCCTGTGAGTTGGTACGCTGAGGTTCAGAGGGCTGCTCTATTTCACATGCAAATTTGAGATAGGAGTTCTTATTGTTGTTTCTTCTCTTACCACATGACCACTTAAAAAAGTACAACCAATAACAACTGAAAACAATCATATAACAACCCACCACCCCTATGAAAAATAAATTCTAGAATTCCAAACATTGCTCAATCACAGAAATTACCTGCAGATGGCAAAACCAGGCCTCTGCTATAGTATGAGGAAAATCATAGCCAGCTCTATATCCCCATACCTAGGATTAAAATGAGAACATATTCTTATAATATTTAGGTTTTTTTTAAATACTAAATTCCAAAATTATTAGCCTTCATTTATTTGAGTGTGGATGTACACAATGCTCATCTACATAGAAAGGCAAGAAGAGTCTATCAGGAATTCTTCTCTACTGTCCCGATTTCATAAGACTATGTCTCTCACTGGTACTCCCCATTTGGGCTAGGCTAGCCAATTATTTCCTGGGATATATATGTCTCCAGCACCCAGTGATTGGTTACAACACATATGATCACAGCCAGCTTTTTATATGTGCACTTGGGATCCAAACTTAGGTCTTCCCGCTGCACGTCAAGATTTATACAATTGAGAAAGCTTCCCAGCCTCATAGTTTATATACAAATATATTTGCTCCCAGTCATATGCCCCTTCCATAATCTAACATTATGAAAAACAACACTATATTTTATAAAGGTTATTTATACATCCAAAATTTCCAACAAATTAATTAGATTTTATGCCTATTGATCAATGTAGAACTTATTTGGGGGAAGAAAGAATATAAAGAAGGCAAAGATGATGTAGGTAATGAACTAATGATAGCTGTGTCAGTAAAATTATACAGCTGACATCAAAGGGAAAAATGTGATAGTTAAGATCAAAAGCTACTTTGATAATACCTGCAAATATCTAGGAGTTGGCCTCCGGACATGTGTTTGAGGGATTATCTAAACAAAGTTTAGTGAGGTTGGGACACCTCCCCACTGTGGATGGGACCGTTCTTTGGCTGAGATTCTGGACTTCATACAGTAAAGAAAGTGTGAGCATTCATTTATTCTCTAATGTAAATCTGATATGACCAACTGTTCCAAATTCATCCTACCTAATTCTCCTTCTCAAATGTTGATTGGAAATATGCAACCTCAGGGGCGTGGGACGTAGGAGAACCCTCTAGAAAGTAACAGAGACCTGATAGGTAAAAGATTCTCAGGACTCAAAGGGAGGGATCTTAGATGAAATTTGCAACAGTGGGGAGAGGGGAGCTCATAGAATCCACCTCTAGTACAAAGACAGCTTCAAGAGGAGGGATGGGGTTGCCTTCCCACAGTGAAAAACTCTGACCTAGAATCGTTCCTGTCTAAAAGAACTAAAGGGACTAAAATGGAGAAGAGACTACAGGAAAGGCAGTCCAGTTGCAAGCTTAACTTGGGATCTATCTCAAGGGGAGGCTCCAAGGCCTGATTCTATTACTGATACTATGGTATGCTTACAGATAAGAATGTAGCATGGCTTTCCTCTGAGATACCCAACAAGCAACTGACTGAGACAGATGTAGATACTTACACCCAACCTTTAGACTGAGGTTGGGGGCCACAGTGATTGTGTTAGGGAAAGGTTATAAGAAGCAGAGGAGGAGAGTGACCCCATAGGAAAACCAGTGGTCTCAATTAACCAGGGCCTTTGAAATCTCCAAGCAGGCAGAATATAGGAACTGAGTAGAGGACCCCTAGACATTTACAGCAGAGGATTATCTGGTTTGGCCTCAGTGAGAGAATAAGTGCCTAACCCTCAAGAAACTTGAGGCCCCAGGGAGTGGGGAGGCCTGGCAAGGCGTGGGGGGAACATCCTCTTGGAGACAGGAAGGAGGATGAATGGGATTAGGAACTGTGAGAGGACAGACCAGGAAGGAGGCAAGGACTGGACTGTAAAATAAAATAAAATAAAATATATTATTAAAAAACAATTTGAAATAAAATAAACCCAATAGCTTTTGTCAGGGTATTTTATTACAACAGGAAAAAAAACTACGACAAAGTTGCAAGGATGAGGGAAATAACTTAATAATGTTCAAAGAATTTGTGTTTCTCAACAGTTTTAAAATATGAGATTATGAGGGACTTGGTTAATACCATTTTTATGCCTTTTATTTTGTCAGTCTTGATCTCAATTTTCTCAGAAATTAGTAGACTAATCTTACTTTTTCATTTATAATGATGACGTAAACTATAAAACATTTAGATAAATATATTATCTTTAGTAAACAATTGATTTGAAATTTTCCCATTTCTAATACTAATTTCTATGCTATGTTCCACCTAGCATACACTGACATTATATGATTTTTGGTTATCTTAAAAATACACATGCATATAGTAAAAATTCACCACATGTTGACAATACCTCTGTCAAGATATTCCAGTTTACCATTTTGCTGTGATGTGCTAGTGGATAAACACTGTGTTAAATGAACTGTGGTAAAGCAGTCCGGAAGAGTAGAGAGCCATTAACATGCTGAAAATGATTTAGCAGTAGGATGACTATTATCAATACAAGTGGGAAATAGAACCAAGACCAAAAGAATTTCACATATCTTTACAGGAAAAATATATTTAAAAGAAAATGGAAACCCTTAAGGAGTTATTTTTCATTGTGATGGAATGCTTTGTTTTGGCTATAACAGATAGCATCAGGTAAATATTTTAAAATATTTTTATTTATTCTTTGACAATTTCATCCATGTATTTAATGTAATTTGATCATATTCAATCTCTATTAACTACTCTTATAGAAGAAACACAGCCATTCATGGACAGCATACTTTCTGGCTTCTAGGAACCATCAATATATATATATATCTTTGTGTCTGTGGACACTGCAGAGCTACTAAGCCAATGTACACACGTATGAAGAGGTTGGTATTGCGTAGAAAGAACCCTCAACAGGGGCTACTTTGAGATCACATACAATCCCAACAGGAAAAATAATATAATGCAAGAACTCTTCTATGCCAAGTCATTCTCATCCTTGAGATAGCACACTGAGCCTGGGATGTCAAACCAGTGGGTGTAGACCACACTATGGAATTAACTGACATTCTTCAGTTGTCATACAACTTGCTTTTTGAGTCAGAAATTGTCATACGCCTGTATTTCACAAAGTGCATTAGACCAGAGGGACCCATCTGTACCCACCTTCTTAGCCCTGGGATCAAAACCTCTATTCATGCTGTTGTACTTGCCTTCTTGCTACTGCTTTGTCCTCTCTCACCTTCCCCCTTCTTTCCTCACTCCCCTCCTTCCTCTCTCCCATTCCCTTCCCCCCTTCGCTCTCCATGTGTTCATGGTCAGTCTCCTCTACTCCTCTATTCCTTCTCTCTCTCTCTCTCTCTCTCTCTCTCTCTCTCTCTCTCTCTCTCTCTCTTTCTCTCTGCCTTTCTCTGTTTCTGCTATCCTCTTTACTCCCCTGCCCATGCCCTGAATAAATTCTATTCTATAGTAAAACAAAAACAGAAACAAAACAAAAACAAAAAACAAAAGATAAAAACAAAAAACAATAAACAATAAACAAACCGTCTGTTCTCCCAGCTCAGATTTTAATGTGGTTTCAGAAGTCAAACCCAAGTCCATTTGCTTGCAAGACAGGAAAGAGTATTATCAAGTTAATCACCTTTCTAGCTCTTGAAAATTTTTTATAAAGAATTTGTAGTATTTTAAATTGTGTGCCTATTTACTACTTAAAATAGAGAGGCACTGTTTAAATATTAATTTCACAGAATTTATTGATATATTTTCAGATGAGAAGGGTCTAAAGAAACTGAATAAGAGCAGTTTTACTTGCTGCCATAGACAAGGGCATCTATAAGAAGAGTTGTTTCCATTGAGATCGTTTTGTATATAATGTTGGTCAGGATCATTTGTCAGTACTCATATCATAGATGCCAAAAATGCACCCTTGACTACGGACTAATAAAACCCAATGTGAAGTATTCTTCCTTGAATTATGTTGCTGTTTTTGCTTATTTGTTTGTTTTTGAGATAGGGTTCCTGTAACCCAGACTAACCTCACATTTGTAGCATAGAATGAACTTCAACTTCTAATTTTACAGACTCTAGCATCCAAGGGGTTAGATCATACATATCCACTACCACATGGGCAAATATTGCTATTATAGTTAAACCTAACTGCTAAACATTTTTCATAATAAATCTCAGCAAATTTAATCACAGTTTAAAAACCAAACATGCATGCATATGCACAAATGTAATTTAAAAGCAAGATAAACTCTCTTAGAAATTGTGAATATAAAATTGTAAAACATTCTGAATTATTTAGAAATGACTAAATGCAAATTAGTATAGTATTTACATATGAATTCTTTTCTTGTCAGATAAATCGGGACAGTATAATAGAAACTCATTTAATTTCCAAATGTGTGCAGATATTAGAAATTATTTATGTTTTGCTGTATAAATGAAGGGAAATTATACAAATAATTGAAATATGTGTTATCTACTGGCATATTCATTTGGGCAATGTTGTAATAACAGGAAAATTAGATGACTTCCTCTTGGTGGATTTTTCCTTTGATGAGTATGAAGTATCCTTCCCTATATCTTTTGGTAACTTTTGGTTGAATCTCTATTTTATTGGATATTAATTAGAATAGAATGACTACTCCAGCTTGTTTCTTGGGACTATTTGCCTGGAAAATGTTTTTCTAGGCCTTTACTCTGATGTAGTGGCTGTCTTTGTCACTGAGGTGTGTTTCTTGTATCCAGAATTGTTCCAGTCTAAAAGACATACAGGTACAAAATTGGAGCAGAGACCGAAAGAAAGGCTGTCCAGTCACCGGCCCAACTTGGGATAAATCACATGATAGTAGGCACCAATGCCTGACACTATTACTGATGCTATGATGTGCATATAGACTGGAGCCTAGCATGGCTGTACTGTAAGAGGTCCTACAAGTAGCTTACTGAGACAAAGATACTTACAGCCAACCATTAGACTGAAGTTTGGGACCCCTATGGAACAATTAGGGGAAGGATTGAAGAAGCTTAAGGGGATGACAACCCCATAGAAAGACCAACAGTCTCCGATAACTTGGATTCCTGGGGCTCTCAGAAACTCAGACACTAGCAGGCACCTTTGAGGTCTCTACCCTCTCTCAGGTAAAGGGTGGGGGAATGGGATGAAGAAAAGTGGTTAAGGGGACCAGGAGGAGGCATAATATCTGAAATATAAATAAATAAAATAATTCTTTTATAATTTTTCAAAAAAATTATCAGTAATACGTAGTTTGATTTAAGTGATTGACTGGGCATACAATATATCATTTTAAGGTGCACGCAGTTTTCCCCTTAAGATTTTGTATTCTTGTTGATAATTTATATTTGAGCAGTATTAATAGGTTCCTGTATATGTGAAAAATTACTTTTAAGATAAATTGTGGAAGACAGACATGTTGACCCCTGGCTTCTACATACATAAGTACATATGCACTTTCATACATACAATAAAAAGCATGGTTTCTGACATGAACTAGTCTGTGTTTTTAATTCAACAACTCATTATTTATTTTACTGAAACTTGAATTTCTTAGCACCAAATTAAATATGTTCAGATGATTCTTTTAAACACAAATTTTTAATCCAAAAATTTCAATAGAAAAATTAATGTAGAGAAGTCCAAGTTAAGTGATAAAGGCAGTTTGTGTTAACATTTAATCAATAGACAAAGATGCTGATACGAACTAGGTGATCTCTTGGGATATATCACTGTAAAGCACTGAGGTAGAATATTACAAGCATTTTTCTTTAAGCAACTATTTCCACTTACTTCACCTGAACTTCAACAAAGGCCAAAAAAACTTGTTAAGTGGACAAAAACATTTGCTACCTTAAATCAGAGAGACAAAGCCATGTAAGGAAGAAGCCAAAATCCTATGAGTTGTCCTCTCGTCTTCATACATGCACTGTGCAACACTTGCGGCCATACAGATAAAACAGGCATATTTACACAGATGAATAGATACATAATTTCAATGCCTTTAAGCACCATAGAACCCTATTTAGTATTCCATTATTAAAATGCCTGTTTTATATATATATATATCTTTTAAAAAATCAAGATAAAATTAAAAAAAAAAAAAGCAGGTACCTCAATTCAATAAAAGGTGCTAATCTTGTTAATATTAGATACAGATATCAATGTAATTATATTAATAGATTGTGATCTAGCCTCAGAGATATGGGACTGAGGATTGGGAAAGAGGTTCTCTTATGTTCTGAACACATCCCTTTAACTTCTCCTCAAATACAGACCTGTTTAGGTCACAGTAATCATCTCTATAGACAAACTTTCTATGTTGTGATCTTGTGATTTATGCTGTATGAAGGTATTTTTTACTTCTCCTTTTTCAACTTTACTTAGAAAACTTTCTTAGTAGGAAATTGAGGAATAAAGAATGGGACTTTCCTTATTCACCTAGACATGTTTTAGAATAGGATGTTTGTAACGGCCATGCTGAATAGGTGTTGTGTTAGTGCATAGCTACTTGAGCATTGAGTTTAGTCCTCCTAAAGAAGGCCATTACTAAGACATGAGAAAATGTAGCTGTTTTCTTGGTTTAGGAATTGCAAACTGCCGTTTACAGAAAGAAGTGGTTTGATCCACCTACTCCCTTGAGCTATGTACAGTAGCCAAGAATGCCTTTATTTGAAATGCCATAACTGATATGGTCATTATTAACATAACACATATTTAGAAGGCTTGTATTTGTACATTTGGGAATTACTTGTGTAAGAACTCATTGAAACATTTCTGAAACATCCTTTCTCATATGATGTGAATTGTATATGGAAAACTGACAAAATAAAAAGACACTCTTACCAACCAACTTTCACAACTCAGGACCACCCTCCACCATATCTTCCTAGATGTTAGTGGTCTAGTTATTGTAAAGCCTCCTGCCTCTTGTACTATACTCAGTGAGTTATTTTTAATTTCTGATTTGAAAGTCAATTTATTTGCTCCCTGTTAGTCCTCTCATGTTATAATCATTGCTAGCCATTTACTTAGGTAACTACATTTCCGAGCCCCCCAAAATCATGCCAAGCAAGTACTATCCCAAGTGTGAAATATGAGATTGTGGCACATCCTTACTTGGGTGAACTTTGTGAGTTATTGTTAATGTGATTATTGTTCCTGTTGACTTTGTTACATTTTGTAGGTGGATAGATGAAGTAAAAGGAGCTCCATTGACCATTCATTCTCAATTTAAAGTTGCCTACTGATGAAGGTTCTGTGAACCTAGATTTAATACAAACAAGTGGTCAGTAATATTTTATTTCAAAAGCTAAGTCTATGTATATGATCCTGGATAAACTGATTAGTATCATGGAGACAGAAAGAAGGAGCTAATGGGGTGGGAGAGAAACTACAGAATATTTGGGATCACAGCTATAAAATTGCACTGTATAAATGCAGGGAATTGTCAAAGAATGAATTTTTAAAAGCTGAAATATTTGCTTCCTCTCGTTAAAACTCTGAAAGGCTACATACATACATATGTGATCATCTACAACTGTGGGCTTCATAGTGAGAAGAGACAGATGAAAAATAAAATTTGGTGGGAGAGGGAGCAAACTCAAAGAAGCAGGAGGAAGAGGGATGTAATGGGGGGTTTACGGAGAGGAAATCAGGAAAAAGAATAACACTCGAAATGTAAATAAACAAAATATCCAATTTTAAAAAAAGAGACAATGACTCAGACTTGGATTTAGGCTGCTCTGAAAGAGACATCTTCTCAGTTAAGTCTCCTCTTATAAATAAATAAATAAATAAATAAATAAATAAATAAATAAATAAATAAATAAATGAAAAAGGAAATTTGGTCATACTGTACTTATATTATCTACTGTGAATGCATTTCTTATAAGCCATATATATAGGTAAAATATCTAAAACCTACTGAAAAAATACTGAATAAATATTCTGTCAAATGTAACAGGAAAAACATCTTAATTTTCTTCATATCTTTAATTTTCAGTTTTGACTGAGATGTATCTCATTTCTGCAAAAGTTATTTCTTTAGTATGAAGTGTCACTTAGTTTCATAGGTAACAATGTTCAGGAAAAATAGCTTAAGAGCTCAAGGACTACATGATAGTAAGTAGTACTTTGTGATTTATCATTAAGAAGTGAAATAGTCTCAGAAATATATTATTACAAGGGAAAGAAACCAAGTTAGAGATGAGGAGGAGAATGCTCACAATTCTTCTATGCTTGTGACTTATTTTTCAGCATTTGAGGAATGCTCAAGTACTGATTAGTCACCATGTAGCCTCATTTACTGTGAATTACGCTTCACACCTCTAGCTGTGATTGTTTCTCTGCAGGTTTCCTTTGAGTTTCCATCTGTTTCTCTACCTTAGCTATGTATATAATTAGCCCATGAATGGTGGACCTGAGGCACCACAGTTGAGACATTAAAATCCTTTGGATTAAATAGTACTAGGAGATTATTCTCATAGGTCTCATAGGATACTTTAAAAATAGACATATCCAATTACTGTAATTCTGATGTGTCCACCATTAGGACATTTGACAAGCTTCAGTTATATTTACAACCTGTATTTGCCTCCCAATTCCCTGTTGAAGAGCAGCATGAAGCTGGACTTTTCAGTTTATCAAAGCAAATTGCATAAATTTTCCAAAGGTAAATTGCAGAGCAGTGACATTGCCTGATGAATAGAAAACTTTGTAATCTACAACACACTGTGAAGTGTGTCCACTCATAACTTCAACATAAATAAACTCTCAAATATTATTGAGAAACTGTAGGGATTTCAAAGGGCTCTGTTGCTGGATGTGTTGGAACTAGAAGCCTGCTCTCTCATGTCCAAATAGAGACCTTCACACCTTGGCTACTCAACCTTGATTTAGTCCTAAATTTCCTCAATTTCCAAATTCATTAGGCTCCTCAATCCCAAAGTGTACAGAAGAGAATATCATACATTCTTTTCCCCATGTGTTTCACCACGTAGTTCAAGGGTTATCATGAACTCCTAAATTTACACTGTGTGTTGAGTAGAATAGGGTTTTGCTTTCTATAACTGTATATGTATGTGTATGTGTATGTGTGCATGTGCATGTATATGTGTGTGTGTGTGTGTGTGTGTCTGTATGTGTATATGTATATTTGCAGGGATGAATCAGTGAGTTAATTTCTTGCTATGCAGGCATGAAGATTTGAATTTGATCCCCAGAACTAGCACACTGCAAGAGAGATATTGTTAAATAAAATAAGAGTCCAAAGAGTCAGTCTTCCAAGAAATCTGACACAATTCTTTTGAATGAGCTTTACTCATAAATGGGAATTGGGATGGGGGGGTATGAGATAGAAGCAATGCAATTAATGGATATGTAAATACTTCGAAGCCATAAACTGATGTTTTATAGGACCAGAGTTCCTATAAAGTCAGGAGAAGAAGGTCCTAAGATTAAGAATTAGTGGGGGCAGGGAATGAGAACGATTCCAATAGGGCAGTACAGGAGATTGTGTTTTGGATATGCTTTCCATTTCCTAATTAAGGTGCTGTATCCCATGAAGTCTAAACTTATCTAAATGTGAGTAGTCACTAATTATCTTATATTATGGTGTTCTTGAAACCCAGGATTCTTTATCATACTGAATAATCACTTTTTCCATGTGAGACATTTACAGAAGAAAATAGCACAAACAACCAGAACCACAAATGCTCATAATGCTGCGATCACTTAAACCTAACTACATGGGTGATCCAAAACCTAGCCATCCAGAACCTTCTACCATGGGATGCCCCTTCCCTCTATTTTCACTTTTAAGATAAGGCTCCTTATTGTAGGTCAAATATCTTGTGTCAGCCTTTCCAATTCTGAAATTATAGGACATCACCACCTCTAACCTGATCTCTTTCTCTCTCCAACTATACTGACTTAAAAAAAGTCCTCCATTAACTGCATATGTATTTGAAATGTATTTTAATTGAGCATTTTTAAAACATAGGCCATATTTTCTTATTTCTTGACATGAAAAATGCTTCCTTCCATGTAGTAGAACAAATGTCAGATGGAATATTCAGAGGTAGCTGGTTTTACAGAAAACCAAAGGAATCAGAAATAAAAAGGGGGTGGTGGTTGTTTTATTTTTATTTTTTCCCTTTATTAAAAATTTGTTCTTTTCCCATACAAAATGCTGATAACAGTTTCCCTACCTTCTATTCATCCCAGTTCCTCCCTATGTCCTCTCATTTCTGTATCCACTCCATTTTTGTCTCTCAATAGAGAAAACAGGTTTATATGAGATAACGTCCAATCATACCAAAAAAAATAAAAAAAATACATTAAGATGAAGCAAAAACTATTATTTTGAAGTTAGATATGGCAACCCAACAAGAAGGAAAGAGTCCCAAGAGCAAGCATAAGATTCATATACCCACCCATTCTTATAATCAAGAGTTCTCTAAAAATTTTTAGCTAGTAACTGTATTATATATGCAGAGGACTTGGTGCAGAATTATTTAGGCACTGTATTTGCTGCTTCAGTCTTTGTGACTTCATGTATATCTTGCTTAATTTATTCAGTGATCCTTGTTCTACATATCCACTGGCTCTTAAAATTTCCAAGAGTTTCAATGAGCCTTGAAGAGAGGGTTATAATGTAGGCTTCCGATTTAACCTTTCAATTTGCATAATGTTTGTCTGTAGTTCTCTGCATCTGTTCCTATCTACTGCTGGAGGAAGCCTCTCTGATGATGAGATAAAGCACTAATCTAGAAATATAGCAGAAATTCATGTGGAGTCATTTTATTAATGCTTTTTGTTTTGACTAGTAGTGTTTGGTTATACCCAAAGTTTCTGTTTTAACTGGTTTCTCCTTTGCGGTTACTTTAACACTGTCTGTTATTGGGTCCTTCTCATAAAATGAGACTTAGGACAAATCAGACATTGCACAGTTATTCTCACAAGTTTTCTGCCACCATTGCCTTAACATTTTACAGCCAGAACAGATTATAGGTCAAAGGTTTTGTGTATTAAGTGGTGTCCATGTTTTATTTTTGGTAGACTGCAGAGTATCTTCCCACACCAAAGAGTCTAGAATATACATGTGAAGGTTCCAGGAAGGTACTAGCATGACATCTCCACGTTCCATGAATTTGTGGATGTTGTCCTTGGCAATGTGTCTCCACTGTCAGTTTGCAGAGAGCAGCCTTCCTTTTGTCTTAACAACAATATGTGTGTTTAGGGGAAATCCACAGTATGTCTCAGCCAACACCTTAATTTAATGCAACCTATTCCCATAGTCTTGTCTGGGAACAAGCGATGCCCAGTTCAGACTCCATAACTAGGAGTCCTGATAGTCTCTTGGAAGTTCAGGATATGGAGTTTCCAACAGTTTGGCACCCACAAAGAAGCTCAGAGTTCTGAAGCGATATACTCAACACCTTCACTTTTGTATGGATTTTATTCTTTCTAGAGTTACCAAAAATGATTAGCATGAACTTGGTTGTCTTTAAGTGAAAAAAAATTGTGTCCTTTAGTTTTTGAGGCTAGGAGTGTAACATAAATGAGTCAGGACATCCTCAATTCTGAGAGTTGTAGGTGAGCAACCTTTCTGCTTAGAAAAAAATCAAGAGGCTCCTGACCTTCAGTGGCCTATGGCAGCATGATCACAAGCTATAACACCATTTTCGTGAGTTTCATTTCGATGTTTGCCTCCATGCCTCTTCATATTTCCTTATATTTCTGAAAAGATGTTTGTAAGTAATGTATTTTAGAAATGGTCACATTTATTAAAAGAAAAACAAATGGTCTAAAAGGAAGGTTTTGTTTTTGTTTTTGTTTTTGTTTTCCAAAATCCAATATGGCTTCATGTTAAAAATTTAATTAGTTTCAACCACTAAAACACATTTTGTTTGTAACAATACTCCAATATTGTCTAATGCATTATATGCATTATATGGTAATTTTTAAATTAAAACAAATAATAATAAATAAGCCAATAAAACAAATCTAAAAACTTTTTTATAAAATTAAAACTGCAACTATTCTCTAATTTATATTTAAAATGTTATTTAAAAATGAAAAAGAAAGAAATTCCATTCATGATCCCCCAAATCATCCTTATGCTGGAACTGTGTCACTCAGGGTTAGAGATTGCTGGACACTGATATCAACAGCCACAAGGAAGGATCTTGAGAAAATTTATCTAACCCATGAAAAACAAGAATTTCAGGAGTCTAAAAATCACTGAATTCTAGGGACTGGAGAAATATCTCTCCAGTGAAGAACTCTGGATATTCATTCAGAGGAGCGATATTCAAATTCCCAGAATGCATATGGCAGCTCACAACCATCTTTAGATATACTTCATGGGACCTGGTGCCTTCTTCTTAGCCTGTGTGGGCATATACATATGTACATGCAGGTAAAACATTCAAAAACATACAGTTATAAAGTAAGACTTTAAAACTTATTAAATTTTGGGGAATTAATTATATTTGTGAAGATTTTATTTCTAACTAAGCTTCTTCCTTTCTTCACATGCATTCACATTCACTGTAACCATAAAACAAGATGAAAATTCTTAATCTGGAAGATCATCACAACTGAATAACTGCCATATAAAAGGATTGGTATTTTGTAGTTTTCTGTAGGTGCTTTTGTATCAGTACAAAATAGTTATAAAAATTCATCATCATTATCTTTGGTAAACATGTGTATTTTCCTAAACATATGTAAAACTTTCATTTTGTTGCAGGTGTTGTTCATCCAAATAAGTTACAGTATGCACTCAGGTGCAATTGTTATCCTTTTCAGAAAGATTGTAATAAATGACACCCAGAGGCATAGGTATTCTGCTGTGAATAGTATGGAGGAAGGAATAGCAAGTTCTGGAAGGATTTGACTGGCAGCTCTCTAGGACTCTGTCTGAGGATTATAGATATAGACTAAACTAATAACACAGTAATGGACTATGCAGTCCTGGGATGGAACTAACTCACTCAACAGTTAGGGCTCATCACTACTATACTTTTCTTCCCCTCACGGAAAAACTTGTTCTGTGAAATGAATTTACCCTTCGTAGTGCACATAGGTTTGATAAAATGGCAACGGTTTGAGACCAGTTAGTTATATGAGAAATAAGAGAATTCTATTTTGGTAGGCCAAGTAGCCACTTCCAGGAAGCATGACTGACAAAATGCACTCAAGAGACAAAGTTTGGTTGTTGATCCACTAATTCTTTATTCGTGAGCTAGACTGTGGAAATCATATTTGTTTTTTCAAAGAGTTTTATGAAAGACATATCATCTAATTTGAAAATATTTTACCATTAAATTTTGAAAAAAAATAATGCTCAATAACAGCATGAGCAAAATATATTCTGATATCCTTTCAATCAAACACTATGCAGTCATCATAGGTAATGCTTTAAAATAAAGTAATAAAGTGGAAATAACTTAATCACTAATAATGTGGATTAGTAAGGATTTCCACAGAAGTAAACTCTGAAGAAGGATTTGTATGATTTATTACATAAAAAGTGATTGTGAAGCTGGTGAGGTGCCACATTGGATAACGGTAATCTCTATACAAATATGAAGATTCAAACTTCAATAATAAAGTTTTATCCATGCAATGACATGCTATCTCAAAGTGATAGATGGACAGTGATAGAGAATCACATTGGTTTTCTTCTCTCCTGTGATCTCTTTCTCTATTTCTCTATCTCTTTCCCTCTCTCTACCCTCCCTCCACCTCTCTTTCTCTCTTTCACAGATACATATACACATACACACACACACACACACACACACACACACACACACACACACACACACACACACACAAACATACACAAACACATGCAAGCACACACATTCACAGAGTGAGATACAGACAGAAGCACAGACAGAGAAATATGTAAATAAAACTTTTTAAAATAATACTGTGACTAATCAGCACAGTCTACTGATAAGAGGAGGAAGCATTGTGATTTGATTCTGATAATATATATTTTTATAAGGCCTTAACTGGAGCATGATCTTCTTTGTCTCAGGACATTTACCTATCGCAAAATTTATCTCAACAAGTTTTGTAAATAATTGACATAATAGAAATAATTGCTGTGAACAGTACAATTTATGCAACATGCATTCTTGGGGAACTATTACTGCCTCCATTTGACTGGGTGGTCCTGGTTGGAGTTATTGTATCCACAAACATAGTCAAGCAATCTGGTTTCAGAAAAGGTGTATAAATATACTAAGTTGTACTTTATAATTCTATTATACAGTGGAAAATGAGAACTTCTCAAATTACAGAAATAAAAATTTGCCATAATGGGATATAAAGATCAATAAATGGTTCAGATATAAAGAAAAAGCTAATGGAAATGAGTATGCCACAAAATATGTGTTTATATTAATAAGTTACAGTGATTTGTTTTTCTTCTTTTTCCATTTCATAGATAAATATTAATATTGTATGTTTATATGAAAATATAATTTTTCAATATTTTTGTCAATATATATTTTTGAATATCTATCTACTTCTGGGTATATGTGGATATATTTTTATGTTTATGCATATATATATATGTATATATATATATGTATATATATGTTTATACATATATATGGAGATGGAGAGATGGTCCATTGGTTACCAGAGCTTGCCATTCTTCCGGAGAATCTGAGTTGAATTCTCAACACTCAGGTCAAGTGACTGACAATCTCCTATAACTCCAACTCCAGAAGATCTTATGGTTTCCATAGATTCCATGGATACCTGAACACATATGTACATACATTCACACAGTTACATACTCATACACATAAATCAAAACAAATATGCTTAAAATAATATCTTTGGAAGTGTTTTATAATCTATTGACAAATTTTATACATGAGTAGAGTACATGGAGATGGCATGATACAGAAATATAAGTGTATCTAATTTGTATATGTACAGTGGATATGTTATATGTATGATTAGTGTAAGTCAAAGTATTTAGCATCTCTATTACATTGAGTATTATTGATATGAGGAACAGGTATGAATATAATTCTCAAAACCCTGAAAATTGGGAAAGAAAATTGATCAATGAAGAAAGCACTGCTAAACAAGGATAAAGGCCTATATTTATTCTTCAGCAATCATGGTTTTGGTTTGGTTTGGTTTGGTTTGGTTGTTTGTTTTATTTTGTTTTATTAAGGCTGGGTGTGGTAATATGACTGGAACAATGGAAAGAGACAGATTCCTGAAAGCTCACTAGCCAGTCACCTTGCCTACTTGGCAAGTATCAGAGAAGTGAGAGAACGCATCTCTGAAAATGAAGGTAGACATTATCTAAAGAATGAAGGCAGAGACTGACCACTGGCCTCTAAATGTACGTGTATACATACCTGCACACTGATGTGTACCTGCACACATGTGAGCATATATACATTTGTGCCAACAGGCATGCAAACTTCAAACTGGATCCTGTGTTTTCACTTGGAAAATTGTTCCATTGACAAAACTTGTCAATTGCTGAGAGGAAAAAAAAATGAGAAGACCATTGAACTCTCCACATTCTGTGTGCTCTGAGGGCAACTGACTTTTCAGGAGGGATTGATTGTGACTCACAGGTAGTTAGTCATTAACACCCTGCCCAACACCAGAAAGCATTTCCTCCCACTCTGCCTCTGGCATCCATCGATTCTGTACATACATATGAGGGTTTGGACTCTTACTATCACTTGTCCAACCTGCAAGGACCACCAAGACACACTGTATTTCCGTTAGGTACAAATGAAGAGACTTTTTCTGACAGAACTTCTTCAAAGAGCTGAAGCCAGGAACAAAATTCTGATAACAGCAAAGGGGAGTGTCCTCCAGATACACATTTCTCTTTTAATTGCTGTGCTCGTGTAGCTTTTATTTTCTCAATTTTCTTTTTACAAAACTCCTCCATTGCACCAATGTTTCCAAAATTGATTTTGACCTTCTGGCCAGATTTTAATTTCTCATGACCCAGTAGTAGATGCGTTTTATTCTTAACAAGCATTATTCTGTTTATAGATAGTATAATCTTGCCCAATGTAAGTATTTACCCCATGTTAATTATACTGACACTGGTCACTGAGGCAAGAGCCTGGGCAGGGGAAGTAGCACCATTCCACGCTGGGACATGGGTTTGGAATGACCCTGTGATTATTAACAGGCTGCAGCAAACTCAAACTGGAAGTTAAACACTGTGCACTTTTGTCTTCTTTGTATACTTTGTATGTCATCTATCCCATCTATATCTCATTTCCCTCTGTGCGTTCAATGAGATGACAGAAACATTAAGTGTAAATTTGCTAGGGTCATGGAAAGGTCTGAGTAGAATAAATATTGCAGATAGTTACTATTAGTGGTTATAAAGATGTCTCCTTAAATTTGATAGAAACATGACATTAATACATAACCACTAAGAAAGTTACAAATAGGAACTATGCTACATACGTCTATGATCCATCACTGAAGAGGCTGGGGCCGGAAGAGTGCTGTGAAGTTGAGGCCACCATTATTTATATAGCAAAATAGAGGGAGAGTGGGAAGGGAGTTGGTTCTTTCAGAAGACCAACTTTGGTTATTTGAACCAATGTGAAGTAGCTCACAATCATTGCAGATGATGTGATGCCCAATTCTGGCCTCAACAGATCCATGCACACACAGAAAAATGCACACACATACATGCACACACTTTGGTGTCTGCATGCACATGTAAATAAATAATTTTTTTTTATCTAAGTAAGAAGATAGTGAGTACCAGATCGTGTAACCCTGTATGAGATACAATTCTACACTAAAAATTATAAAAAAGAAAGAAAGAAAGAAGAAAGAAAGATGGAAGAGAAAGAAGAGCAAGAGGAAGGGGTGAAAAGGGAAGGGAAGACAGAAAGACAAGGGGAAAGAAAGAAAATAGGTTTTGAGTGGAAAAAGACATGATGCTTCTTACCTGCAGGAGAAAGCACAGCCTCCTCCTTTAATTGATTGCACTGTGGCAAGGAGTCATTAGCCAACTATATCACTAGTGACCATCTCTGTCCATGTTCTCTAGAGCTAAACTTTAGTCTTATTCTTCTGCAAGAGGGTCTAGTTACATGCAAACTCTGTTACACACCACTAATTCTACACTCTCTTCCCATAGCTAGGGCATATCTTAATACTTGCCTTCCCCTCTTCGAATATCCAATGCCTTTCTCCAATCCCTTTCCTGCTTGTACTATCATAGGCTCCTAGAGTTTACTTTTGTCTATCTCATCACACCCATAATCCGTGGACATTCTGTTATACAGTGTATTGACCCTATTCTCTGTCACATTCATTTGTATCTGAATATTTTTACCATTTATCTCTTGATTGTGTTCTCTTTATTCCATCTGTTATAATTTTCTACCACAGTGCTTAATTTGCTCATTTTTATCTGCTGTATTGCAATTTCTAGTAGATAGTCATGGATTAGTGGTGTTCGATTGATATTGAATGCAAGTAAATTTTGTTGAGTGAATAGATGAAACAGTTCTCTTTTAAATAAAGATACAATTTTATCTTATAGGAATCACGTAAAGAGTGGTTTCTGTATGTAATTATGTTGGTTTGATCAGGAATTTAGAGAAGAAATTACTTGAAAAGAAAAGATGGAAGATTAGAGCATTCTAGTTAGACATCTGTATACAAGTCAAGACAGAGAGTAGGTAGCTCTAATGATCTCATCTATTATACATGGCTCTGTAATAGGAGTAAAATCTAAATGAGTCCAAACCTTCCTTTGAAATATTCTATCTTTTTAGAAGTTGTGTGTTCTAATATTTGATCCAATAGTTATTCTTGTTTTTTTTTCTCCATTCTATTTAATATGTCTGATCCCTCAAGAAATTAGTTGTTTTCTGCTTTAATGGTCTTTGAAACTGAATATTCCTCACAAACCCTGAGATGTCATAGTCACTCTGAGTCAATGACTCATCCTTGCACTAGGTCTTTTGCTATTACCCTAACTGTAACCTACTCTCAACCTGCAGCATGACACAGTCTCTATTTATTGCACTCACCATATTCCTCTCATGTTCCCATGAAATCAGAGTAGAATCTAGGCCCACAGCATGGTCAACCTTGCTTTGGCTGGCTCCCACATCTTTTCCATCTTCTGTTTGTTCTACTATTCTGCACACTGATGGTACCCTACTCCAGACACATGGCAAAAACACAAGTTAGTTTTCCTCAACCTGGGACTTACTTGTTCTCTCAGCAACCTGTTTAAGGGCCTTGCTAACTGAGGTCTTATTTCTTTGCAACTTGTTAAGGACACAAGATTGAATTCTATTGCCTGTCTCACAACAAGTCATAATATCCCTTCTTCTGTTGAAGTACTTTTTTTTTTTTTTGTATAATTTACAAAGAGTCTTTAAGACACTGTGGTCTGGACATATTTATCAACTTTAGCATTAACTGCTAGCATTCTATGCCTAAAATCTCACCTACTTGAAACAGAGACCCAAGCTTCTTTTACTTGCTGAAGTAGGACATTGCCTATAATTTTCCTTGTTAAATAAGGCCTCAAATAATGTTTGTTGAAGAGATAAATGAATGAGGTAGCATTAGATATCCTTAGCTTACAACTTGGAGGGAAAGCTATAGATAGTAAGAGACTTAACAAGTAAGGTACCCTGAAGAACAGAGAAGAAACACATTTGATAATGTGCTTTGATGTACAAGCCTGAGGACCACTGTATGATTCCTAGAATTTGGAAGAAAAAATGGAGTTCATCTTTATAATTCTGGTACCAGGGAAGTAAACACAAACAGAAGCTTGATTACTCATCAATGTCTTATCATCAGCAATATCTAGGTAAAACTGAGAGACCCTATCTCAGTAAGATAATATGAATGGCATCCTGCAAGAAGGGAAAGACATCATAGATTTACTCTTACTGTCCAGTCTCATCTTTTCACATGCCATTTATATGTCTGGTGATGCTTACAAGCAGATTCATCTTTTTTAGGTGGTCTCTTGATTCTTATAGTATTTATGAAAAATTATCAATGAAAACACATTAGCAATTTAAGTGGATTATTGAAAACATCTAAGCACAGCAATTATTTTAAGGAGAGACTAGCATGGGTTGTCCCAAGGCAAGCAACCTACTGGCATTTTTAAAGATGTGCATGCTAGTGTTAAAGAATGTTTATCCATATGTCTGAGATTGGTGGCATATTCACTGAGTGACACTTTTTCCCCAACTGAAATAATGGTCAACCAGATTCTCTTTTAGAACATTACTTTCTATTACTTTCCATGATTCTACAGAGAAGCCACAGCAAGAAGAAATCATTAAACAACAAATGATGATGATATAATGATACCAGGTCATTTGAAGATACAAACCTTTATATCTGATATAGTAGGAACAACTGCAGCTTTAAAGATGCTTAATCATAAAGGGCCATTCAGTCACCTTCAGACACAACTGGTCAGAATCAACTACGGTTTTTTTTGGTCATCTCTTATCTCATTTCTTCTGTACTAAAATATCAACTTCATTTCTAATCATCCACACTTGAAAAAGTATCTGACATTAATTCATACTTGCTAATAAATCTGGGGAAAATGCTTGTTGTCTAGATTTGGATTAATACTTTCTAAGAGTGTGTCATTTTTCAAAGTTCCTATTCTCTAGTCTACCTCCTGAATTCATGTGAGTACAGCTGATAGGAAATGTATCAGTCCAGGAGCCCAAGACCAAGTTCTTAGCAAAAAGGAAATTCATTTGGCCCACAGTTAAAAAGGGCAGGGAATAAGAGACAAGAATAGGAGAAAGATCACAAATGGTTTAGAAATAAAGTGAAGGAGGCAGGAGTATTTCTCTTGGATGACAAAGGACTGCCTCTGAATAGAGGACACTAAGATGACCCATAGGCAAATAATGGTTTATAAAGTTAAAAGGAGAAGCCACATGTTAGGATGAGGTATTTAATTTTAATTGAGCATGTTAATTAGGTGAGAGAAAGTGGGATTTTGATTGCAGTACTTTAATATTTTGATAGCCAAATGTTGATGGACTCAGAAGGAGGAAGTGGCCAAATAATGAAGAAATAAACTTATGTAGTATAATGATTTTTAGCAACATAGTGGGAATCAGGGAGAAGGAGCATGTTTGTAAGTTGGTTCAAGACCCTTCATAAGCTCTCTAAAAAGCTCTGGAGAGTGTGGACCAACCTGAAGTTCTCCTAGTTCCCCTGGCTTGCTTGAACTTTCCCTATCTCATTTATTTCTCATTAGAGAAGTGTGCTTTCCTGCCTATATAAGACATGTGGATCTTTCATGAGAATTGTTTTTCCATTGTGAAAGCTCCTACCTTACCTGTTACAGATACTAACCTTTTCAGTTAACTCTTTCTTTGTCTAAATCATGATTAATCTTAATATGGCAGCTCCAGTTATTTGAGATTTTTTTTGGAGAGATACAACAAACACATTTGTACTCAGACAAAATAGGGGACCCACAGGAGATCAAACTAATAAATATAACAATACCCAACTTGGTGAACCGATGAATTAGTGGGGCATTATGGGAGGATGGGTAAGGGGTTACTTATGGAATCAGGAAGGATTTACAGGCAGCTGCATTATTGGAACTCACTGCAGGACATAGTGATAGCTTCACAGGTCTGACTGAGACTCTCCTCTCAGCTTCTCTGTTGGTCAATCCCCTCCAGAGCAGATGTTTAGTGCGTCCATGGCCATGGTCAGGTGTGGGGACATCTAGTGGATCACATAGGTTTCAGCTATCCCAGACAGTGAAGAATTTTTACTTCCTGAGTCCTATAAGCCAAACTCTCCTTCCTGAGAGGCATGTTTCAATTCAGAGGCAATTACTATTTTATCATCTATGTAAGAAAAAGTTGATGAATAAAAGAAGTCTCATACTCCATCTTAACTACATGATATCTCTCTGTGAGGGGAACTTGGAAAGAGCTTGACAAACATAACCCATAAAGAAATCCAAGAAATGAAAATTCTTTGTAATCCCCATTTATGTTAGGCAATGACTTTCTGATTGCTGAAATCAATTATGGCTGGTACTTTGTTGCTAACAGAAAAAGCCAACACTCTCACTAATACCCAGAGCCAAGAGGCTGGGGCTGGCAACACTGTGTTCATGTCAGTCTAGATGAGAACAATGTAGAAAGCCTTACATATTTTTGCATTTGTCCAAAGTATGCTAAAGGGAAAATGACAGGTAATAGTTTTTATGATTTAATTTTAATGATTTAATGTTAAATACCTAAAGCAGAAAACCCAGAGAGCAACAAAGCTGTTTTGTAAAATCATTACTGCTCCATAGTAGAGCAAATACAAGTTCCATATATTCTTCAGGATGACAGTAAATGGAGGATTATAATCATATTACAAATGCCAATATTTCAGTTGCTACACACCCATTCAAGAATCCATGGTGACTCCCTGGAAGTGGCAACAAGAGGGAGAACTAAATACTGTGGAAATCTTAATAATATTTCAAAAGAAGAACTTAAAGGACAATGGTTTATTTTTTAGAGATCACAGTTCAAGATACACCAGACGGTGTGTCAAAAGAGCAGATATGGAATACAGACAATATGGAAAGACAAAGAAAACTTTGATAATGTTTTACACTAGTGTTTTGTTTTGAGACAGCTGTTTTCCACAACTGGCCCGGAACTCTCTGTGTGACTAAGGATGACCTTGAACTTCTGATCCTCCTACTTGTACTTCACATTGGAGATGTGTACCATCACACATTGTTTTATGTGGTGTTGGAGATAAAATCCAGGCCTTTGCCAATGCTAAATAAGCACTCTACCCACTATAGAAATGGAGATACATCTCTCAGACTCATTGTGTCTTGTTTTAATGAATGTCTTTGACATTCTCACTTTTTAGAAATCATTTATTGTTTTCCTGAGTATCTGGAAAAGAAAGAACTATACGCAAAGATACAAGGTTAGGATCTCATTACAGAAATAGGTTCAATAATTTTACTGTCCTTAAATAAGGGTGTTCAGTCATCCCATTGCTTTGCTTGCTCCTAATCAGTCATAGAAGAAAATTTGGTTCTGTGTAATGTGACTTAATAAGAGCAGTTTGTGCAAATAAATTATCACTAAGTATGTATTTATTCTATATTTAGTCTCAGCCATGATGAAAATTTTATTGGAAGGACTCCTTCATAGATATGTCAAAAAAAGAGAGGTATGATTAGAGAAAAAGAGAGGGGTTACATAAGACCTTAAGAGAGTACAGATTCAGTTAAGTTCCTATGAGAAGAATGTCTCATTTTCATTTCCTGTTGGTGTGATAAAATACTCTGACAAGAACTTAAATAACAAAGATTTATTTTATAAAGCTCACAGGTCAAGGTACAGAAGCTGGTGAGTCGATGCAGCAGAATCAAGAAGGCTCCATTTACATTTTGTGCATAATCAGAAAATGTAGATAATATGAATAAATATGAAAGATATGTTTATTGCTCAGCAAACTTTCTCAATTTTATACATTTCATCACCTCCTCCCCAAAGAATGACACCACACACAGTGCATGGGACTTCAAACCCCAATTAATGTAATCAAGATTATCCTTCACAGGTATACCTAGAGCCTATTATAAATATTGCCAGGTCGACAGCTCATATTAACCATGAAAGGCATGAGATATAGGACATCTTGAACTTTGAAATAAAACTATCAATTATAAGCAGTTGCATAAAGATTGGTGATCATAAACCCCCACAAAGCCTTAATGTGCCCTCAAGGCCTTAGCCTCCCTAGAGAGGAATTTGGAGTGAAGCTCTTTTAGTTCTTTGACTATCAGAAAGCCATCAGGAAATGAACATGTTCCATTTGGTGAAAGCCAAGGAACTAATATTCAGCTTCTTTCCCTGAAATTCTTATGAAACATGGGACTAATCCTGTACTACCACCTCAAAATTAAAGGAGCTTGATCATCAACACCCACTCAGTGAAGCCAGGATTGGTGATATGAACCTATAAAGGCAGAGACAGGAACATCCTCGGCCTTGTTGGCCAGTGTCTAGCTAAGATAGCTGAAATGGTGAACTTCTGATTCAGTGAAGGATCTTGTTTCTGAGAGAGGTTTAGTGGTTAAACATACTTGCCACTCTTGTAGAAATTTAGGTTTTGTCCTCAGTACCAATTCTCTCATTCTGGGGACATTCTATTTATTTTATTGTTGCTTTCACCACACAGAAACATTTCCATTTTATGACGTCATACATTTTGTTTGTCATATTTAGTTCTTGGATATATGGAATCATATTCAGTAGTAAGTCCTTTTCTTCAACTATACCATTTAGAGAATTCCTAGGTTTTCTTCTAGCAGTTTCTGAGTTTCATATTTGAGTCTTTGATTCATTAAGAATATACATTTTGGCAAAGTGATAGATATACATGCTTTTGTATGTGATATCCAGTTTTTCCGGAACCATTTTGAAGGGCTCCAACTTTACAAGACAGGCTCCATCTTGTAACAAGGCCTTCATTTTAAACACTAGGCCCTGTCCTCAGGTTAAATTCTAATTACTGGAAAACCACAAACTGTTCCAGATTATTTCAAAGTTCAAAACCACCCTAGACACAGGTCACCAGCAGGAAAATTCCTAACATTCCAGAGGATATAGATAGATAAAGATAGATTACTTAACTCAACTGAAATCATTGTTAGCCAATCATGTAACTGTTAAGTTGATAAACATCTTACTCTGCTGTAACTTCAATAAAAAGTCTAAATCGTATTTGCTTGGGGCCTTCTGTGTTACATCAGTTTGAATAAAGACCCTTTATTTTGCATATGATTTCAACTCCTGGTGGTCTTTGGGCATCCTCAGATTAGGGCATAACATGTTTTTTGAATATACTTTCTTTTTTCTAGTAAGTTTTGGTATCTTTGTCAAATATTAAGTGCCTGAAATCATGTATACTCTTACTAGGAATTGAATTTTGTTTCATTGGTCTACAATTCTGTTTTTGTGTCAGTATCATATTGCTATTATTGCTATGTCGTTATATTTCTTAAGATCTGGATTATTTATGTCTTCAGTATTATTATTTTTGCTAAGAGCTCTTTATGTTAGATCCCCTAAAAATCAATATACTCATAAATAAGATCAGGTGGGAATACAGTAGGATTTTTAGTGGCTAGATAAAAGCCAGCGTTCCTTAGGATCTTGTGAAACGGGTTCTGTCCAGCAATGGGAATCTTTCCCTTGCCTCTGAAAAAAGTGGGTTGGCTCTCCATTCACATATACCTGTGGCAACTATCCACATGTCAAAGTCCAAGTGAGCCTTCAGGTTCCCTAAGTCTCTACTCATAAATTCTTGAAATACATTTCAAAGTCCACTCTAGCCTCCTGGCCCTCAACTCCAGAGCTAATCTTTCTTTTTATAAGCCACATGATTTTGCCATTCTGCCTTCTGTCATGTTCCTATCTCTCTCACAGAGAGGCCTTGTTGAATTAAAAAAAAAAAAAAAAAAAAAAAAGGACATGACTGCTCCTAGGTATAAGCAGAATGGTTATTGTAGACATGAAGAGAGCACAGTGCTGGGCATTCAGAAGAGTCTAGACTATACCAGGTCAACATACTAAACCAATCCACAAGAAGAGGTAGGTGGAGAGTGAGACATAAAGTAAAAATAAGAGGAAAAATGGTAGATCTATGGCAGAAGTGAGCCTGGAGACTGAGAGTCCAAGAGAGGCAAGAGACAAGAGGACATGTAGCCAAAGTGGCTGGATTATATAGAGATCAGAAAGCTTAAGGAAGAGAAATGAAGTTCACTGGCTCAAAATGGTTTAGGGAAGGGAATAGTATATTTCAGTCAAGATGACTCTTTAATAGATCCTTGTGTGTAGGGAGTGGGGAAATCAAAAATGTAGGACATTGATCTGGTCCTGCTTTTATTCAAATGCTAAACTATGTACCAATAAATCAGGTTGCTCCAAGATGAGCAGATCCTCATGTATTCCAGCAATTGTTGTATAAGCCTTGCTCCCCAATTTAAAACTATTGGTTAAATAAAACTGGTGATTGCCAATTACTGAGGGGAATAGAGAGAGGTGAGGTTTGAGTTACAAAGGGAACATAAAAGAGGAAGAGAAGGAGAAAGAAGAAGAGAGACAGAATACAGAGGATAGAAGACAGAGAAAAGAGGTTTTGATGAGACATGATGGACCAGCAGCATATATCAGAGAGAAATGCCTCTCCAGCACACTAAACTGTTGTAGCAGAAATAACTCAGAGAATTAGCAAACAGCAAGTATTTGTGGAACACATTTGGGGTAGTAGCCAGAGTAGGGTTAGAGATTTAGATTAGGGGTATGCCCTCAGTAATTGTGCAGAGCTTAATAGATAAATACCATTGCTTAGGTTTCATTTATTTGAAGCTAAACTGGGATGAGTTAATTGAAATATTATATATCTAGACATTAGCAAGAAAATGATACATTTATGGAAACAAAAAAGCCATATGCTGTTTTTTCCAGACATAAGGAGTATGACTCCTTTTTAGCAAGTAGGAACTACCTTAAGTTCCCGATGGAAAGGTGGCTTTACCTAAATGTCAGTCTTTGGGAAAAGAAATTTCTTGAGACCTAACTGGCCATTACCAAGCTACTTGTCTTTCATTCTGCCCTGGGCTCTTTCTGGTGTTTCTACCTGTTCTCTTTTTCTTATTCACAATAAAACCTTTTCCCTAAGGGAATAATCCTTTCAGCAGTTTCTTTACTGCACCCTCTCAAATGCAGTATTAGCAATCCATGCTCTACTATGGTTCAGTGACAATTTTACCATTGTCTTTTCTTTTTATGTGAAGAATGAAAAGTCAGGACTCTTGGAGGAATCTATAACTGAAATGTTATCAATCCCACACAATCTATATTATATCTATATTCTAAATATTCTATATTCTAATGATCTATATTCTAAACATATTCTATATGTCCTTATACCCACTTATTCACAGATTAGTTTAGTCTTCACCTCTCATCTAAGGAACATCTTTTTGCAATAGATGGAGACTATTGCAGAAAACTAAATCAATAAATACACAATTGTGTAGCAATCCCAAAAATACTCTATAATGCAAACTACTAAACATGAGGCAAACAAATCATTGTAGAATAGCAAATGGAAGGACTGTAAGAGCCAGAGCAAAAGGAAGTTTGCTATGAGATTGTGTCTCCAAGGAATGTCAGAGTCTATACTCATCAGTTTTTACCAAGATGTCTGCAAAAATATTAGTTGAACAAGGACAGTACTACACATGCAAACATAGCCAGGAAAAGCCTGGGAAGCCTCAACCCTACACAAAGAACCAAAGCACCCAAGGAATGCTGAGAGCCAGAAGATAGTCTTCCTCAGGGAAGAGCACACTAATGAGGTATTCAATATCTAGCCTAAAATGTATATATGAGTAATATTATGTGAATTGATCTGGTGGTGTTGGAATATGTGTGTGTTCACATATATAAATATATATGGAAGAAAAAATTAACTTTAAAACAAGTGCTCAGAGTATTGAAAAAAAAAGAAGAAGACATATCTGGGAGAGTTTGAAGGAAGGAAAAGTAAATGGAGAAATGATACAATTATAGTTCAAAGAATAAAAAAAAATTAAAGACACCTGCTTCTCTTTTCTAGAGAATTCTGAGACTTCAAAGGTAGAAAAGAAAACTTACCTCGAGATGATGGCCTGGTAGAACCACTAGGGATAAATAGAGTGTAGTCAGAAAAGATAGGGTTGAAGCTCCTCATAAGGTGCCAAACCTAGAATCTCCTAGCAGACATCTAGCACGGGAGATCCTAATGGAATCAATTTGCTGTGTAAATTGAGTAAAAGCTGCTTTTCTTTTTTCTCACCTTAATCGTCTTAAACTTCTGCTTTTCCTGGTTATACAATTCTGTGCTTGTTCCATGCAACAAATTCAGGAGTTCATTTAGATAACCTTGTACTCTAAGATCCATGCAACACAAACATATGCACATGACACAAACTCAAAAACCTGAGCCCCACAGAGACAGAGTCTTATTAATAAGTAGGCCAGTCATAAGAATATGTTAGAAAATATGAAAGGTGAATTATAAACATTCTCAATGGGAAGAGACTTTGCCCACAAATAATTGAAAAAGAAACTAGAAATCACTTCTGACTTTTTACCAGACTGCCATATAATGTTTCATGATGGCAACCCTGCTAATTATCCTTAAATGGATATAATGTATTTAGGTTTGAATAATTTCTCTAAAAACAGTAGTATTTTATATTTGGCTTTATAATATATTCATTGTTTCTGACTGGTCTCATGTAGCACTGACTGATTTCATACTCATTATTTATCAGAGAATGACCTTGAACTCCTGGCCTTCCTACCTCTACCTCTCTAGTTCTGGGATTATATGTTTGCACTAACCCACACAGTTTATGCTATGTTGGGGATGAACTCCAGAGACCCATTTGTGCTAGAAAACATTCTACCAACTTAGCTTCACTGCTAGTCCTATATTTTCTATATTCCAATATAATTCCATGAATATTCAGTTTTATATCATGATTGTTGGTATTCAATGGCAGGGTACCTTGGTGGGTATGGGACAAGGTATACTGCCAAGAGATCACACCACACAACAGATCTCACACAAGAGATTTATTGGAAGAAGCAGGAGTGAAAGTTCACCTTGGAGTGGGGACATCTGAGAAAGTCAGAGAGAGAGCGAGAGAAAGAGAGAGAGAACAGACAGACACTACTGATGACAGTTTAGCTACAGATGCTGAGTCCCTGAGGACAGACTAATAGAGTACCTAATTTCTAACAATTTTCACTGAGGTACCTGTCCTCTGAAGTTTAAACTATGATTTTGACCTCATATATGTACCAAAATCTGTATCAGCGTCTCCTATGCTTTCCTCTATAGTTTGATGCCATTATCCTGGTCCCCAGACTTCAGAATTGATGTTGTGTCTATTTTTATAAGACATGTCTTTGACTATAAGATGATGTTCTAGTCCAGTAGGTTTTTTTTTTTCTGTAGTGAAGAAGAAGAAGAAGAAGAAGAAGAAGAAGAAGAAGAGGAGGAGGAGGAGGAGGAGGAGGAGGAGGAGGAGGAGGAGGAGGAGGAGGAGGAGGAGGAGGAGGAG
>CM052711.1:75666358-75708509 GCA_028551405.1 Uromys caudimaculatus | reverse complement strand
AATAGGAGCTAGCATTTGATATTATTATACACTCCAGGGTCCAAAACTAAGAATCATGCCATTCAATTTAGGCTGGATATGACTACATCAATTAAGACATCAAGACAAACGGCCTACAAACACTCATATAGGACAGAGTTAAAAAATATTTCACTGAAACTTTCTTACTGGGTGATTCTAGGTTGTGTCTGGTTAACAATTAAAGCTAACCATTATATGTTCCTAGGAAAGGAGAGGAAGAGACCAACCAGCTACCTTCTCTACCATTTTCACTCACTATTTTTGTTGCTCAAAAGGTAGAAGTGGTTGAGTATTTGCCAATGCACATAGAAAAATAAACTTCTTCTTTTTCACAGTTTGGCCTTACTCATTAAATAATTTTTTAGCTTCTCACATAAAGGTCCCTCAGGGATGGCCTTAGGTAAATCTGTGAGCTTCTCCTCTCTCCCAGAACTTCTCCTTGTTTGTCCTCTCTCACATTCTGTAGAAAAATTCTCATCTATTTCTGCTGCTTATGGAATCTCCATCCTAAATCTCTAATTTGGTATGTGCATGAAAACATTCCCCTGTTTGAAGTTCAAAGGGAAGACTACTATGTTTGTGACCTATTTTTTGTTACAAGTATCTACACTCAGGCAGAGATATAAAAGAAATCACCAGAGAGTTGTTTGTGGTACACAAAATAAAATATGTCTTTCTTGCCACCACTTCCTTTGATGTTTTTAACTGCATCTTAATTTTCATGTCACTATATATTTTTGAACATTCTAAAGAGATAGTTTATGGGGTTGCAGAGATGGTTCAGTGAGTAAGAGTTCTTGTTGCATAAGCGTGATGACTTTAGTTGGAATCTCCCACACTCCCTTGGGTGTGACCCCACCTCACATAGGCCTGGAACCTCAGATTTGTGGTGAGGAGAGATGGAAAATAGCTGGAGTATGGTGGCTCTCAGATAAGCTCCAAATTCAATGGGAAACCTTTCTCAAACAATAAGGTTGAAGACAGTAGAGCCAATCTATTGGCATCTTCCTCTGGCCTGCATACACATACACACACACACACACACACACACACACACACACACACACACACACACACACTTTCAGAGAGAGAGAGAGAGAGAGAGAGAGAGAGAGAGAGAGAAAGAACACTATCTGTCATTTAACTACTTTATTTGTTATATTTGAAAGGCAGACTGGATACCTAGAACCTTGAGGATAACTCTTAGTCTATGATCTCTACTGTTTCATTGTTCAGGAAGTCATTGCCTGCTCTGCTCTTCATTTAGGTGCTTCTCTACCTTTCTTGAAGTAGACATGCTTAAAAATGGTTCTCTGGGTCCATTTCAATAGGTAAAAGCAGCTTGATGAAAGCTAGGTGAGCCAAAATTTTATTTCTTTGAAGCCATGTGAGGAACCACAGATCAGGTACACATTTGCAGTCTCACCTCTTCCATCATTATGATGAGGGAAGACTAAGAAAGATGAATCCCCAGAAGCTAGTGGTCTATATATCACCTGCCTTAACAAGATGGAAGGAAATTACTGACTCCTAAAATTTGTCCTAGGACTGGCATATGTGTACCGTGTGACTCTGTATATGCCATCCCATCCTCTATACATCCACACAGGTTTCTACTATTTTTAGAACTGAAGAATATGCTTAGTGAAGCTGAGAAGATGAAGTCAGAATGTTTAGGTTCAAAGAAAGGAAACATAAGCAATGCAGAGCTCTAAGAGGCCCAAGCATAGCAAACATGGAACTGACAGGTCCTCTTTACCCTCCTTTCTTGCTAAATACAAGATTACATTTGTAAAGCTAGCCACCAAGATTTATCCCTTTTTTGGGCCACTTCATTATGCTGACTCATTGCTGAAACTGATCACCAAGGTCCAACTATCAGGAGGCTGAGGTCTAGCAATCAGAATTCATTATTTTGACTAACCTCATTAAAATAGCAAATTAGAACTTACTAACAGATCCCAACTCATTCTAACATCTGATCCACCTTAAAGCTATTTGCTGCTGCTTCTACCATATCGGGAATTAGCCACCTTTGTCTCTTTGCCTTGCTTAATGATTGTGTGTGTGTGTGTGTGTGTGTGTGTGTGTGTGTGTGTGTGTGTGTGTGTGTGTGTTTGGTTTGAGCTTGGAAAATAGTGTCTGGGTGTGGTCTTTGCCCAATCCAGATCCAGATCCACAGGAGAACACCCTGCCTTTGTAGGTTCCTTCAAGCAAATTACAGGCAAGTCTCAGTTTTCCTCTGTGCTTTTCCCCACTAGCAATCTTATGTTTCCCCCCCTTTAAACAAAGAGTCCAACCTACACAAAATTTATACACAATTTATACACAATGGCAAAATGAACAAAACTTAGTTCCAAAGAGTAAAGAAACAAGTGTGTACTCTTTGAAAAAAGAAGCAGGCTGAGTCCAGTAGGTGTAGTGCTTACATTCTCCTATCCTATACATTGTTCTCTTCTCTGTGGCACCTGTGGGCCAGACACCTCTGGAATGGAGCATGCTTTAATCAGAAGTACCTTTTACTTACAGTTCAGTCAGTTATAGGTAGGTGCGAAAGATTCAAGTGTTTGTAGAAGGTTTGGTTACCTTTGAAGTTGCAAATTGCACCAGGGTAAAGGGGATTAGTGCTTCCTGCATGTACTTCTAAGGGGATCCTGAATCTGGTTTAAGATTGCTGAACTAAAGCCAACCAGCAACCACACCATCAATTGTTATTCGTGTGTTATTTTAGGGAGTCTGTTGGTCATACTGTTACAGAAGTTACACTCTGTCTCATAATTACAGAGGCAGGGATCAATGCCAGAGACATAGATTTGTCAGCTACTCTCTTCAAAACTACTTTTTAAGACATATTAAAATATAAAATCTGTGTGAGTGTCTTTCATTTGAAAATGTAAACCGTCAAGGTAGGTAGTAACCCCACACCAGGGTTTATTAAAAAAAAAATAATTCTACAGATACATGGTACCTGAACACAGGAAATCAGTCATATGACAACATGAAGGTTAAAATATTTAGGTTATCTACATTATGATCTAGTCAGATTAGAGCATAGTTGTATGGGCTCTACATAGACATATCTGCATATTTTGAGTATGATTCTTATTTCTAGGAGCATGTGGTTAGGAGAAAAAACAGACACAATTTTAACATCTATAGCTACAATTCACATTCAAGCAAAAAGTGTCCATCAGCTAAGCACAAGCTAAGGAAAGCAAGGAAGCAATGTGCACCCTTCTAGAGCCTCCCAAAGAAAAGCAACTCTTCTCTGCAACTCCGGTGTCCTGAGGAGTTTAGAGTCTCTGGTCTCAAAATGTTAAGAAAATAAATTGATATGCTCTGAGTGACTGTGTCTATAGCCACTTGTCATTGGAATAATAAAAATTAATTCAGAGGCTAATGCTGATTTTCCTAGGAGCAGCTCATCTTTGACGCAGCATGACTGAAATCCATGACAGCAGTTGTAGGGAATCATTGAGACACTGTGCTTCAGAATTCAGGAGATGAGCTGAGAAGACTCCTAGTGTGCACCATCTGGCTGGAAGACTTTGGAAACAGAAATATGAGTGGATATAATGCATTCCTTAGAGTAAATATCAGTGTTTTATTGAGGGCCTGGGGGTAAAATTGTACATTTTTGGATGACGGTATTGCTTCTCTTCCTTTCTCCTTGAACATTTGTCCCATGAAACAAACCTGGGAAACATAAAGCCAAGTAGAAACTCAATCATCCCTGGAGGCAAGCAGTAACTTCTCCCAGTTGTTAATTCTCAGCTGTAGTAAAGGGGACTTTAATGTAGGGCACAGGAAGTCCTGGTATAAGAGAAGGACCATTTCTCTGATGAATCTAACATTCTTTTCCTATGAAAATTTTCCTGACACATGGTTACTGAAAAATAAAATTTGCCATTAAAATGTTTGCAAATCCTGTATATAGGGTAAAATGTTAAGTCAAGGTAGACTTGTACCCTAAAGTATAACATTCTTGCTTTCCCTCCCACATCCAGTGATTTGAGAGAGGCTGTCTCAGACTCTTCTTCTTGTAGGAGGTGGAGATTTTTTGCACTTATAGTGAATATACCCAGCTTTGTTATATTTTTATTATAATATTTTAACTTTGCTTGCCAGGCATCAAGGAGAAGCTAAAAACTTGTAGAAACCATCTTCCTTAGAAGACTCCACCATGGACTGTTAAAGTTAATGAAAGAATTGCTTCTCTCTACAAAGCTGAGGAGAATTTCATTTTCGGAAAGATTCCTGCTATTTATATGCCTTTCCTGTTATTAATTAAATATATATATTATTAATATTAATATTATATATATATAATTTTGAGCAGATCTCAGCAGAGCTATGAAAATATACTGTCTTGTAGTGAAGCTACATAGACAAATAGATGATTTCTTAATTCTTAATGAAGATTTAATAAGAATTCTTAAAATTATGTTAGTAATTATTAAGCTCTTTTATAACAGGATTGTTATTAAGTTCTTTTTGATATCAAAACTACAATGAGAACTCTGATGGTCCTCAAGTATCACAAGTTAACTGCCTCTGAAATAGTAAGCAGGCATCTACAACACAGAGCATATTCCAATAGGTTGTAAAACCATTAACCAAATTTCAAAAAAAACAAATAATGATTTTTTTTATAGGCGCAAAGACAGAAGATAAAATATTGGCTGAATTTATCTATGCAAAACTTCAATAATAACTTAGTCACTATAGTTATAGTTTTTAACTCTCCATAAACCTGTAGAGATGGTGACAGATGATGAATGTTTAGCCTGATAATTACTCTTAATAGACATGCATGTAAACATTGTCTATGATAAACTTCTTATTCAATTAAGGATTTGAATTTATGTGTAGACTTTTGGTGGACATTTTGCCATGTGATCATTTATTCTGAAAGATATATAAGGGCTGACGACTAAGAGAGCTAAAAACATTGTTTTAATGACTCAAGAAGAACTTAGAAGTAAAGGCAAAGCATTGGGAGTAAGGCATTGCGAAGAAGAGCATTGTTACATCAGAACAGGAGAGAGCAATATGCAAAATGCAGAGGAAAAGAGAAAAAAAATGAAGCTGCAGAGAGAGCAGAAGGAGTAGTCAGGCTTTTCCTTACAATGGAATCAAACAGTTCTTTTCTTATTAGCAAGGCAGGTTTAGTATTAATAAAAAGAACAAAGCTTTCTTCTTACAGATTTCATTTTAATTCATTTAGCAATAAAAGGGTATAGTCTTTTGCTTTCTCTATGCAATAAAGTTTGGAGCTCATTTTTTATTCAGAATAAGTGAGTTCTTTCTGCACTGACCCTTAGTTTTTTGCTCCATATACATATGTATGTATGGATGTGTGTATGTTAAGTATGTAATTATGAGATAGTACGTAAGTTGGGCCCAACTAGTTTGAATGGAAATGTGTGCATGAATCTGTATATGAATTGATGTGAGTTTAATCCAAATATTTTGTGTAAAAATTTTCCCTTCTTCGAGTGTGACTCTCTTCTCCTGGTTTGATAGAAGTTTATTGTTCCACCCTCCCTCCAGCATGTGGCAAAGGAGAGTCATCTGGACAAGGGGGGAAAGGCTCTAGCAATTAATCCTTTACTTTATCCCCTGCTGTTTTAGGATGAGTTGGTAAATGCCAGAGACTGAAGTTTCTGGTTTCAAAGGAACTCAAGCAGGTCAGCTACAGTAGTGTAGTGATTTAAACTTAAGATAGGTAAACATTTTACTAAACAACAGCTCTAAATATCTTGCAAGACCATGTTTTGTCCCTACTGATGCTCTTCCCTCTCTGTTGCCTCAAGAGGAACCAAAAAGAACCACTGGAGCTGGCCCCTGACATTTGCTAATAATAGGTTTTATTAGAATATTTTCATTACAGATATATTAAATGTGTTTTGATCATGATAACCCTTCCCTGCCCACGTTTCTATTCTTCTCACTCTCATATAGCCCTCTCCTCTTCCTAAGTAGTGTCTTTTTAATTTCATGTCTTTTTTCTTTTAGACCTCCAAATGATTCATTGGAATAGTTTAGGAGAGTGTGGGTGAAGCAACATTTATAAGAATGGGGACCATAACAGTGGCTACACAGCTAAATAAAATGTCTCTCCTCTCATCAAACATTAATTATATATAAAATTTCAGGAAGAAACAGGCCTTGTGAGCTCCATGCTCCAGGATGGAATGTTGATGGACAGTTTTGTGTGTGTGTGTGTGTGTGTGTGTGTGTGTGTGTGTGTGTGTGTGTGTGTGTGTTTTGCATGTAACCATAGCTGCTATGAGTTTAAGGACACGATGGCCATTTTACTGGACAATATTATGTCAACTGACATAAGCTAATGTCATCTGAGAAGAGAGAATCTCACCAACCTATTCAACAACAAGCAACAACAATGCTTCCATACAGTTGGGATATAAGATGCTGGAAGGGCATTGGCCTAATTAGTAATTGAAGTGGGAGCATCAAGTACTTAAGGTCACTCCTGGGCTGGTAGTCCTGGGTTCTGGAAGAAAGCAGGCTAAGCAAACCACGAAGAGCAAGACAGAAAGAAGTCTGCCATGACTTCTGCATCAGCTTTTGCTTCCATATTGTATTCTTGCCTGAATTCCTGTCCTAAACTTTGGTAAATGATAGACTATGATGAGGAAGTGTAAGGAAATAAGCCCCTCTCTTCTAAATGTGCTTTTAGTCATGTGTTTCATCAAGTGATAGTAACCTTTACTAGAACAGCCAAGTCATATCTGATAAATATTGTTCCAGGGCACTCCCTCCTAAATTTCTTGAACTCTTAGTGCCCCTGTATCCCAAATGTAACTTTAGTGAAGTTATATGTATACTTTAGGACCTAGTACTTTCTGCATTGCAGTATTTTACAACAGAAAATGGTGTTTTGTGATGCCTCTATTTCAAAGACCATAATAGTCAAATGGTTTCAGGAGACAAATAGAGAACATCTTTTACAATAGTTCATGAGGACATATTTTCAGCTAATAGTAATGAGTGTTACAGAGACCTAGGTTAACAGGTCAAGATCCTAGTAGCCAGTTTGTGTTGTGCAAAACACATACACACACACACACACACACACACACACACACACACACACACACCCAGATGCATACTATTAGAAATTACCTTTTGCTTCTTGGGTTATAGGAAGTAATGTGAATGTCTTAGTCAGGGTTTCTATTCCTGCACAAACATCATGACCAAGATGCAAGTTGGGGAGGAAAGAGTTTATTGAGCTTACACTTCCATGCTGCTGTTCATCACCCAAGGAAGTCAGGACTGGAACTCAAGCAGGGCAGGAAGCAGGAGCTGATGCAGAGGCCATGGAGGGATACTTCTTAATGGCTTGCTTTCTTGCTTCTCCTGGCTTGCTCATCCTGCTTTCTTATAGAACCTAAGACTATCAGCCCACAGATGGTACCACTCACAAGGGGCCCTCAGCCCTTGATCACTAATTGAGAAAATGCCTTACCGCTGGATCTCATGGAGGCATTTTCTCAACTGAAAGTCCTTTCTCTGTGATAACTTCAGCTTGTGTCAAGCTGACACACAAAACTAGCCAGTACATGTGTACAAACTCAAAGTTCACACTGTATTACATATTGTTCTCCCTTATTGGTCCAGTCTCTGGCCCAATTGTGGTTTGATTCATCTATGGGTATACTGATGCTGTTATTTTTAAAGAATACATAAGGGACTGATTAGGGTTCAACTGGTAGGGTGACTGCTGCTCAAACATGAGGACTAAGCTCAGTCCTCACAATACATGAAATCTGGCTATTTAACTGGATACCAATAATTCAAGAACTGAAGACATAGAAACAAGATGATCTCTATACTTCAGTCTGGACATTCAGTCCAATCAGAGCTGAATGCCCCAGGTTCACAGGAAAGAGAGAGATTCTTTCTCAAAAGGTAAGGTAGAAACTGAATGAGAAAACCTACAACTTAAAACTCTAGCCTCCACATGTATAAATATGAAAATATGCTTGCAAAGCTATATGTGGACATAAATACCAGCACATTCAACAACAACAACAAATGCAGGTGTATGGTCAACACCCAGAGGGCCTCCAGTCATATGATCACCTGGAGTGGGAGCCACTATGATGTTCAAGTATTTGGTGGACAGAAGAGAGAAAAAGAGAACAACAGTTTGAACATCATGATGAGAGGTATAATGAGAGATGTGAGAGTGTAAAGGAAGTTTGTTATGGGTACTCTGTCCTGCCACCCTAGGCCATGATGAATTCCCATATGATGCTGCTGGGGACCATGTATTGATCTGTGTCCATGCAGAAGCAGGGCTCTGAATTGAAGTCCATGGCCTATGTTACCCCCAAATTCCATATGGATGGCCCTGGTCTAGGTTGCACCTGGGTCCATTTTATGTCCAAGGTCTATGCAGATATGCTCACAGCCCTCATTGGCTGCAGCACTCTGGAGTGCTAGCCCCACCTCTCTCAGAGAGGTCATAGTTGTTGTACACCAGAGATTGGGCCATTTATGAATCCTGGACAGTATGACAGAGCAGGCCCTGGGAGTATGAGTATAAGAGAGCTCGTCTAACTACTCATCTATCATGAGATGGCATGGGCAGGGAAAAATGTCTTTCCCTACTCACCTCTGGCCATTTGTGGCTGGCCCTGTGGTCACAAAGTTTAGAAGGCTGACCATGCTCCTAACTTGCTACAGCATTCTGGAGAGACAGTCCCACTCCTTTACGGGGCACCACAGTAGATATGGGTGAGACAGCTCCAAGGGCATGAAAGCAAAAGAGATGGCCCCTTGCTGGCTGCAGCATTGGATTGAGCTAGCTGTGATAGTGCTGGACAGCTTTACTTGGTGTTTTAGATGTGGAAGAGGTGGCAGGCTAACCCACTTAGCTACCACCCAGGCCTAGGTCTAGGTCTTTGAGTTGTCCCACTCTAACATTTTCTTCATTGATATGCTACTGGAGCACAGGAAAGGGCCTGTCCTGCAGATCTAAAACAGGGATCTCCATGGCACAGGGAACCTTCAGGATATGAGAAGAATCCCATTGAGGATCCAGTCTTGATGGTTTAACAGAAGCCAGAAGCCTCAAATCAGCACAATGATTCATTGTAATTAACATTTGAAAATAAAGATGTGTGGAGAAATGGTTATACTATGACATACTACTGGTGCCAGAGCAAGATTTTTTTGTGTTTTGTTTTGTGTATTTTTTTTTTTTTTTAATGTTCTTTTTGGGAGGAGGTTGCAAGGGTGGAGGGCAGAAACAAAGGGATAGGGAGAAGAATGGGATTGAGGTGCATGATGGGAAATCACAAAGAAAAAAGTTTTAAAAAAACATATAGGTCTTTGAAAAGAAGTTAACCTTTATGTTTTTCCCCACTGGTAGAAATGATGCTAAGAAATGTGCTATTTCATAGAGTATATATGAGTCTAGAAGGAACTAGAGTTTCATTATGTATGGCCACTGTCTTGTATCCATTCTAGGTTATTCAACTGCAGATCCCTGCAGGGAAAGACAAGGACTCATGCTATCTGACCTGTGAAAAGAATGTGAGTGATCACCATTGCCTGTAGGAAACATGCCTTGCTTCCTTTCTTCTTTCTCCAATCCCTGGTGAAACTGATACAAGAATGTATACATATATAAGACATTCATATATATGATTCTCATGGTTCTCAAATGAATACCCAGTATAAAGCAGTTAAAAATATGGTTGTCACTGAACATCCAATGAAGGTTATGAGTGAGCACAAACTGTGTTGATATAGTATATCTGAGAACCTCAATGTAAACAGTGATGCAATCTGATATATATTTTTTTCTTTATTTACATTTCAAATGTTTTTGCCTTTCCAGGTTTCCTCTTCAGAAACCCCCTATCCCACCACCACCTTACCTCTGTGAGGGTGCTCCCCAACCCACCTACTCCTGTCCTCCCTCCTTGGCATTCCCCTACACTGCAGCATCTAAAATCCTCAGGCCCAAGGGCCTCTTCTCCCACTGATGTACAACAAGGACATCCTTTGCCACATATATGGACAGCAGCATGGGTCGCTCCATGTGTATTCTTTGGTTGGTGGTTCAGTCCTCAGGCGCTCTGGGGGTCTGGCCTGTTGACACTGTTGCTCCTTCCATGGGTTGCAAAACCCCTCGGCTCCTTCAGTCCCTTCTCCAACTCCCCCATCTACTTATTGGCTTTGGAACACTTTCATAATGGAAAGCCAGCGTTTTGGTATCAACTTGTCATGCTCTATGTTTGACAGTGACTTCAAGGTGACTATTGTTCTGAGCTCTTCCACCTGAATTCTTCACTACAGTAAGGAATGATAACCCGTGAGCCAGATAAGCCCTATCTCATTATGGTGCTTTTTGTCAGAGCATTTTCTACACAAAGTTGGAGAGGGAGCTAAGACAAGAATGAATGTTTTTCATTTCTACACACTAAGTGTGTAAAGAAAAAGTCTAGATTTATTACTTTTTTATCATTTTCACACACTAATACATCAGAAAGATCTGACACATTTATACTTTACTGCTGGAATGAGTGTTTTCATTAAATTTTGCTGGTAATTTGGGTATGACATCAGGTCTAAAAATGCCTTTATCTCCCATTGTTTTTCTCGTTTTCACATTTCTTACCTGTGTGGAGTATTTACCTGTAACTGCACCACAAGGGCAGTAATAATAGTGATGATGGAAGCTTAATCTGCTTCCTATTTTCCAACAGGGAAATATGAATACCTTTTCATTAAAGCCCAAGAAAGGCCTTTAAGTTTGGCATATTAAATGCATTTAGGCATCTCCAGTGAATGTGGGTAAGGAATGGATAGCAAAGACACCTTATGAGATGCTGTGAGGATTAAAAGACATAATATATGGAAAGCATTCAGAACAGTGCCTGGCTCCTTCCAATGATGGATTTATACATTCCAGCACAGGAGGGATCCAGCTGTTCATTCATCTTCAAAATTGTAGCAGTAATGGTTAAGTAATAGATATAAAGCACTTGAAATGAATGGAATATAATGAGCTCAATATATCTACGCTGTTAATATACAGCAAAATTGTAGAATTTCTTCCAAGAATAGGGGCTAATATTTTTACAAAGCTTTTGCTGAGCTTTCAAAATTAGCATGTATACACCATATGTATTCACAGAGCAACATTAGGTTTCAAGGCATCTATGTAGTATATAGTCTTTAAATGTATAGTGTTTTACTTTATGTGTATATTTGTTTGCTATGGTATATGTGTATGTGTGAATGAGTGTGTTTGTGTGTGTGTGTGTGTGTGTGTGTGTGTGTGTGTGTATGTGCACAAGCATGTATCCACATGAATGTTTTCAGTGATCCCCAATATACAGACTAAGTATTTTAGTGACATTTCTCCGTTAAAAACTAAAAACTAAATCTGGGGAGATGTGGGAAAACTCTGCTAATTAAAGTTGATGTCTATAATTGATCTTATAGCATTATGGGGCTTGGCACAATATGGAGAACTCCCTTCATTGGCAGAGCTTCTCTTTCTCTGACTTTGTCTGGGAAGTTCAAAATTCTTCACACCTCTACAATTAAATTACATGTACAACTTCCTTTCTCTTGATAAGAATGCATTCAGCTAACACCCAAGATTCCTAAAATGCTTCCCCATGCTAATGAGGCATTTTGGCACTCTAAATCCTCATCCAATGACCTTTGCCCACCTCAGATGTGCCTACCCCCAGTCCCTAAATATATATCACTATTCATATTCACAGGGCTTCCAAACCTCCTGTTCATTGTCTCTGTTCCCTTTGTCCTTGTGGATCATAACTGTGGACAATCCATGAGGGCAGGGGCAGTCATAATAGACCTCAGGAGACATGTCAGCAGGAAACTGGGACTGTAACCGGGTAAGGTCAAAAACTAAGCTCATTGCCAGGAACTTGGCTGGGCTGGCCATGTCAGAATGGTGGGTTGTATTGGCTGACAAAAATGTAGAACCTATCTTATGGCACCACTCCTTTGTTCAGAGTCTTTCCAGGGCAGATAGGGTTTAACGAAGGAGGGCAGATGGGGTTTTGCTTATTTGCAGAAGCAAACAGGGGCTCCAACCCAACATTCACCACTAAAACACAACTGCCTGTATGTTTAGTTCCAGGGAATCTAATAAATTGTTTGAGATTCTGAGAGTACCTGCATGAATGCCGGAATCTCTTAAAAAAAAAAAAAAAAAAAGTAAGTATATGTTTGCAGTTTCTCTATAGCAGAACCGAAACTCTATCCAACCATTTTCTTGAGTCATGGTCTCATTGTCAAACATAGGGTGTGCATAGGCACTCCTTAGTTGCTTTTGGTGAAAGCATTTCTTACTATTTGCTTAATTACAAACAGGGCAAGAGCCTCTCAGTTTCTCCCACCATTTTGTATCCACTTTACTTCATCACAGAGATAAATCCTTGTTTTCAACCTTACCTCTTGACTAGATTCCTGAAATCACAGAGGACAGAAAAATCCTGATGAATATGAAAGTGCATCTGTGAGCAGAAGTAAACATCTGCTGAGAAAACAGGCTATCTTAGGACAATGCAGAAGACCAACTCAACATGCTTAATTATGCATACCTCTCAAGCACTGACCCATCCTTTCTGTTTCTATCTAAAACCCATCTCTGTACACAGAAGACTGACCTCTAGGTATCATTAGTACTCTTTACTTTTTATTCTCACAATGTGGCAACATTAAATACACCACATTTTGCTACTATGCACTGTACTTGTTTCTATAATTAGCATACTAGCATAGTTGCTTGTTAGGGCTGCTCCAGACAGATTTTTTCCCTAATACCATTGGTTACAATTTGCTTTAAATTCACTATTGCTATAGTTGCGTTATTTTACTTTTAGAAAATACTATGTCCAAAGCAACTTATAAAGGGAAGAGGTTTATTTTATTTTGTCGACTTGTTTTTTTGTGTATTAGCTTGTTGTACCAGATAGAGAGTACCTAGAGGCAGCAAGCAGTCAGAACAGGAAGATGACAGCTTTCATCTCAACTCCACACAGGAAGTAAGAAGAACAAGCAAGAACTTGGACAAGGATATAGACCCCCCAAGTCTCTTGTCACATACTTTCTGCAGATAGACTCTACCTTCATAGCCTCTCCTAAATAATGCCACCAATTAATTGAGCCTTTGAGGCTATTTTCTGTTTAAATCACTACTATATGTTCTACAAGCAGGTCTTCCATTCAAAGTTTTGTTTAGCCCCACTAAGTGCTGGGATTGCATGTACTCACTACTGTGCCTGGTCTTCTCTTCCTTATTATTTATATCCTCTTATATAACTATATTTTTCAGATTTTTATTTTTTTCAATAATGTAAATTATTTTTATCTTGATCAAGGTTATTTTTTGTGTGTCTTGACTTGAATCCTGTGGAAAGTATCAACTACAATACACCTCCTTTCCTCATTAGCTATTGAGAGTTGAATACTTTCCTTTTGATTTTACATCACTGCTTTGATGGAGGGGGTGTTAAAAAATTCTAGGCACTCATGCTCATTATTATCATTTATCTAGTAGTATGGGATCAGCAGGATTACATAATTTCTTATTTGTATATTTAGTTCTCTCTCTCTTTCTTTCTCTCTCTCTTTCTCCACCCCCTGTGTGTGTGTGTATGTCTGTGTGTGTCTGTGTGTGTCTGCGTGTGTGAGCATATGTAGTGGCCAGTGGCCAAATTCCAGTGTTCTTTCAGAGGAGGCACCTACCTTTTTGCTGTACTATTTAAAATATTTATTTGAACATGTAAATATAAATAATGAAAACTAAGGATAAATCATCTACATGAAAGTAAATATCAGATTCAGTGGCAACTGTGCAGACTGGTATGAAAGAAATATTACAGGGAGCTGGAGAGAAACTCAGCAACTAAGATCAGAGGATTCAGGTATGGGCACTGCACTCTGACCCCTGGAACAGTAGCAAATGGCAATAGAGTCTGTTGAGGCTAAAGGAAATTTATGATACATCAGCACTTAAAAGGAAAGAACATCAAATCATTTCAATTACAATAACAATGAAAATATGCAAAAGGTTGTGAGAGGGTAATAAAAAATATAACGAAGAAAATACATCAAAAAACATAAAATAAAGGAAACAACTAGTAGCAGCCTTTTTTGACCTCTACAAGCAAAGGATGTACATACTAAACATATTTGCAGGGAAAACACCCTTACAAATAAATTAAACAAACAAACAAAAAAAGTTTTGAAAATGTCTTCAAAAATATCACTATAAATTAATTAGCATTACTATACTGAACAGGAAAAATATATGGAAATTCATAGCAATTCATAACAGAAAAAAATCACTAGAAATTCAATATATGACACAAATGCTCAGATGCTATAATCAGATTATGAAAAAGAAAATCTAATAGCTTGTATTCACAATAAAATGACTAGTCTTCGTTAAGCCTAGTCTCCATTGCTGTGAAGTGATAATATGACCATGTTAACTCATATAAAAGAAAACATTGATTTGGGGCTGACTTATAGGTTCAGAGGTTCAATCCATTATTAAGTTGGTAAGAAACATTACAGCATACATATAGGCATGGCGCTGGAAAAGGGGAGAGTTCTATATCTTGTTCTGAATGCAAACCACTGAAGACTGACTTCCAGGTAGCGAGGAGAAGAATCTACCCACAAAATGACACACTTCTTCCAACAAGACAAAACCAACAAGGCCATGACTCCTAATAGTGCTACTAACTGGACAAGCATATTCAAACACATGAGTCTATGGGGTCAACCCTATACAAACCACTATATTACTTTAAGTCAACTTAGATCTAAGTACAGATGAACAGAATAAATTGGTACCTTAGGGGCTGACTGTCTTCTGAGTTACTTGCTCCCACCCAAGCATCTGCTAGTAGAACTGTCACTTTACCCATAACCAACTGAAACATTGAATATAGAAGATCACTAACAGCTAGGTTTTCAAGAAACTATTTATTTCTAGGAAAATTTTGTGAAAAGTTTTGTGAAAAAGTCCTGCACCTGATAATCTTTAGAATAAACAGATATAAAGTGAGTCCATAGAGTTTGTGTCAACTGAATTTGTGCCAAAGCCAAGACCTAGATGATTGGCAAACTTTTGCCTCCAATCTATACAGCTTAAGTTCATGAGGAAGAGCTATGCATTCTTGTTATAGAGACTGTTTCTGTCGCGGTTGACATGCCCTCCATTCTAGGATGATGCTCAACCTTGCAAAGTTATATCATAAGTGGCTTCGTCTTTGCTTCATTGAGTCTCATGCAATCTTATTTTGAAGTAAAGGTCTTTGTTTCTCACTCAATTACTTACAGTTTTTTGAATTCTTAAATGTAGTATGTATTACATTAACTGAGATATATATATCTGTATATCTATATATATCTATATATATCTGTATATATCTATATATATCTATATACATGTATGTGTGTGTGTTCATATACATGCAAGCACACATACACACACATGTGCATGTACAACTACTGAAAGCACTTTGCCCTTACCACAAGTCCTTCATATAATTTCTGCCTCTTGATCACTTTAAGATTTGCAGTATAAAAGTCATTCTCATGCCTATTTTACTTCATGCTCAGGACCACATATTAACATTCATTTTACAATTTGTAGGTTGGTTGGTTTGGCAATGGAATTGGTATATAACTACACTTCAGAAATGATGCTTATTGGTCTTAACGATCTCAAGTCTGATCAAGTCTTGAGGTGTAAAAACATGAAAACGAATGGTACAGTGTATTAGAAACAACACAGTAGGTCTGTGAAGGGAAGAAGGGGAGTGTAAAGCAGACCATTACTAAGTAGGTCCATTCACTAAAGACTGCAGAAACCACAGCACAGGACACATTCTTAGTATTTTTTATTGGTGAGTGAGCTTCCATTTTCTACTATGCTAGAATCTAATCCTCCTTGAATGGCAGGGCAGACCATCATCTAGCATGTCCTTAACAAGGCACCATTAGAAATAATATACCTTTTTCTGGATAATCTAGGTGAAATGTATCTGTCACCTTTATTCTTAGGCCCTGTTCTCCTTGGCATAAATATTTTTTGGAAACTTTGACTTATCCAGAAGTTTGTATACTACTATCCTCTTTTCCAGAGCACTGCAACTGTTAGCTTAGGAAATGTTTTAGTTAGATGTTTGATAATTGCATTAAAATGTACTTTTCAGTTAACAGGAATCACAGGTCAGTTCTGTCCCAGGATTCACTGTGCTTTTCAATATTTAGAATTCAGTGGGTTTGTTTTCTGGGTGAGAAAATATAAAATTGCACTCTGATTCTGAGTTTCTTTCCTTCATGTTGAAGCAATGAGTTTTTGTGCAGAAACAAGAATTTGTCTTCTGCAGTTATTATTAGCATTTCAGTTCCATATAATAATCACATTTTAGTTCCTTGTAACTTGTTGTTTTTTCCTTTTTGCCTAATCCAGTGTTGCAAATAGGATTCTCTCTCATACTTCTTTGAATATACACTCTTTAGAGATTATCTCCATATTGTATTGGTTTTATCATCCTTTTCTTGTTAAGTTGCAGGAAGTTTCTAGGCATTTTTCTTTTATTAGTGAGATCACAATACAATTGCATCATTTCTCCATTCCTTTTTACTCCTCCAAACCCTTCCACCACATGCTTCTTCATCCTCTCTTTCAAATAAATTGTTTCTTTTACACACACACACACACACACACACACACACACACACACACACACACACACACATATATATATATATATATATATATATATATATATATATATATATATATATATGATTGGTAGCCTAGTCTCTGGGAGCTCCCAGGGGTCATGGTTAGTTGACACTGTTGGTCTTCCTATGGGGTTGCCATCCCTATTAGCTCCTTCAATCCTTCCCCTAACTCTTCAGTAGGGATCCCCAACTTCAGTTCAATGGTCGGATTAAAGTATCTGCATCTTTCTCAGTCAGCTGCTGGTAGAGCTCACAAAGGACAGCCATGCTATACTTCTATCTGCAAGCACAAGATAGCATCAGTAATAGTGTCAGGGTTTGCTGCCCACCCATAGAATGGATCCCAACTTGAGTTGGTCAACTCTTGGCCATTTCTTCAGTCTCTGCTCCATTTTTATCCCTGCAGTTCTTTTAGACAAGAACAATTCTGGGTCAAAATTTTTGAAAGTGGGTTAAAACCCCATCCCTCCACTGGGGGCCCTGTCTATCCACTGGGAGATGGTCTCTGCAGATTCCATCTCCCCACTGTTGGGCATTTCATTTAAGATCATCCCCATGGAGCCTGGGATTCTCTCACATCACAAGTCTCTGGAACTTTCCCCCCACCCCCTCACCCCCAGCTGCTGCATATTTCTGTTCACTCACCTGGCCCTCTGGCCTTCTTTCCAGTCTCATCCAATACCTGATCCTGTCCCCCTTTCCCTTCCTCCACATCTTCTACCCAGATCTCTCTCTCCCTCTGCCTCCCACGATTATATTGTTCCCCCTTCTAAGTGGGATTGAAGCATTCTCATTTGGGCCTTCATTCTTGGTATTCTTCTAATGGTTTGTGGATTGTATCATGGATATTGTGTACTTTATGGCTAATATACACATATCAATGAATACATGCAATGCATGTCATTTTTGGTCTGGTTTACCTCACTCAGGATATTTTCTAGTTCTATCCATTTTCCTGCAAAATTCATGGTGTCCTCATTTTTAACAGCTGAATAGTATTCCATTGTGTAAACAAACTACATTTTCTGTATCCATTCTTCTGTTGAGGGACATCTGGGTTGTTTCCAGTTTCTTGCTATTATGAATAAGGCTGCTATGAATATAGTGGAGCACATGTATTTGTGATATAGTAGAGCTTCTATTGTACATGCCTAAGATCAGTAAACCTGGGTGTTCAGTTAAAACTGTTTCCAGTTTTCTGAAGAACAGCCAGATTGATTTCCAGCATGCTTGTACCAGTTTGCAATCCTACCCTCAATGGAGGAGTGTTCTTTTTTCTATACATCCTCACCAGCATGTGCTGTCACTTGAGTCTTTGAAGTTGGCCATTCAGATTGATGTAAGGTGGAATCTTGGGGTCATTTTCTTTTGCATTTCTCTAATGAATAAGGATTTTAAACATTTATTTAATAGGGAAAAATCTGTCTGACAAAAACATCCCTGAAGAAAAAATGGAGATTGAATAGGCCTCAGAAGACATAAAGGTCTCTCATGCTTATGGAACGATAAGATTAACACAGTCAAAGTGGCCACCTTACTAAAAGCAATCTACAGATTCAATTCAATCCCCATTAAAATTCCAACACAAGTCTGAAATCACTTTTAATATCTGAGCAATTTCTCTATACTCATATTCTTCTATATTTCACAGTTAACTGATATGTAACCATTTGTGTCTTTCTTTTTCTAAGACATTCCTTCATTACTCTTTCTTTAGTTCCTCTCCCTTTTTAAAACCCTATGCCAATGAAGACAGTATTTTCTTATTCACTGGCAGCATTTTTGCCCTTTCCAATACACCCAGTATCCATATTTGAAGTTCTTCTTAGTTTAAGGAAATCTGGAGCTAAAAGGACAACAATTACTTCTGGGAGCAATTTGCTTCATACAATGGAATTCATATTATGTTAAATGTGTATACAATTTATCCTGTGTATATAAGTATACAAGTGTTTGCAGATTTATATATACATGTGCAAGTGCACTTGTATATCAGAAATTAACTTTGTGTCTTTCTCAGCATTTTCCTTAACTGTTTGAGACAGCTAACTCCTTGAAATTGGTACTCAGCCATTTGGCTAGATTAGCTGACTTATCAGCTTTAATGGTTCTATGAGTATACATACCATGCTTATTTATTTCCTAATTTTTGCAAAGAATTCTCATGTATCTCAGGTTGATATCAAACTCGATAAATAACTGAGGATGACCTTAAATCTGATATTCCTGCTTGCACCTTCGGTGTAATGAAACTCTGGGACTGGGTTTCCTCTGTGCTGAAATTTGAACCCTGGGCTTTGAGCAAGTGAGGAAAAGAGCTGTACCAGCTGAACTATATTGAGAGCCCTTAGAGTTCAGTATTAAAGGTCAAGATTAAGATCTTAGGTTTTAAATGTATCACATGAGATTTTTAATAGACACAATATTTCCATACTGAATATTCTTAACTCATGTCCATCATTTGAATGTGATTCATGTTTTCATGTGTTTACAAGTGTTTGCAGATGCATACATACATGCTCAAGTGCACTAGTATATCAGAAGTGAACTTTGTGTCTTCCTCAATATCTTCTTTATTATTTGAGACCTCTTTCTCATTGAACCTGGAACACAGCCATTTGTATAGACTAGGTAGCCTACAAGTTCTAATAGACCTGGTATCTTTTCTGCTAACAATGGGATTTGTGATGCTTGTTACCATACCAGTTTTTAATAAGTTCTGGGAACCAAACATATGTCCTCATGTTTGTATGGCAAGCATTGTCTCCTAGAAACCAGGCTATTCTTTTAAGGACATACAGTTGCTTGAAGTGCCTTAATTTATTGGGTATCTAAGAAAATGTTTCACCTGTGTATAGTTTTGTAAATTTAAGTGATGTTTGAAAACTTATGAATAAATCTGATATCAGCCATTATTCCATATAGAGAATTTAAATGGGAAGTGGGTATCTAATAGCAACACTGATGAAGATCTAAGTGTGATATATACTAAGAAGGTCTAATTATGTTGTCAAAAGCTCATGCTTTAATCCAATGGAGTACTTCTCAGATGCAGGGTTTTTAGAAATAGTAACTTGTAGAGCTACCAAATAAGCACAGGACTGTTCATTTGCCAACTTGTGTCTTCTAGCTATGCTCACTATCTACATACTTGCAAAGCTTATGGTAGAAAGGAAACAAGACAGAAAGCACCTCTGACCTTTGAAGATCACTTCTTATTTACAGTTTTCTCCTCTCTTATGTAAGAGTCTTCTTGGGTGAAACTGTTTATTTACCTGAATCATACAGTTGGCTCCATCCATACAGCACTGCAGCTTTGACAGTGAAAAATGCCAGCTGCTGAGAACCTGAGCTGCTTTGCCTTTGTCAGAAGACAATGGAAAGCAAATGACTTTTAACAGCCTCATAACCCTTATGAGTTCAAGGTCCAAAGACGAGATTGCAAAGGGGTGATGATTCTTGTGGAGTTCAAGGGAAGGAGAGAGTCCACCCTGTTCTGCTTTTTGACAACCATACTCTAAGAAGTGAATTGGGTATTCTGGAAAAAAAAAAAAAGTTGCTTCTTAATAGCATGCTTCCAAGGATTTTTATCTTGTTTTTCCTTGAGTGTTTGGGGACTGCACTCGAATCCGCTTCATTTTGTTCCTTCTTTTAACTTGAATTGGTTCTTCTGATTGTAACGAGATTTATTGTTCTTAATTGCTTCCTTCACAAAGACTGAGGCTAGGGAAGCCATGGTTAATTATTGTGCTATGAAAATTCTTGTGTGTGTGTTTTGCTTCATCCCCGTTTCTTAGTAGATTGGAGCTCATAATAAAGGGTTTAGATATCTCAGATGTGGTGTTTTTCATCTTGACATAGAGGAGGAACTTAGCCATGCAGGCCCAGCCATAATGCTGGCAAATGTGCTGCTGATATTTCCTCCCTCAGCCAACATTGAATCTGCCAGCACAGCTATAGAGACTGCTGATGCTGGACTAGGTGATGGATTGAGCCACTGAGTAAAAAGAGAGTTTCATATCTGGCTACTTGAGAACCAATGAGATGCTGGGCAGAGGTGTGTATAAAGGTTTTCCTGTAATAAGTGAAGTTGCTTTTGCCACTTGCCCAACTCCCAGAGTCTGTGATTCTGCATCTTCTTATCCAACCCCTAAGGGTCTTGGTCAGCATCACTATTTGGCTGTTTTTTTTTTTTAGAAAAAACAAACAGTATGTCCCTGATTACATATATACGTTAAGAAAATTTATTTTATCATACAGTGTTTACCATGGGTTGTAACAAGCCTGGGCAGGTGTGATGAAGATATTCTAGTATCACTTCTGTCTTTACTTTGATCAAAAGGCTTTTCAAACAACTGGTTCAAGAAATTGATATTCCCCCAGGAATTCCATGCTGGTTAAGGAGAAGGACTAAACGTAGGCCAATCAGATAGGAGATTTTTCTCCTAAAAATATACATAACTTGTTAGAATATTTGAGACCATATCTTAACAGTGGACTGTGTAAACATACACAAGGATATGTTGTGACTTAGATGTTATTGGATCTTTTTTTCTTTTCTTTTCTTTTTCTTTCTTTCTTTTTTCCTCTTGGCTATAATGTCTCTCAATCTGACAATTAATTATTTAAACAATGGACCCCAAAGAAATGGGAATTTCCAGTGGAAGCTCCTTGCTGGAGGAATGAAAATACATAAGGTGTCAGGTTCAAAAAAACTCCACTGCCTCAAATACTGGTGCCCTTCCCTTCTAACAAAGGAGGCATTTCCTTATCAATGCCAAAAGGGATAGCTATAGTGACTATTAGCATATCAAAGTGCATGTTGGTCTCCAGGCTCACTCAGTCTCATAAGTACCTGCTCTTCTTCTCCCTTCTTCCTATAAGCTCTTCACCCCTCATTCTTCTCATGTTTTGCCCCTCCACTTTCTCTCATCTTCCTTTCTATTTCCCCTTTCTCTTGGTTGTCTCTTTCTCTTCCTCTCTTGCTCTAACCCCTATTTCTTCTTTCATGGCTAAGTCTAATCTACTGGCCTTGTTCAGTCTACTATTTTCTCTTTCTCCTACAGGTTTTTCCTGATGCCTTTGTCTGTACTCTTCCTTATCTAAAATAAAACTGTCCCCTCAACAATAATTTAAGAGTTCAAGTCAGTTTCTACAAGAGGAGCAACTTGTCTTCTGAACAAAGATTTCACACAGTTTTAACAAATTTTCAGACCATTTTACAGGAGAAGACTGAAATCCAAATAATAACATGTCAATATTGGGTGGAAATACACTCTGACCAATACTTTTTCGATTTGTAATCTCTCAGACATCTATACATAAGGCTCACTTCAGAGTCCCAAGACTGAGGGATGTCACTGAATCACAGAAACCTGGAAAACCTGTTGAATACATTTCTTTTTTTTTTTTTTCTTTTTTTTTCTGGTTTGCATTCCTGATCTGTCTTTTAAAATTGTCTTTTGGAGGATGTGAGGTTGGATTAGCAACAATGACAAGTGCTGGGACTCATTGGATGAATAGAATATTGGTTCTTTCTTCAGTTCACCCTCCTGAGACTAATATAGAGACAAAAAAAAAAAATCACTTAACTGACCACTGGACAGTACCTCAAACAAACATGTAAAGCTTTTGGGAATGTATTGCTATTTTTATCATTATTCATCTCATTATAAAAAAGATTTAAGTAAGTATCATAACCATATAACAAAGGAGAAACTTGGAAAGGAAAAGTATGAGGCTTCATATGATGGTACTTAAACCCTATGTGAGCTTTTAAGACCGATCTGGCCTTAATGTATTTGCTACTAATCATTACTTTTATAAAATTCTGGTATGACTCCTTAAGATTTGTTGACAAAATCTGTGGTGTTCTCTATTACATGCTGCTTGGAGCTGGTTTGCTGTCTTGGTCACTATAGCTTTGTCAGTGATATAGTTGCAGAAACTTGTGATGCAGTGGTCTGTGACAGACAGCCTGGTTCTGGTTGAGCACAGGCTTAAATCCTGGTGACCCAGTAGGGAGTAAAACCCTATAAGGGACGGTATATATTTGCCAAGCTCCTTGGCCCCTGACTCCTGTCTACTACCTACAACCTCAACAGCCCCTTGAAGAGAGATCTGTGACCAGTAATCACATAGGAGCAGCATACCAAACCCTCCCACATGCAGATAAAGTATCTCTAAGCTCTCAGACCAAGCCAATGGGAAGTAACTGCTGTGAGACCCTGACTCATCCCAAACTGTGTATCAGACCATCCCAAACCATATATGAGAGATCTTATCCAGCAAAGAAAGGTATGAGAACTACTCTGTCCTCTGAGAGTTTCTATCATAAGAGCTATAACACTGCTGCTTGGGAAGAGGACTGCTCTCCTGAAATGCTACCAGAAGCTTCCTGCACTCCTCGCGAGCCTGACTCAGTGCAGATCAGTGGGTGCAGCATCTTGGAGCAACTGAGGCGGCAACTTGGGAGACCGAAGTGGAGGTGACTCCGTCCTGCTTGCACTCTCCCCTTTGCTTGAACCCTTGCACTTGACCGGACCAGAGAACCCTGTGGAAAGCCTCTAGCAAATAGGCCCACAAAATCTGTGGTCTGTTTTCTTTTGCAAAGGTACTATGGAATGATATTGTCTTTCCTAGTTCCTGCCTTGTTTCGTGAGATGGCTTCATTGTCCTTCTTCATTCCCATATTTCCCTGTGGATAATGAGATCCACATTGTCTGTACTGAAGTTATCCAATATTCATTTTTTTAAATTTAATATGTATTTAATATACATTTTTAATCATTTACAAATATGTGTGCCTATAAATGGGTTGGTGCACATGTAGACAGTGGTAGGGCAGGAAAGAAGAAAGAATATTATTCTCTGCAGCCGGAGATGGTAGTAGTTGAGGCACCTGAAGTGGGTGCTGGAACTTGTTCCTCTGCCCCTAGCTACTAAGCAATCTTTCAGCATCTGTTTTTTTTTTTATTACTGTGTTTTTAAGTTTTCATTTTATTCACTATAGCAATTTCTATTAAATGAATGTTTTTAATTTTTTTAGCACTTGAATCTATTATATTCTATTTAAGAGTGAATAAAAGTGTCTTTATGCCTACTCTAGTATTTCTGATTACTGCCTTTTTCCATACTCTATTCCATTATAATCAACTAAATTCCATTCCCCCAGAGCCCTCAATCTCTGTCAAACCTAAATTCTGTTAATGAAATTTTGAGGTAGGGTGAACTAACGGAGCTATACTTTCCTCGTAATGGCAACTGGGTTATCTACATACATCTGTGTGGGTATTGAGCCTAGTGTAACTAAGGATGAGTGATAAGTCTTATAAAAGATCTGATGATTAAATCCTTTCACACAGAATTTGATTGTGACCCTGAGTCACCTGTGTCATTGAAAGCTTGATTTTATGAACTTGATTGCCAAGATTCATAGTGAGTCTACCTTTAAACCTACTCATTTTTTCAATAAAATTATTTTGAAATATATGTGTTATTTACTGGTTTTAGTGGTTATTTATTTTGTCTGCAAGTTTCCTTGTGACATTTTGTGATACTTAGTTTTGGTTTAGCCTCACCCAACTTTTCCTCTTCCCTATCTCTCTGTACCCTTTTCCCACTTAAACCATTCCTAGCCCTCAATATTCTTCCCCTTTACTTTTATAACAAATTTATTTATTCAAATTTATTTATTTTCCCATATCTTTGTGTGTGTTTGTGTGTGTGTGTTGATATGTGTTCAGGTATTTGCATATTTTGAGATCTGAGTATAGTCTTGGAGGCTGGTCCTCACCTTCCATGGATTGGCTCAGGAGCTTCTTAAAATTCACTTGATTCTGCCTCCATTTTCACCACATTGTCTCAGAAATTACATATGCTCATATGCTAGTACTCGATTTACATGAAATTTAGGGAATTGAAATGAAATCCTCATGTTTCCGAAGCAAACATTTTATCCACTGAACTAAATCTACAGACTCCATTTTACATGTAAGATACATAAAAACACAAACAAATATGTATCAAAGCCCTATATCAGCTTTCATGTGTGTATTTATTGATGAACTCTGTGTGTGTGTGTGTATGTATATGTATATGTATGTATATCCTAAGACACATATCATTTATGACAAAATATTTCAAATATACCCTTCCCTCTTTTGAAAACATACAGCATTTTATTATATGCCATTACAAAATTGGATGACCACAGACCTGAACTTTCTACTTTTATCTAACTGTAAATTAGAACTCTTTGTTCAAACTTCTCCTATTACTTCTCCCACATCTTCCCATCCTTTTCTAACTAGCGTTGCTATTTCTATTTATGAGATTAAGGTTTTCAGATTTCCCAGTAAGATTATGTGGCATTTTTCTTTCTGAAGCACAGTTAATTCCTTTATCAAAATGGTCTTCAGAATCATGGATTGCAGAGTTAAATTCATTTTACATTGAAGAGCATTTTATTTTGAATATAGATCACGTTTTATCTATTCATTCATTGAATAAATATTTTTTTAACCTTTGGTCTGTTTTGATTAATTCTGCAACAGACATGGGGGAAGTGATGTCTGTTCAACATACTAGCTTTATTTCTCTAAATTTTTGATATTTGGTTTATTTATGTATGTACATACATGTTTATGCCACTGTGTATGTATAAATTACAAGGAAAGGTTTAGAAGCCAACTCCTCACTCCTACTATATTGATCCCAGGGATTAAACTCAGGTTGAGCTCAGGTTTGGATACAGCATTTTTGCTTGTTGAGCTATCTTATCAGCCTGGTATTATTTCTTTAATGTTTAAGTAATGAAACTAAGGATATGTAACATATCTTGATCATCTTCACCTCATGGTGTCCATTTTGTTTATTTATGCAATGGAAGATGAGCCATAGACATAGAAGAAATCTCTGTTTGAAAACAGAGAAAAAATGGGAGGGGAGTATGCTGGAAAGACTTCTTTGTTTATCTCTTTTACTCTAAGGTATGTTTCACGTTAACTGAAGCTAAGAATATATGTATGTGACTAAATACCAGTTGGACATGAAATACATAATGAGAGTATGAGCTAGCTCCAGAGCCTTCAGCAGACATTCTCCATGAAGCAGAGCAAAAAGAGTAGAATACTAAAAGTAAGTGAATAGGAGTCTGTGGAATTTTTCTTGTCTTGTCTTGCAGAAGATGAGGAGGCTAATAAGCTATAGTGAGGAGAGTCTTGCGACAGCTGGCAAAATTAAGAATGTTGGGTGCTGCTGATGCATCTCAGTTCACAAAGTGCTTGCCCTAGCATGTGCTAAGCTTTGTATTTGATTGCTAGTACTACATAAATGATGTGGGACAAACACAAGTTCTCTCTCCCTGAGTTCTAAGAGCTGGGATTGCAGGCATGTACCACCACACTTGAAGCATGCTACACAAGCACTCTGCAGTATGAGCTCCATCTCCAGTCATGTACTCAGCTCCACTTAAACCAATGGTTTCTTTATTACAGGCCTCCCTAAGCAACAAACACAGCCTTTCTCAGTCTCTCTGCTGTGGTTTGGTACTCAGCCACATGATCACTGTGACAGTTATTTAGCCATGTTGTGAGTGAAAGAGTCATATTATTTGTATGTAAAAACAGTCTTCATCTACTAAGATATATGACATAAGAAAGGGAAGAACAAGGAAGGGAAATACTTGCTTCTTCTGTGTGACATTTCTCCAGCCTCGTATTCTGTGCCTTCGAGAGACAGCAAGGAAGCAAGGAATAAATCCCATAACATTGTGAATTTTGATACTAACTCTTAAATGTACTCAGTTCCTTAAGTAAGTCATAACAAATTAAATCTTTAAAATATAAAAGCAAAATACCATCAAGTATTTAATTACTGATTCACTCTATAATTGTAATGCATGCTCTATAAATTTGCTGTTCATATTTTACTATATTATTTTTCAAGCAATTACATTTTTACTGCAAATTTGGAGGATTCACTTAATACAATTGCTAAGTACAAATGAGGTACTAAGCATTTAAATGAGGATGCAATCAAATGAGGCTACTTCTTTCTTGTCCTGTTGAAACAAGATTATTTTTAATATATGATACTTATTAAAACACATTTCAATTATTGTGGGAAATTTAAATTATGCAAGCTTTCACATATAATATTGCTTCCCAATATGATTGACATTTTCGAGATGGTAAATAACATTTTGTGTACTTATTACTTAAGTACTTTTGATTTTGTAAATACAAGATTAATTAGCTAAGATCAGCCAAACTATGTTTAGGTATTTGGATTAATCAGGTATTCTGTCTTATCTGCAATATTGATAGGAATGTTTAGCTCCCCTACCAAGTAAGATGAATGGCAAAGATGAATACTGATTTTGCTATAAATTGCAAATAAGTACAAAATTTATCTGTTTGGCATCACCAGAAATACAGAACATCATTAGCATTTCAGATTATTTCATTCTGATTTGCAGAATTCACTGGCAATGTCAAATAGCAACGTTAAAAATCATGTTGAAAAATATCAAGAACTTAAAAAAAATTGTGTGTGTGTGTGTGTGTGTGTGTGTGTGTGTGTATGTGTGTGTGTGTATGCAAAAGCATGTATTGATGTCAAATGACAACTTTTCTCCTTTCCCCATGTCAGGAATAATAAATTGAACTCAGGCACCAAGCTTGATAGTCTGTGCCCCTACTTGACTCTGGCTTATATTTTTAGTATTATTTAAAATACTACCAATCAGATGCCACTTTTTTTTAATATACTGAGCCTTTTAGTTAAAATAATTTCTCCATCACAAGAATGGCTTGACATCTGGATTTGAATTTTGGCTGATGAGAAGATAACTAATACCATCGCCTTTCTTCATGTGAACTTTATTTACTTTTAGATGGAAGCTCATGCATGCCATATAGAGCTAGAATTTACCATCTATCAGAGAAGAAGCTTGAACTTCTAATGCTCTTGCTTCTATTTTTCAAATGCTAGTATTACAGGCGTCTCTGGAGGTGGAACACAGGAAATTCTGTATTACACAATCTACATTCGCAAACCAATTTACTATCATTTGATATAACTTTCCAAATTTCCACCCCTTATCCCACCTCCCAGTCCCTGGTTCTATTATCACTTCTCTATTACCTATATTCTACTATCACCTTCAGTGATGTCAGCTTTTCAGATTCCATATTTTAGTGAGCTCATGAAACAGGCTTTCAAGTATTTTCAAACAGTAGTTAGTCGAATCTCTGCATAGCAAGTGTTACAAAGGTCAAAAGTCTTTTGCATTAGGTATCTCAATAATCAACATCAATAGCTACCGAAAAAGGTGTTTGAAAAGCTATACCAAGGCCCAGCCCAATATTTGTGTTTCATTTTTAATTTTCTCCCAAACTAATCATCCCTTTTAATTTCATTCTGTACATAGATTGGTTCACACACACACACACACACATACACACACACACACACACACACACACACAAACGGGGGGGAAGAGAGAGAGAGAGAGAGAGAGAGAGAGAGAGATTATATAATCTTTGATCATATTGTTTTCTCTTGTCTCCTTCTTCTTCTCATTAAACTGAGTTCTTTTCCATTCCAACAACCCCCCTCCAAATACCATGCCTTCTTTGCTTAAAAATGGCACATTTCATTTGATTAGTTTTCCTCATGAGTTTCATGAAAGGGTCATTTACCTAAGAAAATGAAGCTTGCCTCTGTCTGCCTTAAGGACACCCACTAAATCAGCAAGCATTAACTACTTATTGTTCTATGGGGAGTAGTGTGTCTCACTTAAACTTTTCTCCTTCCTATAAGATGGAATGCTGTTGGAGCCAGTCTTCTACCCTTGTACTATTATTCTGCACTTAAGGATAGTTATGAGTTTGGAGATATACTGCATCTTGTGGTAAATAAACTTTTAAAGTAAGCATGTCTTGTATAAATTTTCAATTTTAATTTTCTCTAATTTTCTCAATTATTCTTCTAATTAGATCATGGTTATTATCCAGCTAATTTAGCTTTAATTATTATTTTCTAATATATTAGTAGGAAGGGACAACTTTAATCAGTTTTTCTTATCTTTTTTTTAACTTCCAGTTTTCCCCTAAGGAACTTGGGGTAAAACTAGATGTGGTTTTTATTCAAAAAGAAAATATATTCTTTGAATAAAAATCAATCCAATATACATTACACAAAGATATAGATAGAGAATGCTATCCTCTTCCCAGACCTCTGCAGAAAATCTGAGAGACCCCAGGAAAGGCCAGTTTTTAATTTCTGCATGTTTTGGACCATATTTGGAGATACTTAAACCTCCCAATGATATTAAATATAAGGGTCACTCAAACTGTACCCCAGAAATATTTTCTAAGCCATTGATCTTTTTTCTAATTGACAGGACAGAACGCAGAGTTTTAATGTATTTGGTTCTGCATTTTAGCTGCTCGGAGTTAGACTATGGTCATATTTTGAGGAAAGAGGCAAAATATGTGCAATTGTGATGACATTTCAATCCAGAGAAATAAGAAATTAAATCAGTGTGAAGACTGCATAGTGTTGGTTCAGTGTGGCCACTACATAGATGAAAGCCTGCCAGGACAACTTTTTGTATTCTTCAATTAAGGTAGTAGTGTTTTCTCTTGTTGATAGTTATAATACACAATTTTGGCAGATGCCCAATTCAGTTAAACAAGATTTTCAGGGCAGTCTTATGAGATATCTAGCATATTTTATCATTGCCCATGAAATTACTCATCTATATTTTCCAAAATGTAGATTTTTATGAACTAAACTGGCTTCAACTTTATCTACTTTATCCAGTAGCAGATTGACTCTTTTGTTAAAAATAGTCAGTTCTGTCTGCTAAGCTATATCAAATTCCAAAGGCAAACATTCCTAGAAAATATTTTGACTACATTCTGTATTCACTCTGAAATAGAAAGCAAGAGCTTATAAACTTGTGACTTTTCTCTGCCTCTGCAACTGTGTCTCTAGCTTCATACCACAACCCTTTCAACTATGAAGAAGATACCAAGAGATGAGTGTTGACCCTATTATAGTGTTTGCCATAGACAGATAGTTAAAAGTTCATAAGAGCTGACAAAAAGTTGCCCTCTGACCACTAACACATACGGTAATGTACACACACACACACACACACACACACACACACACACACACACACATTTGTACTTTTCATTGCCACCCCTGTATCAAGGTCAACATAGCACATTATGAATACCACAATTACTTAAAGAATAAACTACTGTCTTAACTTCCCACATGCATAGAAAGTAAAATGATTTTAAAAGCCAAAGCCAGTTCACTTTATTGCTTCATTCTAAACCATTCTGTTGCATTTTATGCCATGGAAAACCCATAGAACCTCTAATCTCCAGTGTCCCATATTCTCTGCCACTGACACCATCTTGTTCTAAGTTGGTTTTGCATCATTGCACCTCAGTGGCTTCCTTACCCTAAATATAATCTTTCTGTCAGGAAACCTTTGCATGTCCTTTTGTCTGACTTAATTATTCTTTCATCTGTTGTATACACAAATTATTTTTTCATTTTCTCCCATCTTTATTCCAGTAATGCTCTCCTGTTGAGTTTTCTTTAATCATCAGACACTTTCCATCAATGTATAAGCAGTCAACATAGAGTGATGTAAACACTTACCTTAGCATTTATTTGTTAATACTTAAACCACTTCAAGTATTGTTATTCTACATAATACCAACATTAACTTTTCAGGCTAATAGTATGACCTCTTTCTTTCTTGCCCTGCAGGTAAGGTGCTTCTATTAGGAATTAGAATTCCTGGAAAGAAGCTATATCTAGAAAGACTAACTACTTAAAACTGCAGTGATGTAGAGACATAAGAAACTTGCAGGTCCAGAGAGTAATTACTCTATCTCTGACTATCTTAACCCTCACATTCCTTTGCTCCCTTCTATGTTATAATCAACATCTTGTGATTAATAGATGGAAACCTTTTGGAATCTATTACCTTAATAGACCACTAGCTTCCACCAACCAAAATAGTAAGAATTTAATCATTTAGCATTTGGGATTCTAGAAAATCTCCCCACATCTTGCAATAATTACCTCTTTGATGTATTTATTAATGTATTCTAAATTTACCTTTACTTGACTTTCTCTGTTCTATAAAACAGTAGAACTTTATGAAACAGTTTTCAGGTTGGAACATGGAATTGGGGAACACCTATATTAGTGTTCCTGGGTAATGGTCATTTATTATTGCTACAGATTAAGGTGTCTTATTTCCTTTACAGTGAGACTAGTATTGTGACTTTTGGCACCATCAAGCATGGGTTTGATTGCCTAAGTGTGGATAAAGTTTGATCCTTCAGGTTGTCCTCTGACTTATACACACCTGCTCTGGTACACACACACACACACACACACACACACACACATACACACACTAAATACAAATAAAATAAAAATGTAAAAACAATTGGCAGGGAATCACAGGAAGCTTTTTCCCACCTGTATATCGAGTAAGTAGACCATGCATGGCAGGAGACAGAAGAATGATAAGGTTGAACAAACTTTCTATTTTCTATCTCTTTCCTCTAACAGCTGCAAAGAATTTCCAGCTTTCCTGTTCTTTAGCTTTTCTCAGAAATCATAATAATAAAGTCCTTGACTCAGTTTTTAACTTTGTTTATTAGCAAGACAAATATCCCATGGAAAGAATCCTCAGATTCCCCTGTAATAGTATCCAGGACTTTGCTAGCAGTTTTTGTGTTGTACAACTCAAAGTAACATGGACTTCCCTTTGTGAAGGGAGTAACAGGGCTTAAAGAGTCTAAGTAATTTGATTTCACCTCTCAGTGAGTAAAAGATAAAACTGGATTTGATGTTCCCATCTGACCAAGTGCAGAGCCAGACTCCCAAACACAATGCTGTTCCAATGAAGGAAAGGTCCAAAAGTGAAATGTGCTAGGCAGATGACATGTGGTTTATGTGTCTTCAATTGAGTGATACCATTTGTTACAGTCAAACTGCCAATTTTCTAATGAGCCACATTTCGTTTTTGAGACAAATTTTTGAAACATGAACTGAGTTCAGTCCTTCAAGGGCAACCACTTTGTAGAGCAAAATACTAAATGACACAGGATAGAAAGAAAGGGAGATTAGGGAACATGAGGAAGGATGGAAAGTGTAGTTGAAACCTCTCACCACCTGAGAATTCCACCCATTGCAATCATATCTGGTGTGAGGAGACCCACAATGTGGTCTCATTCAAATTCCTTAGCAACTTTTTGAAGACACAAATATACACACTTAAAAAGTAATTAACAAGTTTTGTAATTTTTGAGAAGGGGAGGAGAAAGCCAGTTAAATAGTGATAAACTTCAGCTTTTCAACTCTGTTCTGAGAAGGCACCCGTAACACCTTTAGTCAATATAAACTCCCATGGCATATATTGTTTCTGTCAGGCATTTTGTCATAGCAACAAGAAGCTAACAAAAGCAAATACTTATTGTGCAGCTATATTATTCTCTGTGTTGGACAGAATTTAGAGAGATATTGTTTCTTTTCTTCTGGAATTTGCTTCCACATGATGCAGGTGGTCTTACTGCCTTAAACTCCATATCAAGCTTGTGTCTTCCTGTCTAAAAGTGAATTTACCCATTTCAAATCAAGCAAAAAAAAAAAAAATCTGTCACAGGTGTGCCCTCCATTTCTGGATTGTAATTAATTTCAAAAATGGTCAAGTTGACAAACAAGATGAGGCATCAGAGTGCTTAGGAACTGGTAGAACCATCAATATTTATAATGAAGAAAAGAAAAAAATATCTTCTTTAAAAACCAGAAGACAGGGCAATATATTTTTTCCAAACATGCAACTTTCTGTCTTAGAACCTATGGAGGCAAAAGTTTGTTTAAAGAGCAGCTAAAATATGTTATCACATCTGAATAATATGATCCTGCCTGTTAATGCATGACTAAGAAACAGACAGTCCTGAGGAAATCATGGCAGCAATATGGTCTCAACTGTGGGTGCTTCCCTGTGTAGGACAACCTGCAGTAAAGAGAAAGGCTAGCAAGGAAGGACTGTGCACAACATCTGTGTCTCATTACAAAGTACAGATCATAAAATATAAGCTTATACTTGTATTGAGTAGCAAGTGAAATCAGAAAAAAAAATTAAGTCTCTGTAGGTTCATCCAATTGTTAGAAACAGCCCTAGGGCAGGGGGAACTGTTTCAGGATAAGATAGAGGTGTGATGTTTGCTAAACATGGTGTATTGTGTTCATATGAAATGTAATTCTGTTACTATAACCCACACCATATTCTTCTGTATGAAACTGGCTTTTTCAATCTGTGGCATTCACATTAGAACATTGGAACAGCCATGAAAAGGAAACATTTAGGGAACAACTATCCTGAACATGTATAGTTATGTTGTCCTTGTTATTATTCTCTAAATGTTAGGAATTCAAAGAATGTTCTCCCATCTAAGTACTAATGAGATCTCAAACTGCTGAACTGGGATCAGATGAAATATGTCTCTTTCAGAGAGTTATGGCCATATATAGTGTTTTACTGCATCAGGAATTACAAGTAATTCAGGGAACCTTGTAATGATGTTGCATATATCTGCATATTAAAAATTTATGTCATTTTATGAAAGGGACCTGTGTATCCCAGGCCATTGGATTCTGGGAGACAATTCCATGTTGATCAAGGGAGGGAGGAAAGCTCAAGTATTTATGAAAGCATAGCTGAAAAGAATGGATCTAACAAGCAGTGTGTGTTGGTCAGTATTGTCAACTTGACCGGATATGGAAGTGCCTTGGAAACAAATGTCTGGACATGTCTCTGAAGGAGTTTCTAGATTAAATTAACTGATGTGGGAAGATCTATCTTGATGAGAATCACACGAATTATGGGGTGGATAAAAATGTATGAAACACGGAAACTAAGCTGAGAAGTGATGTTCATTTGCTTCATGACTGTAGGTCCAATAGGGACAGCTGCTTCATTCTCCTGAGGCTGTGTCTTGCGCACTATGGTAGTATGTACACTCAAACTGTGAGTAAAAATAAATGCATCCTTCCTTAAGTCATTTTTGCCAGATATTTTCTCACAGCACTGAGACAAGTAACTGATACACTATTCAATGCCAGTGATTCTTCATGCTGAAAAAGATTCTGCTTGTCTGCTAATTATACAAATCAGGTTAAGTAACGTGTCAACATGAGAAAATGTCATTGTGTCTAAATAATCCACTTTTATTATTTAAAATTGTTTTTTGAAGATATTTTTAAAGCTATGGAATAAAGAATAAAAATAAATTTGCTTATTCCAATTAACATGAATCTAATTATTCTAATTACTGATAAATAAACAAGTATTCATTCATGAATTAATAAGAATAAGCCATAATTATTTGTCTTGATTGTCTGTGCAGGTGAACTACTTGTCTTGATTGCCTGTGCAGGTGAAGGAACCTAGAGCCCTGGCAAACCAATCTCACACTGACACACACACACACGCACCACACACACACACACACACACACACACACACTGCAGTGTTCATGTATGTAGTGTTTGGATACATGCATGTGTTGTATTTGTACACATACATGTGATGCTGGATTGTCTTTTTTTTTTTTTCTCTCCATCTTACTTTATTTTGAGGGCATAGTTTCCCATTGAATTCAGAGTTCACTGATTAGCTATGCTGAAAGATCATGAGCCCTGTGGGTCATCTTTTTTCTCATCCAATTTCACCAAGCAAAAGGAATAAGGACATGTGCCACCATAGTTATTTATTTTTTCTGGGGAGGGGAGGCATGCTCAGGATCTGAATTAAGGTCCTCATGCTCATATAATAGACACTGTTTGGCTAAGTCATATCCCCAGATCACAGGTTGATTTTGAAAATGTCCATACCAATAATATATTATTTTATATCCATGATAGAGGCATGTGAGATAGTGATATATAGTTTCACAGTGAAGGCCGTTTAGTGAACTTTAATTTAATTTGTTCTTGTTTTAAGATCTTCAAAATTTGGGAGAGTTACTCTTTGGAAAACAGCTCCAGATACTTTCTAAACCCATCTATTCTAGAAAGCCCTAATACCAAAAATATAACAGTATATAGCGATGAAAACAAACCCCCAGTATCTAGAGAAAATCATGTGTTTTTAGGACTCTGTTGTTAGCAATGACATCTAATTCCTTAATAAAACATCTCTAATGAGATAGGAATCTATTTTCTAGAAACATTTTTAGACATCTGTGCTGTCTAGATTTAGGTCTATTTGACAATATTTGAGAGAAGACAACCTCAGTTGAAAAAAAAATGTATCTACAAAATTGGATTGTGGAACAGCCTGTAGAATATCTTTTAAATTTGTGATTGATGGAGAATTCTTTCCCCAGTTTGGGTGTTGCCAATCTTGGGATGATGTCCCTAGGTTCTATAAAAAAGCAGGGTAAGAAAACTATGATGAAGAAGCCACTAAGGAGCATACCTACATGGTTTCTGCATCAGTTCCTGCCTCCAGGTCACTTCCCTGTTTGAGTTCCTGTTTACCTTCCTGTAGAGATGAAGTACAATATGGAGGTGTAAGCCAAATAACCATTTCCTCTCAAACTTTTTTTTTCAAGGTATTTTTTGTAGCAATAGAAATCCTGAGATAATATTCAACTCAAACAAGGAAGCACTATGCCAAATTTAAAGTAAATCCATGAGGTAGAGTATGAACAGTGGTGGCTGAATCAGCAGTTAGTACCTACAGAAACAACAACAGACATGGAAAGTACAGGTGCTAAAAGAAGTTTTAAAAAAAGTGATTGAGGTTAAACACAGAATGGTGATGGGTTGCTGAGCTTTACCCCTGTGTGATTCTAGAGTTGGGTACTCAAAAAGAAGATACTCTGTTTAATCATTTTTAATTATTACAGGTCAGGTCTCATGTCTTCACTCTCTTCAAACACACCAATCAGCCATAGTTGACCCTGAAATTCTGATCATGATCCCTCCACCTCCAAAATGTTGGGATTTCTGTCATTCCACATCATATCTAGCATATGTGTTGCTGATGATTGAACTCCGGACTTTGTATACATTAGGAGAGCACTTTGCTAAATGACCTACATCACAGCATGCATCTCAATGTTATCAAAATGTGGAGTGGTTGAAAGACAAGATGATGCATTAACAGTTGTCTCTGACTTATGTTTATTCCAATTTCCTTCTATGAATCTTTTCAAAAGACTCTGCAAAAGACATTTTTCTATTTGAAATTGGGGAACATAGTGTTGGGTTTTGACACTTCTCACAATTCCTGTCCTTCTAAATAATTTTTGACAGCTAATTAGTTTGATAGCCATTTTCAACCCCTAATTTTGGTGATAAGATGCATGTCTTCATAGTGTGCACTTACTGCTGTGCACATCTGTGTTCAAGATTAATCTCCAGATTGTTTGAAATTAGCATCCTTTTAAAGGCAAACAAGGTTGTAAGGAAAGGCAAGAATTTAAGTGATCTTTGGTCTTACTGATACTGCCTGAGATGACAATAGGAAAGGTCTTTCCTGGCTTTGCAAAGAGTGAGTTTATTCAGAAACACATAGAAGCAGAAACTTTTAACAGGAATATTTGTTGACTTTTAAAGTTTTAAACTCACATTTTTGAAGGATATATTATATCAACATAAAATACAAATATATATTGTGAATGAAATGAAATATTTTACTAATTTTGGGATACTTGTATAATGAAAAACAAGATAAAGTAATTGCTTTTTTTTCCTGTTTTTGAGATTATAATATCTCTTTTCTCTTTTCTCCCTCCATGTTCTCCAATATATACCTATCTACCTCATTCATATTCGTAGGCTCTTTTTTACAACAGTTTTGACTGACACATATATGTATTTCTGCATACAGGTATGTTCTGATATGCCAAACTCTATTCCAAACTCCCAAGCCAATGCTTCCAAAAAACATTTTGCAACAGACTGTATTCCCTTTGAATTGATCGTTTGGTACTGAATAACAAATTGGTATGCTCCTCCCCTGAGAAAGAACCTTCTTCCACTCCCAGATCTTTGCATAGAGTTAAGGCCTTATGAGCTCTTTTTGTTCAATTAGGCACATTCATTGATGTTGACCTTGTTCAGCTCACAGTTGGGCAGTCATTTTGGTGATACTTTATTGATGTGTTAGTGAAGGCGACTCTAAAACCACAAACATCCTAAACAAGCATCATCTTTAACAGCAAAGTATATACAAAATAATATCTTTTTAAAAACTGTATTTATTTATTTGTTTGCTTGCTACAGGGAGGAATATAGGGCACAGTAAAGATATGGTGGTGAGAGTAGTGATCAGATGACTACACACAGTGGCAATTTTCCCTTCACCACTGTGGGTTACAGGGACTGAAAGATATTCAAGCCTTTACCAGATGGGCCATGGCACTTGCTCAAAACTTTTGTATCTCAGGATTTAATGTGTAAGAAAGAGTCAACAGTTTTCTATCCCTTTCAGAAGCACACCTTATTTCTCAACATTTAGCAGTTTATTTTCTAGGCCATGAGTCTCTGTCTGCAATGTGAGATTTGTAAGGAGAAGAAAACAACATAAAATTGTGTCTCAGAATAAACTGAGTGTAAGTGTACAGCTCTTTTTCAAGAAGAAAAGATCAGATAACACAGACTATATTGTACTCAATAAGAGAGAAAGGTCTGACAATTTTTACTACATGTTCAAATTGGACTTTAGTACTTCTAAGGTAGTCATCAAGTGGTCTGCAAACTGCTAGAAGAAGGTTCTAAAGGGACATCCTATGTCCCTTTCAAATTTTCCACAGTCTCTTGATCTATGACATGGACAGGAGAGGGGATATAGGGGAAGATTGAAAACAGAATTTGCAAATTTTTATAGTTTTTGTCTGCCCAACACATGATATACATAACTTAACTGCCTATCAACGTGATTGGCCGAACACAAAAGGTATTCAAGGACCTCCTTGAGTACAAAAGGTGAAAGACATGGAGAAGCCCAATAGAAAGTAGCAGAGGCCGTACAGGGATCAGTAGAAGCCAAACAGGCAGCAACAGAATTTGAAATGGTAGAGATAGAAGATGAAAGGAAGCAGTATCAAGTCTTCTTGCAGATATCTGAACTCAGGGAAGCAGTCCTACAATATTGTTTTTCTTTTGAGAACTGGGTAGTGAGTATCATAAGTTTAGCAACCCCCTAATTCTGCTATTGTTACAGCAAGGCTGCCACACTTAAGGTATGAACTTGTGAACCAGATTTTGTTACAAAGGTACTTTGTTTATGAAGACTAAAATTGTAATTATATTTGAGTTTCAATTGTCAGTAGAGTTGCTCTTTCTTCCCTGTAACTATTAAACAAATGGAGCCAAATCACTTCCTGCTCTTTCAAGGAAATGGAGTTCAGTTTTCAGCAGCCATTCTGGGCAATCCAAAATAACAAGGTGGAGAGCTACATACAAATGTGCGCGCGCACACACACACACACACACACGCACACACACACACACACACATACACACACACATACACACACAAACACAAATAAATTCATCAAACATTGAAACTACGTTCCCTCTGAATATGCTTTCTTTTCCAGAAAATATTTATCTCACATTTAACGATGTATTTGGCAATCTAGCAGGTGAAAGAGAACTATGGTTTGCTTTTCCATTTGAAGGTCTTAAAAATAAGCAAAACCAATTTTGATTGGCATTGCTGAAGAGACCAAGACTTATATCTATCAGATTTAAAAGGGTAGGACTATTTCCTATGAAATTGAGATTGACATACACTTCAAACTGACTTGGCCTTTTTGATGTAGCAAAAAGACAAAGACAAAATAAAACCGATTAATTTACTTCTGTCTGTCTTCATGGTAGGTAATCAAACTCATCCTTCTTTATAGAAGCAAACACATGTCCCACTGCTCTCTGCTAAGATGCCTTTATGCTTTCCCATTTACTCTTCATTACACCATCAGGAAAACAAAGTTACATGAAGGTTAACTGAAAATCTCTTCTCTCCATTTATATTTGGAGTAGGTTTCATTTGCACTTCAGTCATCTTCAAAATAAAGAGGAGTTTACTTTTTATATTTGTAAAAATAGCTCAAATGAAGATCTTGTTTATCATCATTTAGGAAAGGAATAGAATGGTTATGTGAAAACAATTGTAAGTCCTGTAATGTCTACTCTTCCAGGCAACAGTGAATAAATAAATAAATAAATAAATAAATACATTTAAAAAGAGCTTGGAAGATGGGTCAGTCATAAGAGCTTATACTGTATCCCTGGAGGACCTCCATAGAGTTCCCAGAATTGGGTGGCTCACAACTGCCTGTAACTGCAGTTCAAGGGAATCTGCTGCCCTCCTTGGGCCACTGTGGTCACTAATTTCATGTGCACAAATGTATGCACACAATTAAAAATGGAAATATAAATCTTTAAAAGTTTTATTTACAGAGAATGAGGATGGAAGTGAAAGCATCAACTAAAACTTTCTGGCATCAAGAAAAAGCATGGAGGCTGGCCCATACTAGGCTGGTGCATGGGAGGCTGGTGACCGGAGTCTGGCAGATGGGAGGACATGATCCTAAGCCAAGTCACTGGCAGCAAACTTTATACTTGGTTATTTTTATTTTCCTACATTTTTTGCTAACATAATTCAGGGCATATGTTTTCTAGTTTTGAGTTTGTATTTTCAGTTTTGTGGGTTTATTTTATTAAGATCTTCAAGGGTTTTTTATATGTTATTTTATAGATAATGTTTTGTATATTCCAGACTAGTCTCAATATCTGTATATATCCAAATACGGGCATGAACTATTTGATCTTCTTTCTTTCACCTGTCAAACTCTTGGACGACAAACCTGGGCCACCATTCCCCATTAATGTGGTACTGTAGATAGAACTCAGGGTTTCAGGCATACTAGGTGAGCATTTTGCCCATTGAACTATATCTTCAGCCTTTATTTATTTTTATTTATTTATTTTTTTGGTTGTTTGGTTGGTTTAGAGACAGGGTCTCATACAACCCAGGTTGGCCACAAACATATGAACCTCCTCCCTCTACATATCAAGTCCTGAGATTATAGGTATATATCACTCTGCCTGGTTAAATCACCATATAGCATCAAAATTAGCAGGATTAGTGAGAAAAAATTGTCGACACTCTTAATTAACATAAAATATAAGGAGAAAGAGAAAAAAGTAGTAATGAAAGAATTTCCTAAGAAGAAACAGGAAAACAAATCTGCCAAAAAAACAGTTTACTGTGGAGAACTCAAGACTGGAGAAATCAAAATTCAATTCCTAGGACTCATGGCAAATGGCTCACAACACCTGTAACTTGAGCTCCAGGAAACATTTTGCCATCCATTGTCCTCCATTTGCCTCTACACATAGGTTCACATAAGTACACACACATATACATAAATATACAAATTTTAAAATGGATGCACAATATGAGTAACAAAATTAAAAAGGTAGTTTTATGTAACAGCTGGCTGCCCGCCTTGCCCTGGAGGGCCCTCCCAAGGAAGATTATCCTAGGTTCGAAGTTCCCGCCAGTGGGTGCTCCATGCTGTGGAAGGAAACCGTGGAAGAAAGAAGCAGGAAACAAAGGAATGCGTTGGAGCAAGACTAAATCCTGTTCAAGCTCCGAAGCAATCTTTATTGTTACAATGTTTTAAGCACATTAGGGCGGGAAATGGCAGGGGCGGGGAGAATCCACAATGCGACCAGACATAATAGTATTTGTCCCTGGGCTGGTCGTCTAATCCGGCAGCAGGCTGGGGAGGGGTAGAGGGAATATCCGCTGTGAGCCGAAACTCTTTCTGTTACTAATCAAGCCAAGCCTAAGAGTCAGGGCCGAGAGGAAACTCCTGCTGAGCAATCCGAGACACTGTGGCTAGCAGACTTAGTCAAAACCTGGGATCTTTCGTCCAGCAGATGTGCAAAAGGCCAAGGCCTTTGTCTTCGACAGTTTTAGGTGATAATCAAGCCAATGCAAAAATGGATATAACATTTTAAGTGATGGAGAAATCAAATAAATATTGAAGAGAATCCAAGGATGCTTGAGAGGAATACTGGATTAAACAAAGAAAAACAAGTTATAATGCACTAAAATAAAATTATTATGCAGAACTGAAATGCTAACAATAGTAACAGAATACAGATTCTCATACTTGTTGTTTCTGAACAAAATCTCATTGCTTCTAAGAGGAAAAAGGAAACATGGAATCGAAGTGCAATTTAATATTTTCTCACACAGAAACCCAAACTAGATTCTACATATTGAAAAGCACAGTGAATCATGGGAAAGGACTGATGTTTGATTGATGCTAACCCTGTAACATGACCTACTAGAGTTACCAACCATCCAATTAAATCATCTCCTAAGCAAGCCATTGAAGAGCTCTGTAACAGAGGATAGCAATGCCCAAACTCCCGAATAAACCAAAGTGTCCCAATAATTTTAAGCCATGAAGAACGCAGGGCTTAAAAGACAGGTATATTTCAGTTAGGTTATGCAAGAACAAAAACATCAGTACTGATAGTGCCTGCTGAATTAAAAGTCAGATCATGGCTCTTCCTGCCACTCAAGGTGTTCAGATCTTACAGTTTGAAGAAATCAGGTCACATCCCCTTGAAGTCCTCCCCTTGGGATCAAGAGTTAACAAAGTGTCATATTGGCATATGTGTGATTCTCATGTATTTTTATGCTATTTTTATGTTTCTGTTACCCTTCTTGGCTCTGGTTCTTGCTGGCTTATCTTGGTACACAAGGGCAAATGGAGCAGAGACAACAGATAGGGGGTGGTAAAATACCCTGTGAATATTTACAGTAACGACAACCCACTGGGACCAGCTGTGGGGTGTCAGACCAACCTTGCTTGATGTAATTGAAGGATTATATAGTTTTGAGGACATGGGCCAGGTACAAAAAAAAAAAAGAATGGGCAAAGTTATTGGCTGAAAAGTCATTAGCTGAAGTCTTATTATACAGAGATGCATCGTTAGTGTGGAGAGGCATACCAGGAATCTCAGGTGCTAACTGAATGTGTCCTTATCAAGAGAAAGGAAATTAACCAAGGCTATATGACATTCCACAGGTAAGGGTTTGTGGAGGGTAAGGTCAGGAAAAGGAAAGCCCTGATAATAAAGGGAGTCCTCCATTTTGCACCAGAACAGAAGGCTAGCTAAGCATGTATATATATATATATATATATATATATATATATATATATATATATATATATATATATATAAA
>CM052711.1:75640541-75665858 GCA_028551405.1 Uromys caudimaculatus | reverse complement strand
GACCAGGGGTAGGGTCAGGCCCATTGACACTCTTGCTCCCTCCATGGGGCTGCCAATTCCCTCTGCTCCTTCATACCTTTCTCCAACCCCTCCATCTGGTACCTCACTCTCAGTCCAGCGGTTATTGTTAAGTGAAACTTAGACATTCTGAACTTGTGGGCTAATATCTGCTTATCAGTGAGTACATACTGATGTTCGTTCTTTTGTGACTGAGTTACCTCGCTCAGGATGATATTTTCAAGTTCCATCCATTTGCCTGCAAATTTCATTAAGTCATTGTTTTCAATAGCTGAGTAGTATTTTCTTAAATAGCACAGATAAAGTGTTTCAGATGGATCAGCATTGTATTAAAATAAAAAGATTGATTGATGACACTTTGGGAATTATGGTTGGTATCACATATCTTCGAAATGCTTAGTACATGTAGAAATATATTATTTATTAGATAAATGAGTGAAATACGAGAGTGAGAATCATATTAATTAGTCTGTTAAAACTCACTTGGGGTAATAATTAATCTAGCTTTCAACAAAAAGATTTAATAAAATTCAAGCAGATTCTTTGTCACAAACCAGGAATATGAAATGTATTTCTTTTTCCTTTAAACCAATGCTATGGACTTGGCCATGTCAAATTTTTACCAAAAAGAATTACTCAAAAACTGCCTGAAGATGTAGGCATTTTCCTTCCCATTAATATTTAAATGATTCTGGGTCTTAGGTAACAGCTCAACAGGTAAAATGCTTGCTGCATAAGCATAAGGACATGAGTTCATATCTCCAGCATTCATCTAAAAACTAGTCAACCCAACACCTGGAAAGAAAGTGCCAGGCCATCTTGTTGAAATGCTAGTTTCAATGTTAGTAAGAGATCCATCCTCTTTCAAAAAAATAAGCTTCAAATAGGTATCTAGTGTTAATCTCTGGGCTCCACAGGTATGCATACATAGATGAGTAAACTGACAAGCACATGGGCAAACACATGCATGCGAAGTGCACACAAAGACACACTCACACAGGTATACACCTGGACACATACACACACACACACACACACACAGACACACACACGCACACACACACACACACACACACACACACACACACATACACACACACACACAGACACACACAAATGGTTCAAAATTTTACCAGCTTTTCCTATTTCTTTTATATTCTATTATAGAAGTCTCTAATAGAGGTCCATCAAGCTGACTCAGTGGGCACAATTGATTTCACTGCATCTGACAACCTGAATTTCATCCATAGAATTCACACGTTGGAAGAAAAGAACATATTTCAGCAAGTTGCCCCTTGTCTTCCAAACACATTCCACAGCACGTAGCCCCCATCAAAAACCATTGCAAATATATAAACAAAGAAATTTAACTATTTACAATAAAGAAGAGAAAAGAAAAAACAGAGACAGAATGACGAATGAGATAAATCCACCTGCTCAAAGGATAAGGTTAATTCATTTTCAGAAAAGTGTTTTTTTCTTGAAATTCTTCTGTTTTGGATTTGATTTATACTTTTTTCTTTTCATAATGTGACTTGAAATTCTATTTAAAAATGACCTTTTCCAAATAGAAAGATTTGCTTTTATTTTATTTTCAAGATTATTAGTATTTTCCCCATTATTAGTTTTTTCCTTTCTCCACAAACATACAGGTATCACAGATTTTAACTTGGCTATTTCAGGATTGAGAATATTATGGCTATATTATTTGATGTGAAAAATAGTATGCATTTATAATAGTAATGAACTGTAATTTAATTAGGATAAAAAGTAACAAAACATTTTAACAGTGGAGACACTTATGTCGTCTCCAGTGGATGCCTGAAAATCACTCCTCTCCTGCCTCATTGAGAATCTCACCTTAGTAAATTGCTGCTTGATTTTCCAATTGTTACAATTGAAATTCTGGAGTTAATATTGAGAGTCTGCAGGTTCCTTAAAGAAAAGTGCAGGAATATACAGAAATACATTTGTTTTCCCTTTTCTAAATGAAACACCTGTTAACTATCTTAACAGAAATTTTCTCTGATGAATTTGGGAATAAATTCTTATTTTAAAGAAAGTCTTATGGCTTCCAAAGCCTAAGCAGCAGAAATAAGTTATTTCAAAATTATTAAAGATTATGTTAATGGCTTTGCTATTAAATTAAAAAAAAATCAGAACTTAGATAACCCAAGTTCAAATGTAACTCATGGAATTGATAAGTGAAATCAGTAATTCCAGCAGAACAGGGGCTTTTGAAGATTCAATTTCTATTTAATAACATTAATAATTTCTATTTGATAACATTGAAAATCTGAAAAAAAAATCATCCTTTGGGGGCTCCTGAAGTTCTTCAGAGGATTAAAAATAGAAGGAGAATAGCTGGATATTTGTAAGAATAGGAAGATGCTCTCCCTCTGTCCTCTCTTGTTCATATATGCATGTATGTCCATATATAGGTGTGTATGCACACAGGTAACGACAGCTATTAACATAGGATGTTGCTCTTTATTGCAATCTACTTTGATCTTTGTGTGAAGACCTCATATTTGTGTGGAGCAAACCAACAGTCTAGTTTGATTGAAAAGTGAGTTTCCTTACCTCTGTCTGCTTGTGTTTGCCTCCACAGGAATAGGTTTACAAGCACAATGTCATTCAAGAATGTAAAGAATGTTGTGGCATCAGAAACAGGTCCTTGTACTTATGTGGCTGGAATTTAATGACTGGACCATCTCTTAGGACGGAGGGTGTTTTCCAGAATCTACTTCATTTCCATGTTCCCTAGAGCCCACATTCTACACTCACATTCGCCAGCAACCTGCAAACACTAGAGAACACAAACAGATTTTGAAATTTCTCAAATGCATCATTTGCAAAGAACTGTCATTTTTTGAAGGATGAGATTATATTTTTATCATACCATGCCTAGTTCTTTCTTTGTAACTATAGAAAATTGAATGTTAAATTGTTGAAAGATAAACTATGCAGGATCATGAGTTTGAGGTCATCTTGGGCTAAACAGTGTCTAAAAATCTGAATGAAACAAAATTCATTGCTAAGCTTTCAAATTACAAAGCTAGAAACAGAAAAATAAAGAAAGCTCAAATTAAGCAGATAAAAATAGTAGAGATTACATTCAAATAAACTTCACTAAATAACAGAGTCAATAGACAGAAATACCCATAAAAACTCATATTAGTTCCCTGAAATAACAGCAAAACTGACAAACCAGTACTTATATTTGCAAGCACATAAGAAGGGTCATTTACCAAAATCAGGAACAAAAGCAAAAATAACACCATTGATATGATAAAAAAATTAGAGCACCTAAGAATGTATTATAGATAAGTGCATGGTAAGGCATCTATACCATATATAAACTGAAGATATTTCTAGACAGACAAAAATTAATGAAACAAGATTCAAGAAACATTAAAATTTTCAATACTTATCACAAAAGGGGTTAAATTAAAAATTAGAAAACTGTCCATAGAGGATTCCATGGTCAGAAATTTCATTAGCCCCAATTGACCATGTAAACAAAATATAATTAATATGCATGCTGCATCAATCCTTTCAACTAGCAAGTAGTGGATGTTGCCCAACTGATGATGCAAGGATACAATTATTCTACCTTTGAAGTCAAAACATCCTACAAGATACTTACACATGTGCAAGAATAATTCCTCTAACTTCAGATGCAACCATGGCTAAAATATTAGCAACATGACAAACACATTCTTCACCATGGCAGGTAGGGTTTGTCTTATGAACAGTTGGACATATGAGAATAAAAAAAATATAGTTTTTACCAAATAATAAACCAATGTGACTGTGTCATTACAGAGTTGCCCCTGTCTCTGCCTTCTTGCCTCTAGGTTTATTAGAACTCATATGCCTGTTGCCCAAAGCCAATAGGAGGTGTTGATTCCCTTGAAATTAGAATTGCAAATATTGTAAGCTTTCATTGTGTGTGCTGAAAACTTAACTAGGAGATCCTGCAAGAACAAGCTGTATCTCTGTCTGCTGTACCTAGCTTTTATGTAGAGACTTGGAACCTGAAATCATGTCCTACTAACTTCACAACAAACATTTTATGGATTAGAACCATCTCCAAAGTCCAAGTATTTGATCATTTAAAAACAATTATTTGTAATTAAAATAGAGTGATCATTGTTTGACAAATGCACAGATATAGATGAATATTTAATGTGTCATCTGTTATTTAGCTTTAATAAAAAGGAATACTAAGACATGCACAGTAGATTATCTTGGAACATGGCAAACAAAAAAGCTAGACACAAAGGCCATTCATTGAGTCACACTCTTTCATGAAAGCTTCAAAACAGGAAAACTCATAGAGACAGGACAGGTGGTAGCTGCTGCCAGGATCTCAGGGGAGCAGAAAGTGGAGAATGACAATTAATAGGCTACAGTTTATTTTGAGGTCATAAATATAGGTTGGTTTCACAACTATATTAATTATTTCACAACTATACTAATGACCACTAAGTTGTATGTATTAAAACATGACATTTTAGCACCCAGTTTCCCCATATGTAAAACCTAGCAGATGAACAAAATAATACCTGCTGGAGTATAAGGGTTAAATACTATTGTGGAGAGACCTCTGTGGTAGGCCCAGTACTGTAATTTCTGAAAGTTTCTCTGACACACTTGCCTCTAAGTTTTCTGCCCTTTAGTCTATCATGACTCTCCACTGATGTTACCTCCAATAGAAAGGATTTCTCTTTTCCTCTCCTCATCTCTTGCGCTTCCAATGATATCCAGCAACACAAATCAAATTTCTACTTGTCTGGGTAATAAGCAACATCCTAAGCAAACGAGGTGGATCAGTGTGTAATGGTGGTTTCCTCCAAGCTCAACTAATAAGCTGAGTCCAATTCCTGGAACCTACATGGTAGAGGAAATACACTGATTCCCACAAGTTTTTCTCTTATTTCTATAAACATGCCACAACACATGTATATACAAGCACGTGCATGCACATGCACACACACACACACACACACACACACACACACAGACACAAACACACACGCACACACACTTATACAATTAAAAATAAAGATTAAACATATTTTCTAATTCTCAGCTAATTGTGAGTTTTAATGAACTGCTTTGCCCAAAACCATTCTTACCACCACTCTTTCTTTCACTTCCTGTACATCACTTCCTAAGTGATACTTCCTGAAACTACTTTACAACTATTTATTTAAACACTTATCAAGGTCTTTTTCTGGAAAAGCTTATTATAAAATAATGATTTGTTTGTAGAAGAAACTTAGTCTAAGCTACAATTAATTTTAAAAATCTATTTCACTTTGAGATACAAAATTCCAGAAGTTAATTTGGCAAAAAATTAAATACTCCCTATCTCAAAGTTCTCATGGGTATATCTAGCCCAATCCATTCCTCCCTTCACACTTTATATGTAAATATATTCTATTTCCCATCAGTAGAAGAACCTGACATGCAGATGTCTTCTAACTTCCAGTTTGTTGCATTAGACTATCCACTTAACTCAGTTTTATTTTATTAAGTTCTAAGAGCAACTTCTGATCTCTAGACAAGGCACCAATTATGCCCAGTAAGATAGAAATGAATAAAGGAAATTCCCATAATCTTGATAAACTGTATATTATAAGGAATTATTCAGAGATTGCAGGAACATGAAATTTTGTTCACTAGTGTGTGGAAGCACCTTCATTATAACATTCACAACATATGCAGAAGTAGAGAGATTATCACAAACAGAAATCCCATCAACTTATGCCTTTAATATCAGAGGCTTCGTAGTCTTTCCCTTTCAAACAACAAACTGATTACATTTGTTCATTTTTAAGTCTTTCCTTTATTATTAAACATAGTATGTAATAATTCTAAAGGACAGCAACTGTAGACATCATATATATATATACACTCAGCATAGTCATTGCACTTAATTTGCCTTGGTTCCCAGGCCTTGAAGATCTTTTTCTACATTTTGATATAAGTCAACACAAATAAATATCAACACATTTCCTAACAGATTACTTTTTTTACAATCATACATGGTGAGCTCATATTCCTACAGTTTTTTATGTATCAGTGAAAAATGATCATTAAAATAATTTACATCAGTTTGTCAAGAGCCTAATTGTATTGCATCATTAAGCCCTACATGGACTTTTTCTAACCCATGAATTGATGAAATATGTATATATGGTTTATCTGTTTGAAGTTATAAACATGTACCAGGCTATATGTGTAGAAGTCAGAGGTCCACCTCATTGTTGGCCCTTACCTTCCATCTTATTTGAGAAAGAGTCTCTATTTGTTCACAGCTACATGTGTATAGAAGCCCAGCTGGCCTGAGAGCTTCTGTGAACTTCTGTTTCACTGCAAAAGCTCAGAGATTATGGAAGTCGGCCATCATGTCTGGCTTTTGCAAAGGTTCTGGGAATTTGAACTAAGTTCCTCATTTTTTTAAAAAAAATATTTATTTATTTATTCATTTTTGGTTTTTCGAGACAGGGTTTCTCTGTATAGCCCTGGCTGCCCTGAAACTCACTGTGTAGGCTAGGCTGTCCTCGAACTCAGAAATCCACCTGCCTCTGCCTCCCAAGTGCTGGTATTAAAGGTGTATGCCACCACTGCCAGGCTAAGTTCCTCATTTTTGCATGGCAAAGTCTTTACTCAGGGAACCCTCTGCCCAGCCCCCACTCTAACATTTCAACTTTATACACAAAGTTGACTTTTTTAGAAATTATTTTTGTTTGTATTATAATAAAAATGGTGCCCTAGTGTGGGATTTTGTAATTTAAAAATCCAGAACATTATACTTAGATAACAAAGTACTTTAACACTTGTAACACTGTATAAATACTTCTAATATATTTGGCATGATTGTAAATAATGCATTTTTCTATTCTGGTAGATAAACAGGATTTGCAAACTGTGTCTTTTCAACTCAGCCAATGTTTGTGCTCTACCAAGAATTCTCTGCTTACATATTTTACTCTTTTCCTATCATATTATTTATATATACATTGTTATTTTTAAAAGGAATTATGACATCTGTCACTGTCTTAGAAATTGTTAATGTTATAATGTTTATGATAATACGTACTATTTTGATACATTAAAATGTTTGATATTTATATTTCATATTACTTAAACTTTTAAGATATAAATTTAAATTTAATTTTAACTTTATTTATGATCTTTACTATGAAAATTTTATACATGTATATCACACTTTCTGATTAGTTTAACTCTTTAAAAATTAATGTTTATTCTAAAATGTCTATAAATAATATTTTTATAATTTTAATTAAACAAAGTTCAATTTATTTCTTATGATATGTTGATAATATAGATACTGTAGTAATACTATATGTTGGGGATTAAATTAATCTAGTTAAACGAGCCATTACATTACTTATTTATTATCACTAGTGGTGACACCATTGTACTAGAAATTTCGAGACTTCAGACTAGTATCTCACAACCATATGATCTCCTCTTGCTTCCATGACACCTGCAAACATGCACACACATGCACATGCACAAACGTGCACACACACACAATAAATCTAAACAATGAGAAATCCCCACATATGTACCAGTATCAAATATATCCATCATAATGAACAGTTGAGATGAAGCACTAATTCCTCCTATTTAATCAAATTTTTGTGTTCTGAATCAACATTTGGATGACTTCAATACCCATGTGTACTTGCTGGTTTTGTGTGTCAACTTGAGACAAGCTGGACAGAGAAAGGAGCCTCCTTTGAGGAAATGTCTCCATGATATCCAGCTGTAAGGCATTTTCTCAATTAGGGATCAAGGGGGGAGGGTCCCTGTGGGTGGTACCATCCGTGGGCTGGTAGTCTTGGGTTCTATAAGAAAGCAAGGTGAGCAAGCCAGGGAAAGCAAGCCAGTATGTTATATCCCTCCACGGCCTCTGCATAATCTCCTGCTTCCTGACTTGCTGGAGTTCCAGTTCTGACTTCCTTTGGTGATGAACAGCAACATGGAAGTGTAAGCTGAATAAAACCTTTACTTCTGAACTTGCTTCTTGGTAACAATTTTTTGTGCAAGAATAGAAACCCCAACTAAGACAAATTGGTACCAGCATAGTGGGGTATTCCTGTCACAACCTGACCATGTTTTGGGGAAGACTGTAGAAGAACTTTGAAACTTTGAGCTAGAAGAGCCATTGGGTTATTAAGAGCTCTATGGGATGTTTTATAGTTGCTTGGAAGATAATGTTGAGTACAGTGCAGAAGATGGAGGCCTGGCTTCTGAAATTTCAGAAGGATGATTACAGACTCTCATTAGGACTGCTGCTATTTTGATTGTAAAAATTCTGCGGTTTTGGTTAGCTGGGGCAGAAGAACCAGCTGTGATTAACAAGATACCAGAACTACTAAAGTGAAACTTTTGCATTACTAGGACTATTGATGCTGGATAGCTTGGGCTAAAAACATAGCTTTGATTAAGAAGAGACCAGCATCATTGAGGTGAAATCTTCTGGGAAGACTTTTCTGAGAACACAAAAAAGCTGTGTTCCAGTGATATCTAAGGTTGTACTTCATGCTGCAGCTGGACTTGGTAATGTGTAATTGTCACCCGGGTGCTACTGGTTTTAAAGGCATTAAGGGGTCATGAACAGTATCTGAGGCTCAGCACTGTGAGACCATGGAAGGCCTTTGGTTAAGGTTCATCTTCAGTTGCAATTGATGGTCCAGGACTGAAGGGGTCTTGCAAAAGAGTTGAGGCTTTGCACCATGAAGAGAGCCTATGAGAGGCTATTGGTGAAGCCTAGTTGAAGCAGAAAACAGCAGTGTTTTATAGATGACAATACCATGAGATGACCACCAAGAACAGAAGGAGCAGTGGAGTACATGCATCTGGAGCCTAGACGAAAAGGTGTGTGCTACAAAGGACATAGCTGCAGAAGTGACCCAAGCCTGTGGAGAAGCCTAGAAGATTGTGAGTGAATCCTAGACATTCGATGGTTGGAGTTTGATTTTGCTATTGATTGTGACTATAAATTGATACTTTTTCCTCTTGGAGTAAAAAGGTAATTTAGTGGAGCCCACAGTTAAGACACTTTGAATTTTTAAATTACTTTGAACTTTAAAAAGGATTAGATATTTTACAGGGATTGAACTTTTAATATGTAAAGACCGTGAGATGTTTAAAGTTATTTAGATCTTGGAGATGAATAAGAAAGTTAGGACGGAGGCTTAATAGTGATGTGTTTGTGTGTCAAATTGACAAGATGTCATTGTACTGACTGGTTTTGTGTGTCAACTTGACACAAGCTGGAGTTATCACAGAGAAAGAGCCTCTCATGAGGATATGCCTCCATGAGATCCAGCTGTAAGTCATTTTCTCAATTAGTGATCAAGGGAGGAAGGCCCCTTGTGTGTGGTACCCTTCATGGGTTCTATAAGAAAGCAAGCTTAGGAATCCAGGGGAAGCAAGTCAGTAAGTAATATCCCTCCATGGCCTCTGCATCAGCTCCTGCTCCTGACCTGCTTGAGTTCCAGTCCTGACTTCCTTTTGTGATGAACAGCAATTGGATGTGTAAGCTGAATACACCCTTTCCTCCCCAACTTGCTTCGTGGTCATAATATTTTGTGCAGGAATAGAACCCCTGACTAAGACACCACTCTATGCCTCTATCTACCCTTCTGAATCTCCAGTTCTATTCTCTTATTTCATGTGTTCAGAATTGTGTAGTATACATGTAAGTATATCTGGCTTCTTTGATTTAACCTAATATATTTTAAGATCTTTCAAATTGTGACAAAATGATAGGATTGCATTATTTTATAACATTGCACACTCTTCATTCTATAAGTGTGTGAGAGATTAATGTATAGTTTAAGAACTCAGAAATACTTGAATTTTATCCCTCCCAAAAGCTGTTATTAATTGTGTGCCTATTTATTGTTGTTTGGGTTTAAGGAAAAAGGTTTGTATTTCCTCTGCCATGTTACTTTTTAGTGTTTTTCTTGTTCTTGTGTTTTTGGCTCTGTGTGTGTGTGTGTGTGTGTGTGTGTGTGTGTGTGTGTGTGTACGCATGCACGTGCAAGAGTGCAAATTTATGTGAGCTCATGTATGCTTGCTTTGTTATATATTCAGTGCTTAAATGATAAAACTGAAAAAAATCTCTGACCCTCAAACCTAACTCTTGTTATGAAGAAATAGTTTTGTGCAGGCTCAAAAATTACTTCCTTCTTGATCAATTTTATGTGAAGAATTATAAATCTTAATGCTCACAATTAGTTTTCTTCTGTTCCCTAATCATATAGTTCTTTTAGTTTTTTAGTAATAAAACTTTTTGAAGACCCATTGAGATTATATTTCATGTTCTAATGACACTTGAATACTGGATAGGAAAAAATGCTTACTCAGTAATTTTTGTTTAATGTTTGTTGTGAACTGTGGGATCTTTCAGTGTTTAAGTACTTGTCTTACAATCATGAGAATCAATGTTTGGCTCCTGTGCACACACACATAAATCATGAGTGTGAATTATGGTCTATCTGTAATTCCAATCTTGAAAAGCAGAGGCAATTAAGCTGGCCATCACTTAGCCATAAAGTGAATGATGGTTTCCATGAGACACTCTTCCTCAATGAATAAAGTATATAGATATCCCAGATTATTCCTGATATTTACCTTGGGCCTCCATTTGCATGTTTACCCATGTACACATGCACTACATACACACAAGGGCTTATACTTGTGTATACAATTGCATATCACACCCACACACACCTGCATACAGGAAAATGATACAAAGAAATAAAATGTTCACTTTTCATAAGTATTTATTAATTGAATTAATTCAAAATTATTTTTATACTGTTTTCTGATATATTGAAAATAGTATTAAATCATATTCAATCATATGTTTGTTACTGTTATTTACAGTAACCATTAGTTCATGATTACAGAGCTAGCAGATATCACGAGCCATTCTAGATCAATGGTAATAGATCTGTGAACAAATAATTGTCATTGTATTATCTTTGTGGGTAAGTTTTAGCTATTAAGGTTAATAATTATAATACTAATCATCATTCAAATAATTTATTCTAGTAAGTTGGTTGTATCAGAACTCAATGGAACTACCCTAAGTTTCTAACTCTTCCCCTTCCACTGTGATATCCAAATTCATTTCATCATTAGGCTTCTATACTGTACACAATCTCACAGTTTTTATTCTTGTCTTCCTTCTCTCCATCATTTTATTATCCCTTTGTCTATAATATTAATCATGATCTAAATGATTTCTCTTATTCTAGTATGTTTATTATATAAGAATTCCACCAAACTAACATTAGTTTCTCTGTCTTTCTCCCCTCTGATACATCCAAATGAATTTTTTTATTAGGCTGCTTTATTGAACACAAATTCCAGTCAATCTGTTTTTATCCGTGCTTTTAGGGTTTTCCTTAAGAATTTCATGAGTGCATTCGCCCACTACCTCTCCTCTCACTTTTATCAAACCCGCGGATCCTGAGCTATGCAGTGCAGACTCGGGGACCTGCACTTAGGGATCCAGTCTCATACAGACTTGTTCTGAACCATATAACCCAAGGATACTCATAAGAGGCCTGCCACACCAGCACTATAAAGAATAATGCCCCTCCCAATACAGGAATATCCAGGAACCAAAGACATCCTGATGGCTAAAGACCCTTGAAAGAATGCAATCAACAAAATCCATGCAAAATGACACCTTCAAAGCATATCTACCCTATCTTCCATGTTGTTAGAATATATCTTCTCATTTATAACCCTATCACTCACTATTTGCTACGTCCCATCTGGGCTGCTCTCAATTCTCATTAGGCAGCCCTCTGGGACATCTTTTCTTGACCCCTACACCATGTCTGCTCTCCTTATCCCTCCTGTACAGTCTTCTTTCATCCCATGGTGGCTCTTTTTTTTTTTTTTTCTTTTTCTCCTCATGGTTGTCTCTCTGTAAATCCAGGAAATTTTCCACGCCACCTATGTCTTTTCTTCTCAGCTATTGGCTGTTGGCATCTGTATTCACTGATCAGAATTAGCTTGGGGGCAGGATTCCAGGGGCTAAGTGCAGACTCCAGGTCTTGGGGATCCACACTTAGCTTTAAATAGACAATAAAAGGCAAAACCTAATACATGCCTGTCATAGCACTCATGTGGAATTTGGCAAAAAACTTGAAGTCATTTTTTGTTCTGCTATACAGGTTTTAGGGATAAACCTTACATGGTCAGGCAGGGCCTGGGGTGCCTTTAATCCCATAAGACATCTCACCAGCTGCCTGTATGTATCTTACTTATGTGTGCATGGGGATTTTATAACACTAAGGAGAAATAGGATGATGATGATGATGATGATGATGATGATGATGATGATGATGATTTGTGTGTGTGTCTGTGTGTGTGTGTGTGTGTGTGTGTGTGTGTGTGTGTGTACCTGTGCTAAATTCTTTGATCCATGAGGGCAAATATATGCCTTATCCTTGTTTTATACTATTGTAATATATATTAATATTATATATTAATATATTAATAGTATTATATATATATTATATATCACAGATGAGGTTGTTTTTAATGAAAACAGACTTATTGCTTTGTGTATTTGTATATAAAGCTTAGTGTCAGCATGCCAATATCTGGTGTGGCCCTTCCTGTTACATCACAACATGGTAGAACCTATCCTCTGATGAGTGAAAGGGCACTCAAGGGGGGCAGGAAGTAGAGAAAAACAAGAAAGAGAAAGAGAGATTGAGAGACAGAGACACAAAGACACAGAGAGAGAGAGAGTTGAGAGGAAAGATTTCGAGAAGAGGGAAGAGGAAGAGAAAATAAAGAAAAGAGAGAAGAGAAATGGGGAGCAAAGGGACTGGGAAAGCATGAATAAACATACAAAAGGGATCAAATCCAATCCTACAGTAAGAACATCAATTCTTATGTTCACAAAGATAGATAATTTTTCATATATTCAAAACTTCTTAAAAGTCATATCTGTTAATATTACCATAATGGTAATTAAATTTTAACATATGTTTGGGAAAGTCTGCAACATAATCCATAATGCTCAACATAGACTATGTCTCAGAAAATACCTTCAAGCATACTGACTTGTACAAGACATCTACAATGGAGTTAATGAGACTTAGCTTCTAATTGATTTTTAATCTCCAACACTAATGCACATTAGTTTAGTTTGATCAAGAGGATTACATTTAATGAGTGTATTTTATTTCCAAACTCTTAAGTTCTTCCCCTCAGTCTCTTCTCGCCAAGCCTCTGAAATATTAGCCAGATCATTGATGGCCATCAGCAATAGCAACTTTATCAAACAAAACATTTTGTATCCCTGATATTGCTCACAGATGGTTTTTCTCTACATGAGCTACTTTATCAAACATGGCATTTACTTACAGGGTTACTGAGAAGTGGATTAAACACTTTCTACTAATTTTTACTGCTAAAGTCATTTCTTTCATATCCCTTTGCTCACCTATTAGTTATACCATGTTTTCTCCTTGGAAATCCATAGTGAAGCAATTGAAAATGTATGCATCATGGTTAGCTTAAATAAACCACTTTTGCTTTGATTTCGTATTTCATTATATTGAATTTTCAGTAGCATAGATTAATCATATTTGCTTTAATTTCATTTTTCATTATATTGACAAAGACCTAAGTCTTTTTTTTTTTTATTTTTTTTACAAATCAAGTGACAGGCCAAGTAACTTTTGATGTATTTGTATATTTGTTTTTTCACATCTGTGTGTGAAAAGTATTTGATACATAAAATGGATTACTAACAAGATCTATAATCACCTATGAGAATGTTCTCTGGGCATGGCTGTGAAGGAGTTTCTTGCTTTGGGTAACTATATAGTGGAAAGAACCACTATAATGGTGGGTATCACCCTATCATGGGTAGAGACATAGAATAAATACATCATTGCCGGGTGGTGGTGGCACACGTCTTTAATCCCAGCACTTGGGAGGCAGAGACAGGCGGATTTCTGAGTTCGAGGCCAGTCTGGTGTACAGAGTGAGTTCCAGGACAGCCAGGGCTACACAGAGAAACCCCGTCTCAAAAAACCAAAAATAAATAAATAAATAAAAAATAAAATAAATAAATACATCAGTGAAGCTGAACTGGACACAATCTAGCATTCCATTCTCTTCTTCCCAAAAGTGGATGCAATGTAACCAGCTGCCTCCTAATGTTCCTGCTGTCATGACTTCTATACCATGATGGACTATAATATCAAACTATGATCTAAATAAATCCTTTCTTTCAGTCTTGTGTTATAGCAATAAATTTATAAGTATATGCTACACAGGCAATGAGTGTTAAAACATCAAATTGTCCATATAAAAAAAAACTACAGCACAAAAATCTGAGCATGTGTGTAATTTAACTGAATAAAGCATAATAAAAGTATTTTAAAATATTTAATCTTCAATCTGACAACAATGAATTCATTTGGAATTATCTCACAATCACTTTTAAAGTAAAAAAAAAAATGGAGAAATCTAGTGGGAATGTTAAAGATTTTACAATTGAATGATCTGGGTGTAACATCAGTCTCCAGTTCTTTTTATTTTCTGCTCAGTTCTGTTATCAGTGATATATGGAGAAGGTTTACCACCTGTGGACTCAGCATTGTCTATTCCCTTTTTATTTACACTGGAGAACAGTACATCCTAACCTATATGGAATATTCATTCCTTTTCTGTATCAAAATATCAACTGAAAATTTCTTCTTACTGTGATTTAAATATGCAATGGATGTTACCTTCAATACATCTCTGGATTAAAATAAAGTGGGATGAATGTTGAGGCATGGCAATACTCAGTAGGCATGCGCTACCAAGCCTGAGACATGAGTTCAGTTCCTAGCACCTATTTGGCAGATGCAGAGAACAGAGCCAAGGAAATTGTCCTCCCATCTCCACACAATCCTTAGAATGTCTGCAACCCAATGAAGTCCAAAACAAACACATAAGATGTATAAAGCAGTGGGCTAAAATAGCATTTTAGCAACTACATTTTCGTGAGAAAAAAATAATTGTAAAAGTAATTATCAAAAGATTTTCTAACTGAGAGCACCATCATCTAGTGGATGATAAGATACACAGAAACTTTTTTCTTGAAAATCCATGAGGAAAAAGGAAGTCTTGTCCCCAAAAGGACCTAGGCGCTTCACAGTTCAAACATTATAAAATGTATTGTTACCATAAACCTGGAGTACGATTGCTTCCTAAAAGTAAGAAGAAAAATTTCAAGTGTTGTAAATAATTTAATAGAGTCATAGAAAAGCCAATACAAAAGCACATTGGAAATGAAACTGGTCAATTGTTTGTATTTCAGCATCGTGTTTGTGGTGGTGAGAGAAACAAGACAATCACTGCAAATAGAATTTACATGATTAGTTATAATATGCCAACACAGGGCTGTGGCTAAGTGCTTTAATTACTACAAATCATGAATTTTCTTGTGTCTTCTGTGTTACAGTCTAAAATATGTATGTTCATTATAATCCATGTTTGAGGTCATACCATTGTCTCCTGTTCTCCTTATGCACTGAACTCCAGCTACAAGGCCTGTTTGATCTTCTTTCCTCGAACGAACTGCCCCATGGCTTTCTCGCTGTGGGTGGGTTTATACCTTGGCTACATGAGAGTATTCTCTCTTGGGAATGCTTTCCTACCTAGATGATCTAGATGTTCTCAAGATGAAGTCTTTTCTAGTTTTTATTTTATTGTATTTTAACACTTTTAGCTCATTGCTGGTTTTCTATCTCATCACAGAGCCAGGAAAGCATCTTAACCTAGGAGAGGAGTTTTGGAGAAGATAAGGGAATGTCTCCTGGATTTCAGTTTCTGCTTTCAACAAGCTTGGAAACAGAAACAGGAGTGCTTCTCAGTATAAATCAGACTACATATGAAGCTCCTAGAATACAAAGGAGCCAAATATTTATCTTCAAAAGACGTTTTGCTGTTCAGGTGACACATATCAGAAAAGTATGTTTGTGATCCTCACAAGGGAGAGCCAGCTCCAAATCTTCACGGTAAGTTAGATTTACAACTAGGCTTATTGATGGAAGCTTTGAAGGGAAGTGACCTCCGGTTCTCTCTCTGTCTCTGTCTCTTTCTCTCTGTCTCTGTCTCTGTCTCTCTCTCTCTCTCTCTCTCTCTGAGTCTCTCTCTCTGTCTCTCTCTCTGTCTCTCTCTGTCTCTCTCTTACACATTTTCTCTGTCTCTCCTCTCTCTTACACACACACACACACACACACACACACACACACACACACACACAGAGGATGGAACTGAGATGTTCAGCAGTGAGAAGCATTTTCTGCTATTGCATTCTTCCAGAGAGTTCAAGAAGATTAATTTTCTTTTGTTCTTTTTCCTTTTTGAATTTAATTTTGTTTATTTAATTATTCATTCTACATACTGCTCACTGACTCCCTCCTGAATGCACCCTCCCACAATCCATCCTCAATCCAACCTGCTCATCTCCTATGTGCTCTGAGTAGGTATCCTCACTCCCCTGTGTATCCCCCAACCCTGGCATTTCAATTCTCTATGAGGCTAGGTGTTTCCTCTCGCACTGAGGTCAGACAAGTCATCCCATTTAGTAGAACATATCCCACATACAACCAACAGCTATTGGGATAACCCCGATTCCATTTTCTCAGAATCACATAAGAACCAAGCTGCACGCCTTCTACATATGAGCAGGTCCTGCCTGTGTATGCTATTTGCTTAGTGGTTCAGACGCTGAGACCACCAAGCATCCAGGTTAGTTTAACTCTGTTGTTCTTCCTGTGGAGTTCCTATTCTCTTGGGGCCCACACTCTTATTCCTCCCTAAGATTCCCCAAGTTCCATCCACTGTTTGGCTGTAGATGTCTGTATCTGTCTTGAGTCAGCTGATGAATGGAGCCTCTCACAGGACAACATGCTCCTACACAGACATAGAGAAGCTAAGCAAGAAGGAAGGTTCAAGCAAGGAAGGTGAAAGCTCACTTAAAAGAGGGAATAAAATAATCAGATGGAGGGAGAGAACTTGGAGAGAGGGGGTATGAAAAGGGTAATGAGGGTTCAGGCTCCAACATGGAAAAGAACAGGAAAGATGGCTAGATCGCCATGAAAATGAATGGAAATCTGATTCTGATGGGTGTGAGGAGGTGGGGGCATCTTCTGGACAAGACAGAGACCTTGGATAAGGGTGGCACCCAAGAATCAATGGGGGTGACCTTAACTGTGACTCACAACATTGTGGATATAGAACCTGAAGAGGCCAACTCCTATAGCCAGGCAGGAACCCCAGTGGAGAAATAGAAACGCCAACACACCCACAAAACATTCAACCTAAAGTTTATCCTGTCTACAAGAAATGCAGGCATGGGAGATGAAGCAGAGACTGAGGGAATATCCAACCAATGTTTGGCTCAAATTGAGACCCATCCTATTGGCAAGTACCAATTCCTAACACTATTAATGATACTGTTATGCTTGCAGACAGGTTGGATTTCTATATCTACTTTGGGTGGCTCAAAACCACCTGCACCTCCAGTTCTAGAGCATTAGATAGCCTCTTCCTAGTTTCAGCAGGCCCCTGCACACATTTTTAACAGGTGCAAAAATTAAATTTAAATAAAAATAAATCTTTATAAAAAAACACCACGAAAAGCAAAACACTAAGCACACATGAAAATTGTACTGGGAAAAGGAACCTGCATATCAAAACCCATACTGTATGTCTGCTCTTCAGGGAATGGCAAAAACAAAAATAAAAACAAACAAAAACCAAAACATAACAAAACTTAATTCCTGAATCTGCAAGACAAATAATTGCAAATCCCAAAGTTTTGCTACCCACTTAGACCTCTTAGAGGTCCACCTAACAGATTTCTAACTTCTCTATATACCTTCTACAGCTCACATCATCTCTCTAATCACAGTGTAACTGAGAGCGGTATGTCCCTCTTTTGTACTGTCTCTTCCCCTGCTGTGAACTGAGTGGAAAACAATTGTTTCTTACAACACTCTTAAATAGGCTTTCTTATGAAGTGTGTGAAAATCAGTGAAAAGTTGAGTTTCCTTTATATACATACCCTTCACCCAGCTCCAAATGACAAGCAGCTATTTCACAAAACTGCTCTAGGGGTCCATTAGTGATAACTTTAAATGTATACTGTCTAAGGCTATTTTAGTAGAGAGATCTAATAAAAATCTTGGGTTAAAATAATGGAGATGTTTGAATTCTGTCATAATGACTTTTCATCATATTGTTTGATTCTATGAAAGGCATTTTCTTGCCTTATTCCCTCTAAGGGGTTTGTAACATTTTAACATTTGAGCAAGCCATATTCTTGAAGTTTTCAGATGTTTATCATTTCATGGGTGAGAATCAAGTTACTGTGATACCAAGGAAAAGAGCTACTTCAAAGTATTACACACCTAAACATTAAGCTACAACTACTTTAAAAAATTGCCTGACATCTGACAGTACTGTCACTTACTAGATGGATTAAGCTGAGGCTAAGCAGGGCTGACTGCTGAATTTGTTAACCTGAGGTCACTATTGAACATATGCTGAAGTAAGTCAGTGTTTTGTAGATTTAGGTTGCCATCTTCTAGGGTTATTTGGCTGAATCAGTAATTAGCTTCTCATATGGATTTCTAAGTTTTGTATAGTTTTTTATAATTCTCCCTTGCTACATGGATAAATAAAACTTTTACTTACTGTTTTCTGATTATAACTAACAATAAAAGATGCAAATAGAAGATGTAAAGGGAAAGACTAGGAAGAAGGGCTGTCAGTGGTATTTTGTGGACTAGCTTCATAGATTTTATGAGTCAGCAGATCTGGATTAATGTCTACCTTTAATAGAACACAATGAAAATTCCAGCAAAGATGTAGCAAAGGAAGGCTTTGAACTCCCTGTCTTTTTACCCCAAGTACCCAAATGCTATGAATACAGAATAAGCCATTATCTCAGCTGGCTAGATCTTAAGTCCTCTTCCACATGTGTTGTATTAAAGCACTTTCCCAGAGTGCTTCAGTGTTTTGAGACAGGGTGCTTGGGAAGTGATTGAATCATGAGAGCTCTGACCTTAGTTCTATACATATAGACCCATGAGCACTATATGAGTCCACTGCAGAGTGGGCTTCTAAAAAAACAATTGCTGTTCAAGTGATCTCTCTTTCTCACCTCTCCATATCCACATACTGTTACTACCAACAATCGGCAGCATTGACAAAACAGCAGTAGGCAGATAATTGCAAGTTAGAGGTTAGACTGATGCATATACCAGGACACCAGGATTGTCAAGGACCAGCCTCAGTCATTCCAAATATTGTATACATGAGAATTCTGGTAAGGATTCAGCTATAAGCTGACAGGTGACTCATTGTATTTTGGAAGCTGAATTAAGAGACAGGCTTAAGGCATTCTATTTATTTCTGTGAGCTCACCTCAGTTTTTTATTAGTTACACACTACCTTTTCTTATATATAATAATACATAATCAAAAGCCTTTTCTTTATTGTCTTCAAATCCATTGTTTTTTCCTGAAAAAATCCTGTAACTATGTCAACAGAAAACACAAGGCATGAATAAAGTCACAGTTCAGTGTCTTCCAAAGCATGTTATACATTAACTTTTAACTCTTGGAAAAACCTCTGAATCATAGGTCACCTGGGCATGAACTTGAGGTTACAACATTAGCATGAAAACAGAAAGCTGCTGAAAAGGTCAGGGTAGTGATAATATTTTTAGCTTGTCTAAATTTGCTAAAATTGTGTAAAGAATATGTTTCCCCACTTTGTTGATCTCATCCAAAAATCTACTTCTACAGTACTTTTAAAACTCTTTTCCATATGCAATATTAATTCCTCTTCCAACTTTGCCCAGGGCTCCTTCAGAAGCCTGAAGCCTGGATTCTTTCTCTCTCTCTCTCTCTCTCTCTCTCTCTCTCTCTCTCTCTCTCTCTCTCTCTCTCTCTCTCTCCCTCTCTCATTTTAATTTTTTGATACTTTATTTACATTTCCAATGTTTCCCCCTTTCCAGGTATCCTCTTTGAAAACCCCCTACACCCTCCCACTCACCGGCCCATCCACACCCGTCTTCCCACCTTGACATTCCCCTTTACTGGGGCCTCTAACACCTTCAGGCCCAAGGGCCTCTCCTCCCCCTGATGGCCAACAAGGCCCTCCTTTGTCACATATGTGATCCGAGCCATGGGTCCGACGATGTGTATTCTTTGGTTGGTGGTTCAGACCACAGGTGCACCAGGGGGATCAGGCCAGTTGACACTGTTGCTCCCTCCATGGGGTTACAAACTCCCTCAGCTCCTTCAGTCCCTTCTCCAACTCCTCCATCTGGGACTTCACTCTCCATCCAGCGGTTGCTGTAAAGTGAAGCTTGGATATTCCGAACTTTTGTGCTAATATCCACTTAACACTTTGTACACACCATGTTCGTTCTTTTGTGACTGAGTTACCTCGTTCAGGATGATATTTTCAAGTTCCATTCTTTTGCCTGTGAATTTCATGAAGTCCTTGTTTTTAATAGCTGAGGAGTACTCCATTGTGTAAATATACAACATTTTCTATATCCATTTCTCTGCTGAGGGACATCTCGGTTGTTTCCAGCTTCTGGCTATTATAAATATGGCTGCTATGAACATAGAGGAGCATGTATCTTTATTACATTTTGTAGCATCTTCTGGGTATATGCCCAAGAGTGGTATAGCTGGGTCCTCAGGTAGTATTATGACCATTTTTCTGAGGATCCACCAAACTGATTTCCAGAGTGGTTGAACCAACTTGCAATCCCACCAACAGTGGAGGAGTGTTCATCTTTCTCCACATCCTCGCCAGCATCTTTTGTCACCTGAGTTTTTGATCTTAGCCATTCTGACTGGTGTGAGGTGGAATCTCAGAGTTGTTTTGATGTGCCTTTCCCTGATGACTAAGGATGTTGAACATTTCTTTAGGTGCTTCACAGCCTTACAAATTTCCTCAGTTAAGAATTCTCTGTTTAGGTCTGTACCCCATTTTTGATAGGGTTATTTGTTTTTCTGGAGTCTAACTTCTTGAGTTCTTTGTATATATTGGATATTAGTCCTCTATCAGACTTAGAATTGGTAAAGATCATTTCCCAATCTGTTGGTTGCACTTTTGCCCTATTGATAGTGTTCTTTGCCTTACAGAAGCTTTGCAATTTCATGAGGTCCCATTTGTTGATTCTTGATCTTAGGGCATAAGCCATTGGTGTTCTGTTCAGAATGTTTCCACTGTACCCATGAGTTGGAGATTTTCCCCACTCTTTCTTCTAATAGAGTCAGTGTATCTGGTTTTATGTGGAGGTCCTTGATCCACTTGGACTTGAGCTTTGTACAGGGAGATAAGAATGGATCAATTTGCATTCTTCTACATGTAGACTGCCAGTTGAACCAGCACCATTTGTTGAAAATACTCTCTTTATTCAACTGGGTGGTTTTAGCTCCTTTGTTGAAAATCAAGTGACCATAGGTGTGTGGGTTCATTTCCGGGTCTTTAATTCTATTCCATTGATCTACCTGCCTCTCACTGTACTAATACCATGCCGTTTTTATCACTACTGCTCTGTAGTACAGCTTGAGGTTTTGTTGATTCTTTGTATAGTTCTTTTTGTTTTTACTTGGTTGATTTCAGCCCTGAGTTAGATTATTTCCTGTCTTCTACTCCTCTTGGGATTATTAGCTTCTAGAGCTTTGAGGTGTGCTGTTAAGCGTGCTAGTATATACTCTCTCCAGTTTCTTTTGGAGGCACTCAAAGCTATGAGTTTTCTTCTTAACACTTCTTTCATTGTATCCCATAAGTTTGGGTATGCTGTACTTTCATTTTCATTAAATTCTAGGAAGTCTTTAATTTATTTCTTTATTTCTTCCTTGACCAAGTTATAATTGAGTAGAGCATTGTTCTGCTTTCTGTTGTTATTGTTGCCATTGAAGACTAGCTTTAATCCGTAGTGATCTGATAGGAGGCATGGGATTATCTCAATCTTCTTGTATCTGTTGAGGTTTCTTTTGTGACTGATTATATGGTCAGTTTTGGAGAAGGTACCATGAGGTGTTGAGAAGAAGATATATTCTTTCATTTTAGGATGAAGTGTTCTATAGATATCTGTTAAATCCATTTGGTTCATAACATCTGTTAGTTTCCCTGTGTCTCTGTTTAGTTTGTGTTTCTAAGATCTGTCCATTCATGATAATGTTTAAGTCTTCTACTATTATTGTGTGAGGTGCAATGTGTGCTTTGAGCTTTAGTAATGTTTCTTTTATGAATGTGAGTGCCCTTGCATTTGGAGCATAGATGTTCAGAATTGAGAGTTTTTCTTTGTAGATTTTTCCTTTGATGAGTATGAAGTGTCCTTCCTTATCTTTTTTGATGACTTTTGGGTGAAAGTCGATTTATCCAACATTAGAATGGCTACTCCAGCCTGTTTCTTGCAACCATTTGCCTGGAAAACGGTTTTCCAGTCCTTTACTCTGAGGGAGTTTTTGTCTTTATCACAGGGATGTGTTTCCTGAATGCAGCAAAATGCTGTGTCCTCTTTTTGGATCCAGTCTGTCAGCCTATGTCTTTTTATTGGGAAACTGAGTCCATTGAAGTTAAGAGATATTAAGGAATAGTGACTGTGGGTTCTTGTTATTTTCAATGTAACTTTTAGGTTTGTGTGTCTATATTCTTTTGAGTTTGTTGAAAGATTATTTTCTTGTTTTTTCTAGGGTGTAGTTTACCTCCTTGAGTTGACATTTACCATCTATTATCTGTTGTAGGGCTGGGTTTGTAGAAATATATTGTGAAAATTTGGTTTTCTCATAGAATATTTTGGTTACACCATCTATGGTAATTGAGAGTTTTTGCTGGGTATAGCAGCCTGGGCTAGCTTAGGGTCTGTATATGTTCTGCCCAGGATCTTCTGACTTTCATAGTCTCTGGTGATAAGTCTGGTGTAATACTGATAGGTCTGCCTTTATATGTTCCTTGACTTTTTCCCTTTCCTCTTTTAACATTCTTTCCTTGTTTTGTGTATTTGGTGTTTTCACTATAATGTGATGGAACAAATTTATTTTCTGGTCCAATCTGTTTGGAGTTCTGTTGGCTTCTTGTATATTTATGTTCATCTCTTTCTTTAGGTTAGGGAAGTTTTCTTCCATAATTTTGGTGAAGATATTTACTGGTCCTTGAAGTTGGGAATTTTCATTCTCTTCTATACCTATTATCCTTAGGTCCTGTCTTCTCATTGTGTCCTGGATTTCATGGATGTTTTGGGTTAGGAGATTTTTGCAATTTGCATTTTCTTTTACTCTTGTGTCAATGTTATCTATGGTATCTTCTGCTCCTGAGATTCTGTCTTCTATCTCTTGTATTCTGTTGGTTATGCTTGCATCTGTGACTCCTGATCTCTTTCTTAGATTTTCCAACTCCAGGGTTGTCTCCCTTTGTTATTTCTTTATTGTTTCTATTCCTATTTTTAGCTTCTTGATAGTTTTTTCATTTCCTTTGTCTGTTTGATTGTGTTTTCCTATAGCTCTTTGATAGATTTTTGTGTTTCCTGTTTAAGGGCTTCTAGTTGTTTACCTCTGTTCTCTTGTACTTCTTTAAGGTCATTGTTTATTTATTTCTTAAAGTCTTCTATCATCATCATGAGAAATGATTTTAAATCTGAATCTTCCTTTTCTGGTGTGTTGGGGTATCCAGGGCTTGCTGTGGTGGCAGAGCTGCGTTCCGATGATGTCAAGTAGCCTTGGTTTCTGTTCCTTATATTCTTGCCGTTGCCTTTTGCCATCTTGTCAACTCTGATGTTAGCTGATCTTACTCTTTCTGGCTCTGTCTTGTCTCTCCTGCAGACCTCTGTGTCAATACTCCTTGAAGACCAACTGTCTCTGAGAGATATTTCAGTTTGGAGAGCTGTGCCACTGGGTCAGCTCTAGGGTGTAGACAGAAACCAGAAGGATCTTGTCCCCTGCTGTCCCTTTTTTCCTGTGTACTGATGGCTCTGCAAGGGTCCCTCTTGATCCAGTGAATTTGAGCAGAAGTGGGGGTTTTGCCTGTGCTCGAAGGTGTGTCAGTACTCCTGAGATACCAGCTCTCTCCCAGATTCCTGTGGCCCAGGCTGATGTCCCCAGTCACAGATGGAAACCAGAAGGTTCATATCCCTGACCTTTCCTCACTCCCTGTGTCCTGAGGGCCTGGGAGGCTAACTCTCTCCCGGCGCTAATTGGCTATGGAGCCCTGTGGCACAAGCTGATGTGCCCAGCTGAGGAAGGAAACTGGAAGATTCCTATGCCTGACTTTTCCTCAGTCCCTATGTCCCTTGGGTTCCAGGAACGTCCCGGTGAGCAGTGGTGCTCATCTTATCCCCATTCACAGCTTTTCCACGCTCCTGGGAGGGTAGCTTACTCTAGGAACTAGTTGGCTATGGAATCCTGGTGGCTCAGGCAGAGGTCTCCTGCCACAGATGGAAATCGGAAGGTTAGAAGCCTGGATTCTATCTTTTAGAGTTTGTACCTTATTTTACTTAGTCAGGTGACACGAAGAGTTCAAATCATCATGTTCCAATCTTTCCAGAAAGTTCTGCTCACTAATCCAATGGCATCCTTGCAGGGTCTAAACTCTTTTTTTTTTTTTTTTTTAACTGTGGAAATGATTAATTTTTATTGTGTACAAACTAGGAAATCTGTCCAAGAAAGGGACAACACATGACTATTATCTATATATCCCTGTTATCCCTGAGAGACAGTGACAACATAGGAAACACCACAGTGCACAGTCATGGTTGTCTCCTTCTTCCTTCCTCCTCAAACCTTTCTTTCCATCCCTCCTTCCTTCCCCTATCTCCTTCCTTCCTTTCTTCCACTGGTCTTGAGATGAGGCCTTGCCATGTATACCAGGCCACCTTCAAACACTCCATCCTCCTGCCTTAGTGCCCCACTTCACTGATCAGTTTTCTTTTTTTTTTTTTTTTTTTGATACTTTATTTACATTTCTGATGATTCCCCTTTTCTTTGGAAACCCCGTGAACCCTCCCCCTCCCCGCCTCTGTGAGGGAATTCCTCCTCCCACCTACCCGCCCACCCATTCCCATATTCCCAACTTGACATTCCCTTTTACTAGGGCCACTAGCACCCTCAGGCCCAAAGTCCTCTCCTTTCTCCCTGGTGGCCATTGAGGTGATTCTTCTGCCTCATATGTAGTCCAAATCAT
>CM052711.1:75618736-75640041 GCA_028551405.1 Uromys caudimaculatus | reverse complement strand
ATCACTACTGCTCTGTAGTACAGCTTGAAATCAGGGATGCTGATTCCCCCAGAGGTTCTTTTGTTGTTAAGGATAGCTTTTGCTATCCTGGGTTTTTTGTTGTTCCAAATGAATTTGAGAATTGCTCTTTCTAAGTCTATGAAGAATTGAGTTGGAATTTTGATGGGGATTGCATTGAATTTGTAGATTGCTTTTGGCACGATGGCCATTTTTACTATATTAATCCTTCCAATCCATGAGCATGGCAGATCTTTCCACCTTCTGAGGTCTTCTTCGGAAAAGCGGAAAGCGGGCAGAGTCAGTGAGCTCTGGGGACCCGTTGCCCCTGCTATGGGCTTTTCTGCGTTCCTGGGAGAGAGGATTTTCTCCCGGAGCTGCTTGTGTATGGAATCCTAGTGTCCCAGGCAGAAGTTTCCTGCCACAGCCCGGGTCTAAACTCTTATATCCATCACCTTTTCTTTTCTATTATACATATATCTTCCAATTTCTCCCAATAATATTTCTAGTTTAAACATACTATTATTAGAGATCTCCCCTCATGTGGCCTCACACGACTATTAATCCAAAAGACACAGATATTTCTTCCTTTATTTTTTCCCATGTATTTTCTATGGACATACCTGTCCCATGTGATCCAGGCCCAGTATTTGTTTTACTTGCAGTCTTCAATTTTCTTAATGACTTAAACTTCAAGTTTCTCAAAAATATTTCTTTTTTCAAATATTTCTTGGCATAATTTAATAATCATGAGTTGGCTTAAATTTACCAAAGAACAATTAAGTTAGCCAGCTTCCACATCCAGAACCCCTTGTCCCAATATGCCTTGGTTGAGTGTTTGAATCACTAGGACGAGCAGTTTGGTTCTAATAAACATTGGAGCCATTTTCTTATCTAGGAATGTCCCCAATCCTTGTCCCAGGAAATTTCACCAGAGTTGTATTTGAGCACATATATGGTATAGAAAAGGAAAAACAAACAAGCAGTCAAAAAAGAGCAAAACCATCTGTATACTAGAGAGTAAGAAATGCATATTTCATGTTAACCTTGCTCCCACAGCAGAAACTGTGTCATGCAGCCACATTTGCAACCCTATCTCATGTGACAAACTATGCCTTAAATGATAAATACATATAATTGCCCAATAAAATAGTTAAGTTTATTAAAGAATAATAATTCAAAAATACATCATAAGTTAATTTGACTTTTATAGTTAAATTGCATTAACTACACTGATGGCTAGATAACTAATTGTATTTCAATCAAAAGCAGACTGGGTGTTTGTATAGCAAAAGAAAATGATTAGAACAAAGGAGAAGGCAATCTGAAAAAAAAAAGATAATATGTAGTGATCGCTAACATGAGCTGAACCCCTTTTCACGTATACACATTGAGGAACTGTGTTGTCTTCATTCTGGAGATTCACTTAGGAGAGCTCATTTGACTGGTATTAAGCTTGAGAGAGCTTTCTTGACAAAAGTAAAGAATTATCAAAAATAATGACCTTGAGATTTGGATAATATTTAAATCATATTTTACAATGAAAAAATATTAACTGAATTGTGCATATGTATACGTGAGTGTGTGCACTCATACTTCTGTGTGTGTGTGTATTTGTGTGTGTGTGTGTGTGTGTGTGTGTGTGTGTGTATGAGAGAGAGAGAGAGAGAGAGAGAGAGAGAGAGAGAGAGAGAGAGAGAGAGAAGGAGAGAGAGAATAAGAGGTTGACACATGTGTCTTCCTCAATAGCTTTCTCTATCTTATTTTCTACTCTCTCATATCTATATATGTGTGGTATATAGGCTTGCATGAATGTGTGGGTAAATGTAGAGTGTTACATATTGTATTACTTGATTTTCTACTGCTTTGGAGAAACACCATGGCCATGGAAAGTCTTATAAAAGAAGGCATTTAATTGGGACTTGTTTACAGTTTCAGAGATTTAGTCTATTATCATTATGGCAGGGACCCTGGTATCAAGCAGGCAGAGATGGTACTGGAGAAGTACTTGGGACATATCTAATCCACTGGAAGCAGAGAGTGCCACTGGTTCTGGCTTAATCTTCTGAAACCTTAAGGACCAGAGGCACACATTCTTCATTAAGGCCATACCTTTAACAATGCAATCCCCAATCCATCCCAAGTAGTACAATACCTTGATCAATAATCATTTAAATATATGAACTTATGGGGGCCATTACTATTCAAACCACTACACAGAGACATATGTGTTCATATCAAGATATGAAGTTGATTTTTGTAAGTTTTCCTTTATCAGTTTTATTTTATTCGTTTAGGAAGTGTCCCTTAGTTGAACTGGGAACCCGTTTTTCAGCCAGTGTGTCTAATCATCTTCCTCAAGGAATTCCCTGTCTCTTCTTTTTAAGAATGTGGAAATTCAGGAAAGGTGCCACTGAGTTCTGTAGATATTATGTCTTGTTCTCATGTTTATATAATAAGTGCTTTTAACCACCAAGTCAACTTCCTAGCCATCTCTGTCTTATTAAAGTTTCTCACTGAACCAGTTCACCTATTTTGGTACCCAAAGCTGGCCAGAAAGTCCCAGGATACCCTGTCTCACCCTTCCTAGCACTTGTATTACAGGCAAATGCTACTGCACTCAGGTGTTTATGTGGGTATTGGGGATCTGAATTCAGGTTCTCATGTTTACACAGCATGTATTTTTCTGACTAACCTGAGTCTCCAACACAGGTCTAGAAGTGTGGCAATATATAACAGAGCATGCCAGTGACTCTATTGTGAGATTCATGATATCTCGTTATTATAGATGTTCCATTAATGTTATGTGTAATATTTAACTATTAGGCTGAATAAAATAGAAGAGATAACATTTTATATTCTGAAAAATTTTGAGGAACTTGGTAGAAATGCAATGATTTACAAAAACAAATATTAAACAATTTGGCTGTATTTGCTTGTTATTTAAAGACCACTTTGGGTGTTTTACTGACAATCTATTAACATGTCTCTTGATTGGGGATTGATGCCAGATACATTAAATGTCTAGGAAAATTGAACATTTAATGCTTTTGGAAATTGACAGCAAAAGCAGAACACATTTGCTTGTGTGGGTTAACAGGCCTCGAAGGAGAGTGATTTTATAAGTTACTTTTGTTACTGCCATGCTTGAAGATATGATAAAAGTTATTTAAGACAGAGACTGTTTATTTCATCTCACAGTTTGAAGGTACAGGTCTCAGTAATGTGGAAGACACAATGGCAGGAGCATGAAACAACTGGTCACATGGCATCCATAGTCAGGAAGCAGGGAGACTGAAGTCCCACTGGTACTCTATTTTCTCTTTGTTGAGCAGTCTAGAATACCAGCACATTGATAGGCACCACACATATTTAAAGTTTATCTTCTTACTTCAATTAATCCAATCAAGAAACTCATTTACAGGCATGCTCAGGGTTATGTTTCCATGCTGATTCTGAATTCCATCACATGGTATTCAATCTTATCTTATCCATCACAGTGACAATCTATGTTTAGGGGAAACTATGCTTAACTCAGGAAGATTTTGAAACACTAAAGAACACAGCAGCTGATAGCACAGTTCAGCTAAAGTGACTAACCCAGAGGGTATACCTAGACATTCTTTGCTTATATAGTATTATAGGGATCTCTGCTTAGCCATATGCCAATCATATTTTAAGCATAACAATGCATGAATGCAAAGAAGAAAAACAACTTCACTCCTACATTTCAAGAACAATGTGGTCTTTGGTTAGCCTATTTCTAATCATAGAGGGAAAGAACAAAACATTTTCCAATAAGCAAAGGAAAAAATTCTATTTTTGTAACTCATAGGTATGTGGAGCAGTGTGAATGCCCAAGGTCTCTGTGCTAGTCAGGTTGTTTCTCTCTACTGTCCTGTCAGCTCAGGATATATCATGGGATTTCTGTGGATGTTTATTATCATTAGAGTCATAGTATGCACAGATTTGTATACAATTCTGGAAATAAGAACTCATGTTGTATCTGTCATGAAATAAGAATACCGAGAATCATGAAGATACTCTGCAATAAACTACAACACCAATACTTATCACAGATACTGTAACATTCCTTTTCACCAAAGATCCACATAAGGTGCAGACATAGATCAGTGGGTAACATGCTTCATATGCAAGTATGATGATTTGACTTCTAGATAGAGTCGTAAAAAATCCACCAGTGCTAGTACATAGCATGTACATGCTAACCACATGGTGGAATAGAAGCAGAGACTTTGAAGTAGCTCACTTAAAAGCCAAACTATAAGAAATACTTAACCTAAATTTTGGTGAGTACTCCTGACTCAAAAACCAAAACAAAACAAAACAAAACAAAACAAAACAAAAGGTAGTGTTGGGGGGAATAGTAAAATATATTTTAGTGTCACCCAGAGGCCACTAGAAATGCCTGAATGATGAACATTCCCTTCACACACACACACACACACACACACACACACACACACACACACATACATACACATACACACACAGACACATACACACACACGCACACACAAACTCTATATACATTGTCAAACAAAAAGCACCTGAAAACTGTCCTGTTGGTAACAATTTCTAGCAAGGAAGTGTTCGATGTATTTTCTTTCATCACATATCTATTGAGCTTCTGTGAATCCTCAATAGACGGAATTATACCATTGCTCTATCAAAGTATTCATCATTAACAGAAAGGAAAAACACATGTAACCAAAAGACTCTCTAGTAATTTGAAAATCTCTAGATCATTTTTCCCCAAACTTCAAAGTAGAGAGACATTGTAGGGCCTTCTTAGCACTGAAGTATGAAATGTCAACTCCAGGAACAAGGGTTGTATCCTGTCCAAAGAAGCCAGATAATGGTGGGAGTTGGACTTGCAAAATAACTGACCTGGACTGCTTCCTTGTCATTGTTATATTTTCCCAAAGCAACATGGAGGAGAGAAGTGTTTATGTTGTTAACAAGTTATAATTCATCTTGGAGGATATCCAGGAAAGGAAATCAATGACGAAAATGGAGGCAGGAACTGAAGCAGAAACAATTGAATAAGAGTTCTTGTTAGTTTGCTTTCCCTGACTTAGTCAGCTACCTTTATTATATAATACAGGGCCCATGCTCAGGAATGGCACTGCCTGCAGTGGGCTGGGTCCTGCCACATTGATGATTAATTAAGGAAATGCCCCATGGATGTGTCCATGAGGTAACATATTGGAGACATTTTTTTCATTTATGATCCTCTCTTCAAGGATATTTCTAGGTTTATGTTATGTTGACAAAAACTATGGCAATGCTCATTACAAGCATAAAGACCTGAGTGCAAATAGTCAGAACCCATGCAAAAGCTATGTAAGGCTCCAAACTCTTCTGACCCCAGAACTAACTAAAAGGGAACCACTGGGGTTCATTGGATAGGACACATATTCAAAACAGGAATTCCAGGCTCAGTGAGAGACTCTGTCTCAAAAAAACAAGGCTAACAATAATGACTACTGAGTTTGAATTTTGCTGGCTCATAGCCTCATTAAATTTTCTTTTAGTTTATTTAGAATCACTTGGGTGTCAGACCTAACATCCTGAGAGGCAAATTAAACAAAAATTGAAACTAAAGCTTTGAAATGCATCAATCCAATTAAAATTATTTCAAATGGATTTCTCCACCAATCAACCTGCAAAAAACACTATAAAGTATTCCCTGAGTCCTAAAGTTAAGATACACCTGTTTGCTCTAACTGCCCACTTGATGTTTACAATAATGCATATGAAAATGTCTTAATTCATATTTTTATATTTTTTTGTCCTGTTATTACAAAACCTCCATGAAACTGCTTCCAAGTTGGAACGTGGAACCTGGGATGACCAGGTTCTGGATTTTCCAGGAACCAGAATAAAAACTCTGTTTTATTTTGTTTTAGTAGTTGTGTTGTTTTTGTGTCAACAGTGTATCAGTGTCAACTGGTACTCAAAGTGTTACCAAACTTTAAGTAACTGTCTATGCTTTAACAAGCCCAATTCAGTCACCAATCTTCAAACAAGACAATTAAAGCTGCCAAATTAATAGTTAAAAGTAGAAAAGGAGAATTACTCAGTATGGCCACATTGACACGAGGACAGAGAAGTCCAGGATCTACACACTCTAGATCCATCTTGGAGCCCTGAAATGGGGGTAGTGTTTAAAAGGATGTCATCTAGGTGTGGTCTTGGCCAACACTGACTCATCGTGATTTAGACTCAGTCTCACCTTGTAATATGGCCTGATCATTTGTAAATTGCTGTCAAGAGATGAGCATTCTCCTGGCATGTACTTTTCCTTCCCCTTGCATCAGATTACTGGGGCGGTTCCCATTGCTGTGCTGTTAGTTGCTTCATTAATTAGATAGCAAGATTGAGAGACACAGTATTTAAAATTCCTGTGCCTTTATTTCTGTTATGCCAGTAAATCATTACACACCACATACCATACATATATAGTATCATGACATACATGGACAGACAGACAGACAGACAGAAACTTAAATGAAGCAATAGGAAAGACTATTTTCCCACATGTTCAAATCTCAGAAAAAAAAAATCTAAATTATAGCATCCCAAAGATCTTATTTAGAAAGGATTAAAATCTCAAATGTTGAAATAGAAAAATCCTTTAAACTGAAGTTTTCACTGGAACATGGATGAATTGAAGAAAATCAAAACAGGACTACTATCTTCTACATAGTGACCCTTGGGATAATGATTGATGTCACAATTTATCTTAGTACACTTATTTTGTACAGTTTTATAAAGATAAAATTCTAATAAAGAAAGCTTTTCAATATCTTTTCCTATTGACACTAGTGTTACTAACAAGATTGCCATGATATGTGTACATTGATTTCAATTTACTGGAAAAAAAGAACAAGGGTAGTATTCTGTCCAAAGAAGCCAGAAAATGGTGGGAGTTGGACTTGCAAAATAACTGACCTGGACTGCTTCCTTGTCATTGTTATATTTTCCCAAAGCAACATGGAGGAGAGAAGTGTTTATGTGGTTTACAAGTTATAATTCATCTTGGAGGAAAACCAAGAAAGGAAATCAATGATGAAAATGGAGGCAGGAACTGAAGCAGAAACAATTGAATAAGAGTTCTTGCTAGTTTGCTTTCCCTGACTTAGTCAACTACCTTTATTATATAATGCAGGGCCCATGCTCAGGAATGGCACTGCCTGCAGTGGGCTGGATCCTGCCACATTAATGATTAATTAAGGAAATGCCACATGGATGTGTCCATGAGGCAACATATTAGAGACATTTTTTTCAGTTATGATCCTCTCTTCATGGGTATTTCTAGGTTTATGTTATGTTGACAAAAATTATGGCAATGCTCAGTGCACACATAAAGGCCTGAGTTCAAAAAGCCAGTGAAGAGTTCCATCCTCTCCTATTGCAGACTCTTTATTGGCTTGTCACATATTATACAATAATATTTCTATCTTTGCAAATTGGTACAGACTTCCACTTGTCTTTATTTAAAATTTCAATATCCAGGAAGAGTGTATACTTGATATTGTTCTTCATTTAATTCTGAGTGCTGATGTTTGACATTCTAACAAACTTTTGAATAAATGTTTTATAAATAAATTTGGATTATTATTCTAAATATGTAGTGTACCAGATAACCAACACATCAATATTAACTCATACAGTCCTCTAGGCTGTGCATATAATCTTTGAACTGCTTTTGATAACACAGTGTAAGTTGTAAGAAGACGTAGAGAGTCAGTGTGGAAAGTGCTTGTCCTGCAAGTGAAGAAAACTGTGTTTGGATCTACAAAAATTAAATGAAGTAGTGTTCTACATCCATAAATTCAGTGCTTCTACAGTGAAATAGAGGCAGAGAGGAGAGAATCCGAGGGAGCTGGCTAAACATTGCAGTGGTTTGAAAGAGAATGTTTCCCATAGGCTCACAGATTTGAATGTTTGGTCACCAATAAGTGACACTCTGAAAGAATTAGGAGGTGTGGGCTTGTTGGAAGAGATGTGTCAATAAGGGTGCTTTTCGAATTTTCAAAAATCCCAAGTCTGGCCTCCTGGCTATTTCTAATGCCTGTGGACCCAGATATAGAACCCTCAGCTACTTCTCCAGGACCACATCAGCCTGCATGGTGCTTTCCATCAGGATGATAATAAATTAGTGCTCTGAAATTGTAAGCTAGCCCCCAATTAAATGCTTTCCTTTGCAAGAGTTGACATGATCATGGTGTTGATTAAAAGAAATATAACAGTGTCTAAGACAGCTAGTTTGGTAAAGGAAGAAGTGAATAAGATATCTTGTCTCATACAAGGTGGAAAACAGAGGAGCAAAACTTAAATTTGTCCTCTGATGTCTATTCATGTATACACACACACACACACACACACACACACAATCATGAAGGGTTTTTTATTTCCCAGTTAATTCTTCAAAACTGTGTTTGTGGAAATGCTGAAAATTATTCAGTGAATGAAAAGATGTCAATTTACTATATGAAATTCTGAAAGATACTTTGAAATGATCTCTCTTTGGAAACCAATGAGATGGTTCTGAGGGTAAAAGTGCTTATGATCAAAGCCGTTGTCCTTAGTTTGTTCTCTAAGAATCATGAAGTGGAAGGAGAAAACAGACTCTGCCAAGTTTTCCTATGATGATATTAGTGCCCCAACACTTGTGCACCAAGCCACGTACACACAGACAAATAAATAAATAAATAAATAAATAAATAAATAAATAAATAAATAAATAAATAAATAAGCAAATTGCTATTACCTTTTAAATTAAAACTAAGGCTTTCATTTATGTAACTATACTGGAGGTATAAGTGGTCAGCCTCTGTTAATGACTACATTTTTAAAAGTAGCTGCATGCAATGCCAGCTTCTGAGACAAGATTCTCGTTACTTCATCTTTTCACCTATTTCATTTTGCATGCTTTTCATTTACTTATAAAGGTTACACGTGAATGTACTTCAAAAATGTAACCAAGAACTTATACATATAAGAATATGTTTAAGCTGGGCAGGGGTGGTGCACGCCTTTAATCCCAGCACTTGGGAGGCAGAGGCAGGCAGGTTTCTGAGATCGAGGCCAGCCTGGTCTACAGAGTGAGGTCCCGGACAGCCAGGGCTACACAGAGAATCCCTGTCCCCCCAACAACAACAAAAAAAAAAAAAACAAAAACAACAAAAACAACAAAAACAACAACAACAAAAAGAATATGTTTATATGTATAGCATTGGCAGCTTTATTAAAGTCTAAATGTTTTTTACAATATTTTAAAATTTTCTCAGATAAATTCCCTTGATGAAAATTAATAATTATTGAAGTTACTTTTTCCAAATAAAATTTTGGATAGTTTTCAGCTGAAGTGCTACAGTTCCCCTCTTTCTGTGCTAACTATGGAAACAATTTTCATCCCTGTAGTGGTTGTAACCTGCTTCTTTCTGTGAGCAGTTTTCTCTCATCTGCCTTCATGAAATGAACATTTCTTTATGTATCCACATCATGTGGGGCATATGGCCCATCCATACATGCGACTGACATCTGTGCTTCTGCCACAAAACGTGGCACCGCCTAAAGTACAAACACACCCCTCTTTCTGCCTTTTCTGTCTCCTTTAATCTGCCCATAATAATCTAATAATGTTGATGTTTCAGAATTTACAGTTTAGGAATTTTGCTTTTGTGAACTTCAGTAGTGAGCATAGTAGGAGTTGGGGTTGTACCAATCCAGGTAAAGACTGAGACACTGATTCCAGACTCATTCAGAGAGTCTGTACTTACACACAAGAGTTGGGAAAACCTTCTCTGTTTAGGTAGCAAAAGCTGACACTACAAGTGGAGGATTATTGATTCAAGTGGTCTAACAATTTGTGGAAAGAGCAGACTTTATAAAACAGCTCTTTCATTCTTCTCTAGGATATGACTGTGCCAAGGCAATATGGGAATTGGCCCAGATCAGGGAGACCCATTGACCTTCTCACATATGCTTAGAGGTTGAATAAACTTAGCAGGAGATTCAGTGGCAAGAAAGGTGTCATGGAATCCTCCTTCCTTCCCTCTGTCAACACAAAACAAAATGAATCAGTGTACAGATCTCATATCAATAGCAATAAGAGTGAGTTCATTCAGGAATAATTCTGAGTAGTGATTGCGGGGAACACAGATTTAGATTATCCCAAATAACATGTTCCAAGAGAAAAGCAGTTTAATGAAGTTTTATACTTTTACAGAACAAAGAAAATCAAATCAAAGTAAATTTGTGTGGGTCCAGCAAGATAGGGGCAGGTTTTTTATTGGCCCAAATGTTATCTGATGATATATAGCTTTGAATTGAATTGGTGGACGCTAATGGTATGCTAGGTTAATGCATTGAAAATGTTTTTATACATTTTTCACACTTGTTAGTTCTAACACAGAGTTAGTTATAGAATGGGTGTTCTAGAGGGCTACAAGTAGTCCAAATGAGGGTAACGGCCCTACCTGATGGAGCTGCAACATTCCAACCAGTGCACAGTACTGAAAGTCTTAGCAGTTACTTATTCTCTGCAAGCACAGCTTCTTTCCAGGAATTCTCATTCACCTTTCCTCCCTCTTTTCCTCTCTGCCTCATTCATGCTCTTTTTTTCTTACCTCTTTTTTTTTTCAGATAAATTTTCATGTAGCTCAAATGCATGTTAAGTTTCTGAGCTTTCTGCTTTTAAACTCCACATGACAGGCTTTCTGGTGAACACTACTACACCCAGCTCAGAGAATTGATTCCCATCATCATAAATATTGTCTTTAAACTTTTATGTTCAGTCTCTTAGAAGCACAAAAGTAAAATTATCTGGAAATGGGGTCTTTCATTAAATGCCATTTTTATAACCAGCTTGAAGAATTTAATGTACTGAAAAGTTAGAACATTCTTTTTTTTTTTAATTTTAAAATATTTTTCATTTGTGTGAGGATGGGCACATTCATGCCTGTTGAGGTCAGAGGATTTTGAAACTTTTATAGGAAAAACTTTTTTTATTTTTATTTTTATTTTTGATACTTTATTTATATTTCCAATGTTTCCCCCTTTCTAGGTCTCCTCTTTGGGAACCCCCTATCCCCTCCTCCTCCCCCACCTCTATGAGGGTATTCCACCTCCAACCCACCTGCCCACCCACTCACATATTCCCACCTTCACATTCCCCTTTACTGGGGCCTCTAACATCCTCAGGTCCAAGGGCCTCTCCTCCCCCTGATGGCCAACAAGGCCCTTTCCTGCCACATATGTGGTCCGAACCATGGGACGTTCTTTTGAATGGAGCGTAAAAAAACATTTGGACAATTATAATATATGATTTAATCATATTCATCTCAATCATACTAATAATCCTGGATTGTAGATTTGATTCTTTTTTTGAAGGCTCATAGGAAGGAACATGTGTGCCTTGGTAGATATGTCTTGTAGCGATCATTTTTGGCTTTGTGAGCTGATAAAGCATTTAGGATCTGGAAATAAGGGTGCTGGCTCAGTAGCAGAAGAATCAGGTTTGATCCCTAGAAACCACACAACAGAAGCTAGTCATAGTGGTAAATGACTGTAATCCAAGTTCTAGGAAGGCAGAGGCAAGAAGTTCCAATACTTGAGACTTGTTGCTCTATCATCCTAGCCACATTGATGATCCCAGATCAAGACATCTAAGGAAAGGGTCAAGGGCAATCAGTGTAGTAACACAAGAGTTCAATTACAGAAGATAAATATAGGCAGGCAAATCTGAGCTTGAGGAAACTTTGTAGCTTGATCTATACAATAGTTTCCTTCTGGTCAGGGCCAGATGCAGGGTCACATAGAAGATCAGAGATACAAAGAGAGACAGAGAGACAGAGAGGGCAAGATAGATAGAGATGGAGGGAATCAGAGAGAAAAAGAACAACAGAGAGATAAAAATAGAGATAGACACATCACATACACACAGAGAGAGAGACAGAAACAGAGACAGAGACAGAATTTTGGAAAAAGTTTCCTGTGAAGGACTGGTAGGTCAGATCATTGTTCGTTACAAAGGCTATCAGGGTCACAACCTGGGCCACAGTAGCCTTGACAAGCCAAATTCAGCCACCTATCCTCAGTAAGAAAGTTAAGGAGAGAAATAGTAAAAATCAGAAATGGAAAGTTTATTCATTGTGCTCACATTATAAAGAGGAACAAAGAGATCAGTTGATATTTCAATCCATCATTAGGGCACAGTTATTAGGTTTCAGTTAAAATAGAAGGTAAGAAGCCTGCATAGCAAATTTATCCTGGTCAAACTAGGGTCCTGCCTTCATTAACCCTTTTCTTTTTTCAGCTCCAGTCTCTCCTGCAAGTTGATCTGATATTTTGTTAGAACTGTGTGAAGTTTCTTTCCATAGGAAGCTAATAAAATCTCCTAGAATAGTTCCCCTTCTGGATGGCACCAGGCTGCAAAATTTTCCTTCTCCTTTCATGAGACTCATGAAAAAATACCAATTTCTTGGATTACATTGTTTGAATCATCTGATAGCCAGAAGGAGGGGCACAGTACCTCTTTGTAATATTCTCATTCCTGCCAGTTACCTTACATCCAGATCTTTTCTGGTATTTTCTTGTATTTGTCTACACAATTTGGCTCCATGTATATACTCACTGAATGTCAGGTAGAAGGCACTGTCTATCTGTACTGTGTTCCATAACTCTATATAGAAAATATTATGGGTCATCTTGTTAAATCAAGCCATTCACCCTGTCCCTCCCTATACCTGACTCTGAAATCCCCATACCCCTACAGATGCCCTTTCCCACCCAGGTACCCTCTTACATCTGCCTTCCCTGATCATTCCATTGCTGGTTGTAGTGGGGCACACCATTGCCAGTAGGATTTCCTGAAGGAGACAGAAGCAGAAGGATTATGATTTTGAGGCCAGCCTGTGCTACACATTTAAAAATCTATGTTTTTATATTTATATTTTTCATACTATATATTTTTAATATATTTTCTCCTCATCCAAATTCCCCAGGTCTTATCCTTCTCCTTACCCACTCAACTTCAACTTCATTTTCTTTCTCTCTCTCTTTCTCTTTCTCTCTCCCTCTTTCTCTCTTTTGCTCTTTCTTCATGAAAATCAAAGAAAACAGAAAACAAAACAAAATCTGAAATATCAAGAAAAGCCATAACAAAAAATCAGAAAAATATGGAGCCTATTTTGGTTTTCTGTTGGTCAATTACTCCATGAGGCCTGCTCGGGAGTGTAGTAGGTATAACCAGTGATATTGTATTGGGGAAAATATTTTTTCTCTTTCCCTGAAGGTGTCAGTTGCAAATAATTTCTCAGTTATGGATTGGCTTTATCTTTCCTTTTCGTTCTTAGTACAGGGATTTTTTGTCTGATTTGAACCTGGGCAAGTTTTATGGATGCTGTCACAATCTCTGTAAGTTTTTATATGTACCAGTACTGTTGTGTCTGGAAAACACTCCTTTCTTAGAGTCATCAAACACTTCTGGATTATTCCATCTCATAATTTTGGAGATCACTGAATCCTGAGAAAAGGGTTTTGATTTAAGACTGAGTGCTCCAAAGTCTTTCACTCTCTGCATATTGTCCAGTTATGATTCTCTGTGTTAATTCTCATCTACTTACAAGAAGATTCACTAAAAACATCTGAATGATTGACTGATCTATGATTATAGCATTATGGCATTAGGACTTCTCACTTAGCACAACAATAATACAATGTTTTCACCTAGGCCCATGACCTATCTAGTCTCTGGTTCTTGGCAAACATACAACTATCAGATATAGGTTCTATCATATGGATTAGACCTTAAATTCAATCAAAAAGTGGTTGATTATTCCTATAATATTTGCATCACTATTGTGTTCCTCTATCTTATACTCAGATAGCTATTATAGATCACAGTCTATATAGGCGAATGATATCGATGGCGACTTTTCTCTTCGGGTAGCATGAAGAGTACCTTCTGATACTATTTATGTTAGTCAGTAGGAGTGAATAATCTAGTTGTTCACTAGCTTGATTTCTTTGTGTTCAATGACATAATTAAGTGGTGTCTTCAGACATAAGAACTCCCCAACATTCTGTGGAGAATAACAAAGTTGTTAGAGTTCTAGTTTTTCTAAAAAAAGAATTAGGAAATGTTCTACCTGTTTCAATTTTGTGAAAAAAAATAGGAATTTTGACTTTAGTTCTTGATTGAAGGTCTGATAGAATTCTGTGGTCAATCTATATGGTCCTGGACTTTTAAAAGAATGCAAGATTTTAAAGTAATGCTTCTGTACCACTTGGTGTTATGGGTCTGTGGTATCATTTTTCCTTCTGAATTTAACTTTGGTAGATTATATCATTTGTTTCTCTTAGATTCTCCAGTTTGTTAGATACTAATATTATGTGTCCTTGTGATTCTCTGAATTTCCTCAATGTCTGTTGTAGTGTCTTCTTTGTCTTCTCTTATATTGTAATTTTTTCTTCTATCTATCAATTTAGTATCTATCTATCTATCTATCTATCTATCTATCTATCTATCATCTATCTATCTCTTATTTACATTACATGAGTTTGTGTATTTTAGGATGTTTCAGTTTTTATTAAAATCCAGCTTTAACTGATGGCAATGTCCTAAAATGCATAGTGTTATTTTAATTTCCTTGTATAAGTTGAGACTTTCATGGTCTCTTAATATGTGGTCAATTTTGGAGATAGCTCTAATGCTGGAGAGAAGAAAATGTCTTGAAAAGTGCTTGGGTGGAATGTTCTGGAGATGTCTTTTAGGTCAAGTCAATTTATGATATTTTAAATCCAGCAATTTTTTTTCTCCTTAATTTTTCTCTGGATGACATGTATATTGATGAGAGTAGAATACTGAAGTCACCCACTATTGTATGAGAGTCAACATGTGATTTTATCTGCAGATGGATTTCTTCTGTAAACTTGAGAATCTCTGTGCTTGGCGTACAAATATTTAAACAATAATTACTTCTTGGTAGATAGCGCCTTCACTGAGTGTGTAATGCCCTTGTGTATCTCCTCTGATTACTTTTAGTTTTAAGTCTATTTTATTGGCTATTATAATAGCTAGGCTTTCTTGATTATTCATCTGTTTTCTTGGGTTTATTTAAACTATTAATATTAAAAGTTATTAGTGAGTAGTGTTTATGGGTTCCTATTATTTGTTGTTTTGTTGTGTGAATTTCCCCCCATTTTGATTTAACTTTTCTTCACACTAGTTCTCCTTCCAGTGCTGTTATTAGAGATGGATTTGTGAACAGAACTTGGTTAGTCTATTTTTTTTTATTGTTGAATGTTTGTTTTACTTTCTGTTGATGGATATTGGTGGTTTTGGTGGGTATAGTAGTCTATGCTGGCATCTGGGATCTCTTAGATCATATATTATATCTGCTCAGGCCCTTCTGGTTTTCAGCGTCTCCACTGAAAATCAGGTTTTAGTCTAATAAACCTGACTTTATATGTTATTTGGTGTTTTTGCTTTGTAGCTTTAAAGACATTTCATTGTTGTGCACATGTATTGTTTAAAACATTATGTTATGGAGAATTACTATATTGGTTATATCTATTTGATATTCTGTGTGATATTGATATTCTTGTAGTTTATTGGATATTTATTTCTTTAATTGGGGAACTTTTCATCTGTGATTTTGTTAAAGATATTTTCCATGCCTTTGGCCTGAGTTTCTTCTCCTTACCTACTATTCATGCATTCTGAATTTTCCTACTGCTGCAGAATTCCTGGTTGTTATATCTCTGAAGTTTTTGTTTGCTTGGTTTTCTGTTTTGTTTCTTTGTTTTGTTTTGTTTATTTACCACTTTCTTTGATTGGCCTTTCAATTTATTATACTTTGTTTTCAAGTCATACAGTTGTCTTTTGCATGCTTTTATGTTGATGCGGATACCTCTGATGTTTCTGTTCACATTCTGAATTTTAATTTTCATTTTTATTTCAATTTTATTTTTTCCACTGAGTCAATTTCCTTGTTAAATTCTACTTCAATTTCTTATATTGTTTTTATTATTTTGTTTAATTGTTTATGTTTTCATGGCCTTTACTAAGGTATTTATTTACATTCTTTATAAGGTACTTGATATAATTGCTATTTTAAATTCCTTGTCTCCCTCTTAAATTAACTATGACAATAAAGTTACATGGCTTCTGATTGTTTATGTTTGTATTTTTACACTGAAACATAGACATATGGAGTTTTGACAATTGAATTGATTCTTGACAAAGACATATGATCTCATCTTTGTTGGGTGAGTGCTCTTTGCATTGGTTGATGTTGCCCATTGTACTAGCTAAGGTTACCATTGATATCATGAACCACCATGACCAACAACATATTTCAGTGAAAAAGATTTATTTGTCTTATGTTTCCATAACAGTGTCCTTCACTTAAGGAAGTTAAGACAAGAACACAAATAGAGCAGGAAATTGGAGGCAAGAGCTGATGATGAGGTAATAGAGAAGTGATGCTAACTGGCTCATTCAACCTGCTTTCTTGTAGAAAACAGGACCATCAATCTAGGTAAAGAGTACACATCCTTACCTTATTCCGTACCATGAGACAGAATTCCTTCAAGATGACAATGAAATGAGGGGAAAGGTATCTATAGACAGACTGCAGCAAGCTTAAGATTAAATCTGAAAATATTAGAACGGAGAAGAGAAAGGGCAAAAAATGTCACCTACTTGACACTGTCAAATGAGATCACTGGTAAAAAGTGGTTTTGCTTTTCAGCAATAGTTACATAGGGATGAATATGACCTAGAAAAAATTACTGATTCAACAGGAAAATTTTGATTTTATTTTTTAATTGTTTTTTAATTATTTTTTATTTATTTAAAAATTAATCACTTTCCATAAAATATATCATGATTCCAGTTTTCCTTTCTTCTACTTCCCTAGTTCCTCTAATCTAGATCTATTCTACTTCTGTTTCACAGAAAAGAACAGACTTCTAAGAGATAACAAAGTAAGATATAATAAGATAAAACAAAAACCATCACATCAAATTTGGACAAGACTAACCGACAGAAGGGAAAGATCCCAAGAAAAGACACAAGAATCATTGAATCATTCACACACTCAACACTAAACTGAAGGCCATATTTGCTACTCAGAGGATCTGGTACAGACTGTATAGTGCTTCAGTCTCTATGAATTTATGTGAACTTTAATCAGTTGATTTAGAAGGCCTTCCTTTCTTGATGTCCTCCATTGCTTTCAGTTCTTTCACTCTTTCTGTCTCCTCTTTTGGATAGGTGGTGGGAGGTGTGAGTGGATTGGGTGGTGGTGGTCTTCTTGAGCCCTAGATGGAGCAATCACATTTATGTGATTGCTTTGATGGAGATATCACAATTAGTGGTTGACTTGTTGTTATGTTTCTCTTTTGGTAGCCTGCAGAGGTCCTTCTTATAACAAAATACTAGGGTCACTTATATTATGAATAAATTGAAAGATAATAATCATAGAATCATAGGTGAGGAGGCCATAACATCTGCTTTAATACCAGGAGTAACTGGGACCAGTAGGATACAGGGATACAGGAACCCCACACTGCCAGTGGTACAGGTTCCTTATGGTCTGAGATTGTACCCTGAGTAGATCTTGGGTGCCAGCTCTGAAACTGGTTCCACAATAGCCAGAGAAAGCTTGAATCCCAGGTGTTCTAACATGCCCAGGATCATAGGATCACAGTATCTTAAGTGCTTGGTCACACCAGGATCTCAGAATCCCAGAGGCAACTTGACTCTCAGGAGCTCTGACAGAGCCAGGATCTCAGGATCACAGGTGTGTGTCCTGTCCTTCCCAGGGGGGCCCTCCTGGGAAGCTATCAACCACAGTCTGCACCTGAGGAGGGAATCTGCTGGTGATGGAAAGATGCCAGGAAATGAGAAATACCTTGGGAAAAAGTAGATAGCCTGATCAAGCTCCAAATGGTTTTATTTCTAAGTCTATATTTAAGCACCTAAAGGCGGGAAATGGTAGGAGTAGGGAGGTTACTAGAGGGCACTTCAGGGCGGGAAGAGACAGAGGGGGAGAAGTTCTCAGGGTCACTTAATTGTAGCCAAATATTACACTGCTGTAAGTCAGCATAACAAACATTGTTGTAGACCAAGATAGTGGGACATCTCAAGGTTTCTTTGGAGCCACAGGCTACTATGAACAAACTGTCTATTACCTGCAGAAGACAGCTGCAGTGGGGAGGAATCAAAGGAATGTCTGCTGATGCCTGGAACACTCTGGCTAGCTGATTAAGCCAAGGCCTTAGGTCCAATTAAGTCAAGGCCTTTTGGTCTCTGACATCTCCTCCCTTTTTATTTTCTTTAAAGCCGAATAGCCAGGAACCTGTTTAGAAACAGGGGGCCTTAATCGGGGGGGGGGGGGGGTTGAGTAAAGACCTGATCCTCATAATTCTTATGATACATTTTTATGAGGAGAGTATGAAAGCCAACCCATTGGGTGAAGCTTTATCGGTATCAACCTCTATGCAAACGGGTTTGCTCCTCATGGGACCCAGAGACAGGGCATAGCGACTTTTCCCCTGCAGTGCTTTGCCATGTACCCCGCTGATACCCACACAGCTCGCAGGCCAGTGTGCATAAATCTGAGTTTTATGCAGCTCCTAAAGGAGAATCATCAGCTTCAGGCACCTTTATCCCATGATCAAGCAGATCGAGGCGGTGATAATGAATCTGTGAAGGTCGGGATGTCATGAAGTCAATCTGCTGTTCTAAATCCTCTGAATACTCAGAACATTAGTAACATTTGTTGCTAAATGATTAACAAAGGTAGCTGTCTTAACTTCTTGTGTTGAAACAATCATAGAAGCAATGATGCTAGCCATTAATGTAATTAAAGTTGCTATCTCAGTAATAATTAAACCCACTACCCTCTTGTAGCTGTTTTAGAATTGGACTCAGTACTTCCAGTACTTGTAAGCCCTTTTAGAATACCAAGGTTCTGTAAAACTCACAAGCAATAAAACAAAAGCTAGTTGATAGATCACCATAACAGACATGCCAGATTTCAGCACTCTAACACAGTTGAAAAAGGTGTACAATCAATACTACTTACATTAAATTCTGTAGAAGGAACAATATTTTAACATGACCAATTAATAAAAAAGAAGAGCCTTAACACATGTACTAATATTTGTTCCAAATACAGATCTTGTTCCAACTTTCTCTTTTGCTAACATAACATCAGAGAACTGCAGCTAACTTTCAAATATGCTTTTGAGAATGTGCAGAAGCAGTTTCTACAGTCTTTATTTTCTCTGTCCCACAAGGTCGAAAATCTTGAGGCAAGGCAGCTTATCCAATCTGGTATATAGGCAATCAAAGGTAGGTCAGGAACAAATGTCCAATATAGCTTTCCTGTCACCATTGTCAGGGCACTCAGCAAGCTCACAGGTCAGCATCAGCATGTCTCAGTATCCACATGTCTTATCAATCACCCTGGCAGCCAGCATGCTCCTTTAGCATCCATTAGAAAAAACACAAATATGCCCTCTTCCCCATATTAAATACCTGATCTGGATCATGCCATGTGTCTGTAAGTGGATCCTTCTATTAAATCTAGGCATAAATATGCCTGTTTGTAGAGTGCCATAGACACATAGCAGATAATTCACTGGCATCCAAATTTTAAAATTTTAATTTTTTATGGTGTAGGGGATATGATTCCCCCTTTTTTGCTTTTATATATAAAATATATTGTTTTAGCGTTCCATGGGCCTGTTCTACAATACATTGTCCTTGAGAAAAATAAGGAATTTTAGTAATATGACTAATGTAAAATTGATAACAAAACAACTAAAACTCCTGACTGCAATAGCCAGTTCTATTATCTTTTTTAATCTGATTGGGAACATCAAGCATAGAAAAAAATGTAGACAATGACTGATTATATTTTCAGTTTATTCTCCTGTCAAAGCAGTTGTAATTAGAAAGCCTGAAAGGTTGTCAATAGTCATATGCACATGTTTCAATTTTCTAAAATATGAATAACATCCATTTGCTAAAATTGGTTAGGTATAAGTCCTCAAGGAATAACACCATTATGTGGTACAGGTAGAAACTGAGGGCATTCAGGACAAGCCCCATGCTCTACCAACTGAGCTAGCCGGGCTAAAATGACTACATGAGTTCCATAGCCTTATAAACTTTTTATAAATCTTAATTTTGAGCTTTGTTTTGGATTAATGGAAGAACCAATCTCTTGGAGATGAGTAAGTATGTCAGCTCTAAAGTCCCTTAATCCTTGAAAACTTTCTGCAATTATTAATTTAAGGTTAGGTTTCTTATTAGTAATTGAGCTCAGTACACATCAGGGAAACTAAGCAAGTCTTTTGTTAATACTAATGGGAAAGAAGCCATAATTCTTTATGACACCTAGATAAGCAGTCTGCTTTGAGTGCCTTGGGATCCAAGGTTGACCCATCCTACTCTGGGAAAGAGCAAGCACTTCTGTAGGGGGTAGTTAAAACAAAAGGAATTTAACATGAGTTTCTGCAGAGGTTGCTCTGAGGTTTGCATTAACTCAAATGCAAATGTTTCTCGATTGGACATATTTCCTGTCCTTGGGCCAGGCTTGCAATCCCATCAACAGTGGAGGAGTGTTACTCTTTCTCCACATCCTCACCAGCATCTGCTGTCACCTGAGTTTTTGATGTTAGCCATTCTGACTGGTGAGAGGTAGAATCTCAGACTTGTTTTGATTTGTATTGCCCTGATGACTAAGGATGCTGAACATTTCTTAAGGTGCTTCTCAGCCCTGCGAATTTCTTCAGTTGAGAATTCTCTGTTTAGTTCTGTTCCCCGTTTTTTGATGGGGTTATTTGGTTTTCTGGAGTCTAACTTCTTGAGTTCTTTATATGTGTTGGAAATTAGCTCCCTATCGGATTTAGGATTGGTAAAGATCTTTTCCCAATCTGGTGTTTGCTGTTTTGTCCTGTTGACAGTGCTCTTTGCCTTACAGAAGCTTTACAATTTCATGAGGTCCCATTTGTCGATTCTTGATCTTAGAGCATAAGCCATTGGTGTTGTGTTCAGGAACTTTTCCCCTGTACACATGTGTTCGAGGCTTTTCCCCACTTTCTCATCTATTAGATTCAGTGTATCTGGTTTTATGTGGAGTTCCTTGATCCACTTGGACTTGGGCTTTGTACAGGGAGATAGGAATGGATCAATTTACATTCTTCTGCATGAAGACTGCCAGTTGAACCAGCACCATTTGTTGAAGATGCTGTTG
>CM052711.1:75598500-75608986 GCA_028551405.1 Uromys caudimaculatus | reverse complement strand
TTGTATAAAAGTAGATGAGTTTTGAAAATTAAACGAGACCTTGACAAAGAGCTTGCTTGGTCTCCTTCTTCTCTCTCTCGCCCATTCTCTCCCACAGGTCATGGGGTCTCCTCGGGTTTCCCTCCAATAACTGGTCCCGCTGGTCGGGGCAATTCTCATTTCCACTTCCCTTCTCCACTCCCTGTGCCGTATGGCACCATGTACAATGTAGACTGTAATTCACTGTTCTATAAACTTCTGTCATTTATGGACCACACGTGTCCTTTTTCACAATAACAATTCACTGTCTTATTATTTACTGGGTGTTACTCTCTAAATGAAATGATTTTTCCTTTTTAATAAATATAATTTATTGGAAAAAAAAAGAAAAAGAAAAAAAGAAAAAAAGAAAAGTAAAACTAGCTAATCCAGGCAAATGTATTGTTAGAAAACTGTTCTTGTATGACCAAAATAAAGTTGAGACCTGGGTTGCTAAGCCATTCCCTACATTTTTCTACTTCAGATTTTCATTATCTTTTCTTCCTATAGCCAGAATCCAGGAAGATTGAAAAATTTGTCTTTTGTCAGATAGTGAAAAGGCTGTTTCCTTGGATGCTGAATTCACAGGGAGACATGAATATCCAGTCAGTACTGGGTGTTCAGTCTCCAGTTTGAAGTCAACAATTTTTGAACTACTCAGATCTTATCAAACAAACCCATGTAATAAATCCCATTTGTAATATATACTCATTTTATTACCTCTGACTATTCTCAGGGTTCTCTTTTTCCAAGTAAAGATTTTCTATAGTTTGAGAAAAAAAAAAAAAAGAAAGAAAGACCTTAGTTAGTTGGTCATACTAATACATGTGAAAATGGAAACCAAACAACCCCAAAGAAAGAATATTATACAATCTGATGGAGTGTTGTAATCTATTGCTTTTCCCGGGGTACCTATGGTGTAATCCCAAGCACAACATTGTAAATGCTAACTAATTTCACATTCAGTACAGCCAGTTGAAGTAAACTGTATATAATTTAGATAATCAAAATATCATGCCAGTCTTTAAGTGTGGTGACATATTAGTGATTAATATGAAGCAACAAGTGACAGAAAAAAATAATAATTTGAGTTCAGGATGTTTATTTCAGTCCATCATATAGCTAAGTGGTAAAATATTCACTGAACAAACTTGTGGAACCTAAGTGTGGATCCCAATTACCCACGTAAAGACAGATGCAGTGGTGCATATATTCACAAATTCAAGTAGCCACAGTGAAAGAAGAAAAGAAAGTGATAGCCTGAGCTTCATAGGCTGGCTAGCCTGGCTTATGGAGTCATAAATGAGAAAACCTGTCTCAAAAAATGTGAAGATGCTGACTGACACTCAAAGCTGCCTTATGAACTTCATACAGATGCTTAACACTTGCACAACCTCAGAGGCACAAATGAACACATATTTACCCAAAATATAAGAAAATTACAAATATTTCTAGTAGCACAAATTTCTATTTCTTTCAACCTTTATTTTCAAGTTGATGGATATTCAACAGTATTAATCATTTGGAATAAAATGCCCAACCAGAAATATCTAGGCATTAATCTGTTTACTTGCCTTGATAATAATAATAATAAAAATGGCCCTGAAATAAGTGGGTCCAGAGAAAAAGCTCCATTTGCTTAATGAGATTAATTTAGCAGAAGGGTCCTTTGCCTTTGGGTATTAAGTCACCAGATAAAAAAAGTTATGTCTTTGTTGACGAATGATGCCATGGGTATGAGCAAATATATGTTTAATGGGCCAAGAAAGTGATAGAGTTTTGTGAATTGTCTAAGAGAAAACATCACAGGTGGCAAAAATAAAATTATACTCATGGATTCAGTGAGGAGACAAAAGCTATTCTGGAAATGAAGACTATTGCCTTTTCCCAACTGGAAGGCATTTTTAAAGAGGAGCATGAAATGAGAACCATTTGTGCCATATGCACTTATTTATTTATTTATTTATTTATTTATTTATTTATTTATTTATTTATTTATTTTTGGTAAGAGATGATTGTTTTTTATTTCCTTGTTCAGTTCAGCTGTTATCAGCATAGGCTTAATTCTGGATGTAAGCTACCCTGTGATAAAGTAGAGACAACCATTTTCACGTTAGAAGAGATGCTGAGAGAAGATCCATTTGCTATGCTTAAGCTTCATTCCTTGTTTTTGACTTTTCTCAGGGAGATTCAAACAAACAGGTCTATTCACCTCTGATTGCACCACTAAAGGACAAACTGAATGATTTCACCAAGTCTAGTTTTAGTTATCCAGCAAGTTTATTAAGGTTATTTAAATGATCAGGAATGACTCAAAGGCAGGTACATCACCATGAATCTGATAAAAATATAAATAATGATTAATGAAAGCTGCATGAGCTATATACTTCAAAGCTAATCAGCTGGTCAGAGTCTTTTTTCTCTAGCAACATACTATGTATTGTATAATCTTGAATAGTGATTTCAAAACCTTGTAAATTTCATAATTTTTTTCTGAGACTTGTGAGTGGTGTTTATCTCATGAATCTTGGATCCTCCTATCTCCCTTCAGAAGGGAATGATTGAGCTTAGAATAAATAACTACATAATAGTTTTATATAAAGTTCATTGTAACATATATTCTCAGTTTAAATTTAGAGTTATCAATAATAATGGTCACAAAATGTGAAAATACATGATGTAGTCATTTGTCAATATACATTGTGGCTTGATTCCCAGGCTCCCTTGTTTTTATTTAATTTTCAGATAACGGTATCTTCTGTGCAAATTTGAAATACACTGTCATAGATCATATACATATTATTTCCCATATGTTTGTGAGATATAGTAGAAGTACTTGCACATTCTAGTATGGCCTCATACTCATTATGTAGATGAAGATGTCTTTGAATTTTCAGTGTTTCTCCTGCCTCTACATCTTCAGTTTTAGAATTATGAATGCATTTTACTATGGTGGTTTCAATATGCTTGGTCTAGGATGAGACACTATTAGAAGGTATGGCCTTGTTGGAGTAGGTGTGGCTTTGTTGGAGGAAGTGCATCACTGTGGCAATGGACTTTAGGATCCTCTTGTTAGTTGCCTGGACGTCAGTCTTCCCCTGTTTGACTTTGGAATAAGATGTTCAACTCTGAATTCCCACCCCCATTCATGCCTGCCTGAACACTGTCATACTCCTACCTTGATGATAGTATATTGAACCTCTGAACCTGTAAGCCAGCCCCAATTAATGGCTATTCTTTAAAAGCATTGCCTTGGTCATAATGTCTGTTCACAACCGTAAAAGTCTAAGTAAGACAGTTAGCAATATATGTAGTACTAGGAATGGAAATATGTTTTTGTTTGTTAGTTTGTTTATGTTTTGTATATACATACATATACACACACATATACATATATATGTACATATACACATGCACATACACACACACACACACACACAAACACACACACACACATATATTTGGCAAGCATTATTCCATCTTAACTGCATAATCAACCCTTATAGTCTCAAGGTATAGAGCCAAATTCATTTTCCAACACATGTGTGGATTCCACATTTACAGACAGATAAGTAAGTAGACAGACACAGACAGATAGATAGATAGATAGATAGATAGATAGATAGATAGATAGATAGATAGATAGATGATAGATAGATGATAGATAGATGATAGATAGATAGATAGATAGATAGATAGATAGATAGATAGATAGAAGATTGAGAAATGGTAGATATTCATAAAGCTAAAATAGAAGAATTGAAGAAAAATCTTAAATAAGGTAAAGAAATATTATCACAAAAGAAACATATATGCATCCAACCAAATTGTTAAACAACACTATTCTTTCTTATCTCTTAACTACAAATGAATTTTTGTCAAGAAAGGAAAAATTGATTCATATTTTCATTTGAAATTCTCTCCAATGAAGAGGATCCTGGCTTCTAGGTATGCTTTGGGCAGACAGAAATGGGTTGCAAGGGGTAGCACTTGGCAGTGGCAAGGCAAATATGAAGAGGTGTTGTCACCAGCTTAAGAAGTCAAAAGGGAATTGAAGGAGACTTGAAACTTACTTTTCCAATGTCAGATTGTACAGAAATTGGATAGAGTCTTGAAAATACAGGACTGAGGATAGGCAATCTGAATAAATTTTTTGCTGTGGATGCATCAGGATCTAAGTTCAAATGCTGGAACTCATATAAGAGCCAAGCATACCAGTGTGCCTCTGTAATCCCAGTGTTCAGATGCATGATGGCTTGCTGTTCAGCCAGTCTATTCCATCACATTGTTGTGTACTCATATTCACAGCAATCCTGAAATCCTAGGCAAGTTGTGATCACATACAAATTTGCAGTTTGATACTTCCCTATCATTTATAATTATAATTTCACTCTGGGTCATTGATATACGTAGCCAGTTGATAAGAGCCTTTCTGTTGGAACCAATAATACTGCCCTCACAGATCTATGGTCATCAGAGGTTCATGAACACACATATGCGTACTACACATACCAGCTTAGGTCTAAGATAATAATGAATACCAATTTCTACTATTTTGATACGAAAACATTTGCCAACAAACTCATTAAACACAAGACCCTCATCACTGAAATACAGTAATTGGAAATTGATATGGCAATATTTTGGAGCTATAACTGAATTGTAAAATGAGTCATAAACATTAATACTTGTAAATAAGCCCCAGACAGATCTACATACCCCTAGCCATCTGATTTTTCAGATTAGCTACAATTTATATTGATTTAACAATGCTCACATGGTAGAAATATTATTATCACAGAACCAAGACTTCAGCAGGATCTCCTCTGTAAGAACTGACTTCATTCTGTTATCCCCAGTCCATGATTCACAGTTGATACTCAGGAGTCATATTTTGTGAACAAATGATTCTTTTTCTCCATCTCTTTTCAGCTTGCCTAGAAACTGGCAATCAACTGAAGCTGGCCCAACTGTCTAACTACCGTGCTGGCATGTGTAAAGTGCCCCCTAGAGAGACCTTAAGCCTCAAGCTACAACCTCAGCTGGGAGGGAATAATATATCAGCCTGGGTTGAATTCTAATTAGACTTTCTCCTGTTCATGTGAGTTCTGATCATGCTTTCTTAGTGAATCAATATTTTTTAATAAGTAAAGGTTTAGTTAGAGCCTTTGCTAATGTGTATTTCTGTTTTGATAGTTTGTGGTCTTACTGACATTTGTTGTATATTAAGAACTACGAGTATACTTTCTTTTTTTCTACTATCATGATCATGCCTTTGTGCAGGAATTGCAAAGACTTTTTTTTCTTTCCTCTGACTGTGTATTTCCATCTTTTATTTCCCTCAACGCTCCCTGAAAATATTCAGCTCCAGGTAAGTAGAAATCTTACTGGAGAATGAGGCTAATATTCTAAATATAGCTTCTGATTTACTTTCTTCTGGCTGTGACAAACATAAGTAATTGGAAGACAGTTTTATTTTGGCTCACAGTTTGAGACAACAGTCTACCATGTTGAGGAATGTATAATGGCAGTAGCTTTGGGAATCTGATTTCATTGTAGATTCTAACCCTTGGGATGGTGCTATCTACATTCAAGGTGGCCATTCACACTTCAGTTACTTCTTTCTAAATACTCTTTCATAGGCTCATGCAGATGTTTGATTGCACACTATGTGGTGTGGAATTAAGCAGACATGGTGCTATAGCAATACCAGAGAGTCCTATTTTGAGGGAAAATTATTAGACAGAGAAAGAAATTGGGAATTTTTTGAAATCTCAATGTCTGTCCCCAGTAACATACCTCCTCTAACCACAAACACCTCCTAATTCTTTCTCTGAAATTCTGTAAACTACCAAGTATTCAAACATATGAGCCTACGAGTGGTATTTTTATTCAAACCAAGTAGCCTCAAAATACGCAAATTTCTGCCTCTGGCTCTGAGTGCTGGGTTATAAATATGTGTCACCATGTTTAATGTGTGTGTGTGTGTGTGTGTGTGTGTGTGTGTGTGTGTGTGTGTGTGTTTGTGTGTGTGTGTGTGTGTGTGTATTTCCCTAATAGAAGTCATAAGACAGCAGTAGTTGTAGTTGGTTCTTTCCTTCTATTATGTGAATCTTGGGAATCAAGCTCAGGCAGTCAGGCTTTCTGGCAAGGAACTTCACCTGCTAAGGTATATTTCTATTCCCCTGAAAGCTTTTCTGCATTTGAAACTGTATTTATAAATTGAAATTGAATTAACTATCTTATTTTTTCTTATTACTAGCATTAGCACCAAATTTATTTTGTTCAAGTTAATTACTCATATTCTTTACAAATTTATTTTTTATAAAATAATGAATAAAAATAAAATCACAAAAATTTTAATTAATTATGTATATTATGTTTTAATTAATTATGTATATGTTTTTGACAGTATTTTTAAAGTAGTATTTAAAATTCCAAACATCTATGTAATGTATTTTGGCAATAGTCACTCATTGTTCTTTCATTTCTCCTATCCATTTCCATTAAACCTCTTGTATTTCAGAAAGTCCCTCCATGATTTTATGCCTGTTTTTGTGACCCACTGAGTTAATGATGACTGTTTTCATGACCATGGCTATGATATTATTTACTGAAGCATGAACATCCTACCAGTGGCTATCCCACTGAAGAAATGACTCTTTTCTCTCCAGCAACCATTAACTGACAATAAATCCATAGAGAGGGGAATTTTCTGAGACAGCATCACACCTAGATATGGTAGATTGATTTTCACTTTTGAAATTTTATTTTCTTGGTTTCCTAGGTCTATTACTACAAACATGTACCATTATACTTGGCCTTAAGTTATTTCTACTGGATATGAATTATGTGCTCTCAAAGATTAAGTGTAACATTCAGTACATACACACTGTGAATAATTGCCATATCCATCGATTCAAACATTTACCATTCTTTTATGCTACAAATATTTCTAATTATCTGTGTAAGCTATTTTGAAATAAATAATTAAGTATAGTCACCAATGAATCTGTAACTGCACTTGAAAGAATTAGAAGTTCTTCCTTCTTCCCAATTGTATGTTTTTCCTTTGACCATCTTCTTTTTATCTCTCCCTTTCCCTTTTCAGCCTCTAGAAACCACTACTTTATGGTATATATTTTTTAAGTTTATTTTTGAAATTGATTTCTTGTAGAAAATAGAATTTTGTATTTCCTTTGAAATCACTTTGAGGCTTTCTTTTTAATTAGTATCTTATTGGACTTTATTTTGTCAGCACTGCTATAATACTTTCCCAGTAATATTCATACATTTAAACCTCTTAAATGGCCTTTGTAGACAAAAGTTCTGTTTCGGATTTGATTATTCTAGATTTTCTACATCGGTTCAGTCTAAACCATGAGTAACTAACAGTGAAAGCAGAATTAAGTATAATGTCATGTTGGAATGATTCAATGTGCCCAAGCTCTCCTTCCAGATTTGAAGGACCTGTAAGCCTAGCCCCATCAAAGACTTGAAAATGATGAGAAAGCAGAACTACCTCTGCAGGTGGGCACACAGTCCTATAGATGTCTTGCTTTTCTTTCAATTAGAGTGTTTGAGACTTCTGACCTACTGAGTAAGATAAAATACTTCTGCCTTTAACTTTATGGTAATTTTTCCAGCATAATACATGCAGAGCCTCATATCTCATGATTAAACCTAGCCAGCCTCTTTTCAGTAGACATAGTGCTTTATACACTAATCTATCTGTGGTTTTTATTTATTTTACACTAATGCATCCTCATTACCATTTTAATTGTTATTTATTCCATGTACATTCATTATTTTCAACCAAGAAATATTTAGAGTTTTTGTACTGGTTGCTATTCTTCACCAACCTCGTCTACAACTAAATTAAAATTTTTCCTTTGTTTTTTTAAAGTGTTATATACTGCTGAAATTAATGCTATATATATAGAAGAGAATAGAACTGAGCATACTGGCTCTTTTCTGTAATATCAGCACATAGAATATGGAGACAAAAGTATCTGGAGTTCAAAAGTCCTAGATTAAAAGTTGTCTTCCTACCACAAATAATTTTATGAAGAAAAAATATTTTGAAGGTGTAACCAAACATTTCAGTTTCAGTTAATTTCAGATACAGTCAAGTTGACAACAGAATAGCCCTCACTACTTCCATCCTCTCCTTCTGATTTCCCTTTTCTTTGTTCTAGTCCCTTTCTTGGATTCCAAAAGAATTTACTAGTTCTTCTACCTCTGCAACAAACAAGTATACTTACAACAACATCAATAGAAGGAGCAGCAGCAGCGTTTTGGTAAAGAAAACAAGCCTATGTCCTTGTAAGAATATTTTTGTCCTGTGTTACATAACATCTCAAAACTCAGTGCCCTTGATCTGTGAGAAAAAAAAAACAAATTAAATTCAGGAAATATTTGTGAGGACAAAAGGAAGAAATGCATGCATCATTTATGACTATTGTTTTAGATATTGCAAATTATAGGTACTTGATTTTCTCAATCAGATTGTAATGAGCAATATAATCTGAGAGGAAACACATAGTACATGTTGATGAATTTTAGAGCAGCAATAGGGTCAATGAGAAAGCTCATAAAGATCATTTTCTTCAGTAGTTTTATGTAACCTCTGTAATTGTTGATGGTCAACTGGTCTCCATTTTGGATATAATGAACACTTCAATTACAGATTAGCAAATATGATACCTGTAAAGACATTGCCTAATTCTGTGGTCTGGGAGCCCACAGATTAATTGTTTTTCTTTCAGGTAGCTCAAGTCATCAACTAAATGGATGTGCCTTGCATTATTTCCAAATCAAATATGTTGAGAAGAGCTGATACTTTGCATGAGCATTTAATGTGTTTATTGGATGGTTGGGCATGTGATAGTTTACTGAAGTGGGCTTTGTTTGCATTGTAAACCATAATAATGTCTTTTTAATTAGTTTGATTGTTGTGGGCATTGAAAATATATTAATTAGACTCAGTTGATATAATTGTTAGTTGGTAATAAGAGCAGATGTGCAGAGATGACAGACAAGAGAGTTTAAAAAGCACTATTTTATGTTCTTTCCAATCATTCCATATATATACACAAATATAGTTAAGTACATAAATATTTATGAATCTTAGTTAATCACACACAGATACATATACTGTATATTTAACATATTTCATAATACATACATGTATATATAGAAATTTTCCTTTTTTGTGTGTGATAAGATTTTTAAGTAACATGGGTCTAGATGACAGTTATAATATATACCATAAATAATATATTAAAGTATATATATATATATAGACACACACACACACATATATATACATTACATATAATTTTATATATAGGTGTGTGTATATAATACAGTATATATAATTATATACATAATTAAGTGTGTGCTATGTACATAATTTTATATATATATATATATACACATTTATTATTTTACATTTCAGAATTCCTTTGTATTAAAAGAAAACTGATTAAATTAGTCTGGTGCTGGTTCGTTTTCTGATGGGCTAAATTAAAACATTTCTCCATGAATTTCTGTTGTTTCTGTTCATTTATTAAAAACAGAGAATTTTTTTCTAATAAATAGCTTTTAATGAGTGATTATTATCAAACTAATATTAAGACATTGGCCAGGATTGGTAATGCTGCTACATCTAAGCATTAGGCAAGAGGAGGTATATGTCTATTGACATAGTGTGTTCAAGGTAGATGACTGTATTGAAATAAACAGAGAAAAGAGGGATGTAGTTGGGTGAGTGGTCAGCTGTCCTAGTGAGAGGTTATGTGTCATACATGTCCAAGGCTCTGTGTGCAGTCAATAGTGCATCAGACAAAAATTAAAATCAATAAACAAACAAACAAACAAATAAATAAATAATAGGATTATGTCTTTATTCAGAAAAAAGAGCAAATTGGTCTAGTACCTTGCCTAAGCTTTCACCTTTTAGACAAGGTTTGTGTGATGCTTGTATTTTCCTGTAGCTATTGAACTGCACATTTATAATACACAAAAATTTTGAGTTGTACAACCTCTCCTTTATATAACCAACATCTGACAGATATCTGTATTCTATGGATTCCTATGTTTCCACAATGACTCAGCTTTATGGGAGGGTTCAAAAGTTATATTCATCATAGATACACATACTCCATTAATCATGAAATTCATATGCAACATTTATCATAGAATTCACATACTGTATTCCCCATTGTTGTACATAATCCATTCGTCATACAATCATATACCCTACTCATCATGGGGCTCATATACTACTTTCATCATGAAATTACCATGCTAGATTTTCTGTGATGTTCATTTGGAATGTACATGGTCCATTGTTGAATGGTCATTGAATATACAAGAATCATATTTACAAAGAATAGTGACTTAAGATATAATCATAGTTTTTTACTAGACTTTTTCCTCTCTAAAAATATTATTTTTACATAAA
>CM052711.1:75586982-75598400 GCA_028551405.1 Uromys caudimaculatus | reverse complement strand
GAGAGAGAGAGAGAGAGAGAGAGAGAGAGAGAGAGAGAGAGAGAGAAATTATTCAACTTATATATTTGAATCTTCTATTAAAGATGATGACATTGGACATATGACATTCATGCCCAGATTCCATTTAATAAACAAACTGGACCTGATTCTGTTTCCTCTACTTCTGCTGTTGCCTCTACTTCTTGCTCAACTTCTTCTCCCTCCTCCTCCTCCTCCTCCTCCTCCTTCTCCACATCCTCCTCCTCCTGCTCTGGCTCCTCTTCCTGTTTTGTCAAGGAAGCATGTCACAAGAGTGGACAGGCAGATTGGTGAGGACTAGGAATTGACCATGATTTGGTTGTATAATGTTTAGTTTCCAAATATTCCATAAAACACAATAAAAAATTATATTGGAACAAAACAGACTAACCAATGACCACTTGAGCACCACAGGCTTCTATTATGATACCTTTAGGCTTCTATTGTGATAAGATTCCACAGAACAAATTAATATTATGAAGAGTTCACACAAAAAGACAAGCAAAATGTGAAGAAAGATAGGGGTAACATTTGAAATGATTTACTGTAAGATTTTGGACAGAGGAAACCTTTGCTCTAATTGATAATGGAATATATATAGGAGATATCTATATCTATCTATATCTATCTATACTATCTATATCTATCTATATCTTTATATACCTATATCTATATATTCATATATATACATATATAATTGTTTTTCCTTTACCCATTTATTTTATTTTAAATTAAATTAATTTAATTTACTTATTCATTGGTGTGCATACCTGCTTACCTATATGTGTATACAAATACAATTCTCAGAGAGACCAGAAGACTATAGTAGATACCCTGAATCTGGAATCACAAATGTTTGTGAGAAGCCGAGTTTGAGTGTTTAGAACAGAAATCAGGTCGTTTGCAATGGCAGCACTCTCTCTTAATCACTGGGCCATTTCTATAGCCATTCTTGTGCCTATTTCCTCTGAACTGAGTGAAAGAATATTCAGCGAAAGGGTGAGTATTTTAACAAAAATCCAGGTTTTCTGACTAATCTTCTCCATGAAGTAGAGTTGGACTTACATCAGAACATAAAAAAATTTAAATGCATTTCCATCTGCAGCTTGGGGACCTCAGCTTGTGACACAGAGCCCCATAGCCAATTAATGCTGGGAGAAAGCTAGCTTCCCAGGCCCTCAGGACACAGAGACTGAGGAAAAGTCATGGACAGGAACCTTCCAGTTTCCATCTGTGGTGGGAGATCTCAGCCTGGGCCACCAGGGTCCCATAGTCAAGTAGTGCCAGAAGAAAGCTACCATCCCAGGATCATGGAAAAGCCATGAGTGGGGATAAGACGAGCACCACTGCTGACCAAGACCTGCCCAGAACCTGCAGGATACAGGTACTGAGGAAATTTTGGAGACAGGAACCTTCCAGTTTCCATCTGTGCCTGGGGACATCAGCCTGGGCCACAGGTCTCCAGGAGAGAGCTGGAATCCTAGGAGTGTTGACACACCTTGGAACACAGGCAAAACCACCACTTCTGTTCAAATTCACTGGATCAAGAGGGACCCTTGCTGAGCCATCAGGACACAGGAACCAAGGGTCAGCTAAGAAAAAGATTCTTCTGGATTCTGTTTGCACCCCAGAGCTGACCATGTGCCACAGCTCTCCAAAGACAAATACCTATTGGAGAGATGTGATCTTCAAGGAGTACTGATACAGAGGCCTGCAGGAGGGACAAGCCATAGCCAGACAGAGCCAGACAGAGAAACAAGATGACAAAAGGCAAGGGTAAGAACATAAGGAACAGAAACCAAGGCTATGTGGCATCACCAGAACCCAGCTTTCCCACCACAGCAAGCCTTGGATACTCAACACACCAGAAAAGCAAGACTCAGATTTAAAATCATTTCTCATGATGATGATAGAAGACTTTAAGAAAGAAAGAAATAATGCCTTTAAAGAAGTACAAGAGAACAGAGGTAAACAGCTAGAAGCCCTTAAAGAGGAAACACAGAAATCCATTAAAGAATTACAGGAAAACACAATCAAACAGACAAAGGAAATGAACAAAACTATCCAGGAGCTAAAAATAGAAATAGAAACAATAAAGAATTCACAAAGGGAGACAACCCTGGAGCTAGAAAACTTAGGAAAGAGATTAGAAGTCATTAATGCAAGCATTACCAAAAGAATACAAGAGATGGAAGAGAGAATCTCAGGAGCAGAAGATAACATAGATAACATTGACAAAACAGTAAAAGGAAATGCATATTGCAAAAAGTTCCTAGCCCAAAACATCCATGAAATCCAGGGAACAATGAGAAGACAGAACCTAGGATAATAGGTATAGAAGAAAGTGAAGATTCCCAACTTCAAGGACCAGTAAATATCTTCAAAAAAATTATAGAAGAAACCTTTCCTAACCTAAAGAAAGAGATGAACATAAATATACAAGAAGCTAAGAGAACTCCAAATAGGCTGGACCAGGAAAGAAATTCATCCCGTCACATTATAGTGAAAACACAAAAAATATATAGTGAAATACACAAAACAAGGAAAAAATATTAAAAGCAATAAGGGGAAAAGGTCATGTAACATGTAAAGGCAGATCTATCAGAATTACACCAGACTTCTCACCAGAGACTGTGAAAGCTAAACGATCCTAGGCAGAACTCTTACAGACCCTAAGAGAACACAACTGCAAGCCCAGACTGCCATATCCAGCAAAACTCTCAATTACCATAGATGGCAAAATCAAAATATTCTATGACAAATCCAAATTTACACAATATGTTTCCAAAAATCCAGCCCTACAAAGGATAATAGATGGTAAACATCACCTCAAGGAGGAAAACTATACCATAGAATTTGGAAGAAAGTAATCTTTCAACAAACTCAAAAGAAGATAGCCACATAAACATAAAAATAATATTGAAATAACAGGAAGAAACCATAGCTATTCTATAATATCTCTTAACAACAATCGACTCAATTCCGCAATAAACAGGTATAGACTTACAGACTGGATCCATAAAGAGGACCCAGCATTTTGCTGTATTCAGGAAACACACCTCCATGATAAATACAAACACTACCTAGAGCAAAGGGCTGGAAAACAATTTTCCAGGCAATGGTACCTTGAAACAGGCTGGAGTACCCATTCTAAAATTGGATAAAATCGATTTTCACCCAAAAGTCATCAAAAAAGATAAGGAAGGACACTTCATACACATCACAGGAAAAATCTACCAAGAAGAACTCTCAAAACTGAACATCTATGCTCCAAATGCAAAGGCACCCAACTTCATAAAAGAAACTTTACTAAAGCACAAAGCACACATTGCACCTCACACAATAATAGTAGGAGACTTCAACACACAGTTATCATCAATGGAGTGACCTTGGAAGCACAAACTAAACAGAGACACAGTGAAACTAACAGATGTTATGAACCAAATGGATTTAACAGATATCCATAGAACTTTTTCTTCTAAATCAAAAGATATACTTTCTTCTCAGCACCTCATGGTAACTTTTCCAAAATTGACCATATAATCGGACACAAAACAAACCTCAACAGATACAAGAAGATTGAAATAATCTCATGCCTCCTATCAGATCGCTACAAATTAAGGCTGGTCTTCAATGGCAACAGTAAAAAGAGAAAGCTGACATGCATATGGAAACTGAACAATGCTCTACTCAATTATAACTTGGTCAAGGAAGAAATAAAGAAAGAAATAAAAGACTTCCTAGAATTTAATGAAAATGAAATCACAACATACCCAAACTTATGGGACACAGTAAAAGCAGTGTTAAGAGGAAAACTCATAGCCTTGAGTGCCTCCAAAAAGAAACTGGAGAAAGTATACACTAGCAGCTTAACAGCACGCTTGAATGATCCAGAACAAAAAGAAGCTAATGCACCCAAGAGGAGTAGAAGGCAGGAAATAATCAAACTCAGGGCTGAAATCAACCAAGTAGAAACAAAAAGAACTATACCAAGAATCAACAAAACCAGGAATTGGTTCTTTGAGAAAATCAAGAAGATAGATAAACTCTTAGCCAGACTAACCAGAGGGCACAGAGACAGTATCCAAATTAACAAAATTAGAAATGAAAAGGAAGACATATCAACAGATTCTGAGGAAATTCAAAAAATCATCAGATCGTACTACAAAAGGCTATACTCAACAAAACTGAAAATATGGATAAAAGGGCCAATTTTCCAGACAAATATCAAATACCAAAGTTAAGTCAGGATGAGATAAACCATCTGAACAGTCCCATAATGCCTAAAGAAATAGAAGCAGTCATTAAAATTCTCTCAACCAAAAAAAAGCACATGACCAGATGAGTTCACTGCAGAATTCTATCAGGCCTTCAAAGAAGACCTAATACCAACACTCTTCAATCTATTCTACAAAATAGAAACAGAAGGAACACTACCCAATTCCTTCTATGAGGCCACAGTTACAATGAGACCAAAACCTCACAAAGACTCAACAAAGAAAGAAAACTTCAGGCCAATTTCCCTTATGAATATCGATGCAAAAATAATCAATAAAATCCATCAATGTAATGCTCTACATAAACAAACTCAAAGACAAAACCACATGGTCATTTCATTAGATGCTGAAACAGCATTTGACGAAATTCAATATTCCTTCATGATAAAAGTCTTGGAAAGATCAGGAATTCAAAGCCTATACCTAAACATTGTAAAAGCAATATACAGCAAACTAGTAGCCAATATCAAAATAAATGGAGAGGAACTTGAAGCAATCCCACTAAAATCAGGGACAAGACAAGGCTGCCCTCTCTTTTCCTATCTATACAGTATAGTAATTGAAGTTCTGGCTAGAGCAATTAGACAACAAAAGGAGGTCAAAGAGATACAAATTGGAAAGGAAGAAATCAAAATATCATTCTTTGCAGATGATATGATCGTATACCGTAGTGACCCGAAAAATTTCACCAGAGAACTTCTGCATCTGATAAACAACTTCAGCAATGTTGACGGACATAAAATTAACTCAACCTAATCATTAGCCTTCCTATATTCAAAGGATAAACAGGCTGAGAAAAAAATTAGGGAAATGACACCCTTCACAATTGTCATAAACAATATATAGTATCTTGGTGTGACTCTTACCAAACAAGTGAAAGATCTGTATGACAAGAACTTCAAGTCTCTGAAGAAAGAAATCAAAGAAGATCTCAGAAGATGGAAAAATCTCCCTTGCTCATGGATTGGTAGGATTATAGTAAAAATGGTCTTTCTGCCAAAAGCAATCTACAGATTCAATGCAATCCCCACCAAAATTCCAACTCAATCCTTTATAGACTTTGAAAGAGCAATTTTCAAATTCATTTGGAACAACAAAAAACCCAGGATAGCAAAAGCTATTCTCAACAACAAAAGTACTTCTCGGGGAATCAGCATCCCTGACCTCAAGCTGTACTACAGAGCAGTAGTGATAAAAACTGCCTGTTATTGGTAGAGTGACAGGCAAGTAGATCAATGGAATAGAATTAAAGACCCAGAAATGAACCCACACACCTACAGTCACTTGATTTTCAACAAAGGAGTTAAAACCAACCAGTGGAAAAATGACAGCATTTTCAAAAAAATTGTGCTGGTTCAACTTATAGAAGAATGCAAAATGATTCATCCATATCTCCCTGTACAAAGCTCAAGTCCCAGTGGATCAAGGACCTCCACATAATACCAGATACACTGAATCTAATAGAAGAGAGAGTGGGGGAAATTCTTGAACACATGGGTACAGGGGAACAGTTCCTTAACAGAACACCAATGGCTTATGCTCTAAGGTCAAGAATCAACAAATGGGACCTCATGAAATTGCAAAGCTTCTGTTAGGCAAAGGACACTGTCAATTGGACAAAATGGCAACCAATAGATTGGGAATAGATCTTTACCAATCCTAAGTCTGATAGAGGGTTAATATCCAGTATATACAAAGAAGCCAAGAAGTTAGAATCCAGAAAACCAAATAACCCCATCAAAAAATGGGGAGCAGACCTAAACAGAGAATTCTCAACTGAGGAAATTCACAGGGCTAAGAAGCACCTAAAGAAATGTCAACATCCTTAGTCATCAGGGAAATACAAATCAAAACAAGTCTGAGATTCCACCTCACACAGTCAGAATGGCTAAGATCAAAAACTCAGGTGACAGCAGATTCTGGTGAGGATATGGAGAAAGAGGAACACTCCTCCATTGTTGGTGGGATTGCAAGCTGGTACAACCACTCTGGAAATCAGTTTGGCGGATCCTCAGAAAAATGGACATAATACTATCTGAGGACCCAGCTATACCTCTCCTGGGCATATACCCAAAAGATCCTCCAACATGGAATCAAGGCACATGCTCCAATATGTTCATAGCAGTCGTATTTATAATAGCCAGGTGCTGGAAACAACCTAGATATCCCTCAGCAGAGAAATGGATACAGAAAATGAGGTACATTTACACAATTGAGAATTCCTCAGCTATTAAAAACAATGACTTCATTAAATTTGCAGGTAAATGGATGGAACTTGAAAATATCCTGAGTGAGGTAACTCAGTCACAAAAGAACGAACATGGTTTGTACTCACTGATAAGTGGATATTAGCCCAATAATTTGGAATACCCAAGTTTCACTTTACAGTAACCACTGTACTAAGAGTGAGGTCCCAGATGGAGTAGTTTCAGAAGGGACTGAAGGAGCTGAGGGAGTTTGCAGCCCCATGGAGGGAGCAACAATATCAACTGGCCTGACCTCCCCTAGTGCTCTTGGAGCCTGTACCACCAACCAAAGAATACACATTGAGGGACCCATGGCTCAAACCACATATGTGGCAGAGGAGAGCCTTGTTGGCCATCGGGGGGGAGGGGAGGCCCTTGGGCCTGAAGGTGTTAGAGGTCCCAGTAAAGGGGATTGTCAAGGTGGGAAGACAGGAGTGGTTGGGTGGGTGGGTGGGAGGGGGAATACCCTCATAGAGGCAGGGTAGGGGGTAGGGGGGTAGGGGGTTTCCAAAGAGGAGACTTGGAAAGGGGGAAGCATTGGAAATGTAAATACAGTATTAAAATATTTTTAAAAATTAAAAAATTTAAATGCAAAATTTTGATCTCATGTATTCTGACTTGGCTGTTGCAGTGCAAGTGTACACATGTATTAAATCAACATTTTCTCTCTCTTTCTCTCTGTCTCTTTATCTATCTGCATCTCTTTGTCTCTTATCTGTCTCTGTCTCTGTCTGTCTATCTCTGCCTGTCTTCTGTCTCTATGTCTCTGTCTGTCTCTGTCTTTGTCTCCCTCTGTCTTTCTTTCTCTGTTTTTGTCTGTCTCTCTCTCTCTTTTTCTCTCTTTCTTTCTCTCTGTGTGTATTGTAAGTGGGGCAAACAGAGACAGTTATAGTTAAGATCACAGACATACAACTCTCGTGGAAGTCCTCAGTTCAGTTTTCAGTACTCAAGTCAGGTAATTCACAGCCAGACATAACACAAGCTCCAGAAGTTAAGAACTGCCTTCTGGCCTCCCATTGGTACTGCCCACACAGAGATAGAAGTAATTACATTAACTAATCAATTAAGTCAAAATTAAAATAAATAAAATAAAATTATACAGTGGAAAATCAAATTCCAAAAGCATTTTTCTAAAGTCCATACATTATTTTGTTTCTCTTGTTTATAATGGATAAATTTATAGGAACAAAAAGCAAACTGTAATTTTTAGAGTCTGAAACCATGTGCCTTGCTACTAAGCTAATGGCAATTTCAGGGGCTGAATACATTTTAAAATTGGATGGTGATTATGTCTGCAAAACTTTGTGGATGTACCAAGACTGCTGATATACACTCATTTAAATGGTAAGTTAAGCATATTTTTTAATTTAGAAAATAAAAAGAGAAAATTGATCACTTTATTTCTAGTGTATATTTATACACATTCAACAGCTACAGACATCCTTATCAGGGACTGTACTTTTATATCAGTCTAGTAATGTACAAATTAGATATACACTTGTAATGTACAAAACAAAAATTCATGTAAACATACTTGCCCTGCAATGACAAAAAATTCAGATAAAAATTCCCACCTCATGACCTAAATATACTCTATCATTCTTTCATTTTCTTCACAATATTTCTTTATATGTTTTCAGAAAAGCTTTCTGCAAAGATAGTGTTTTAAATGTGTCATTTTACTTGTGGTATGTATTTCAGTGTGTGTGTGTGTGTGTGTGTGTGTGTGTGTGTGTGTGTGTGTGTGTCTGCCTTAGAAGCCAAATGTGGGTGTCAGATCCATGGATCTAGAATTATAGAAGGTTATATGAGCTGCCCAATGTAGATGCTCGTAATGTAATTGGTATCTTTACAAGAACAGCACAAACTCTTGACCATCTCTCCGGCCCTTCTGTATTCTCTTATATTTGGTTCTATTGATTCATTTCCCCCACCAGGAATAAATACTGATTTATGAAAACAGTGAGTCTTATGACTTTATTACTTCTTGCCTATCATTTAATGTAGATGCATCTTAGTTCCATGCTAAATCTCCTTTAATTCTGAAATCTTCATTTTCTTTTATTTTCCTCTTAATGGCTTACAAGATATACATGACACTTCCCAATTACAGAATTCATTAGTATAGTTAAATGCAATCCCTTATGTGAAAATTTTCTGTATTATGCTTTTTCTTTTCCATATCAATCGTATGTTCAATTCTTACAAGAGTCTATAATTTGATATTTTGTCTTTTTAGTTTTGTGTATTGCTTTACACGAGGAAACGTGACAAACACTTTGGTAACACACAACAGTTTAAAATAATGATTATATGAAAGTCCAACTTGGTGAACCCCTTAATTTCTTTGCATTATTTCCAGGAGTCCAGGTGACATAGAGGATGCTGTATCACTGACAATTCACCTAAAGGCCCCTGTTGCCATTTGATGGAGCAACTCAGGAAACCTGCTGTCCTGGGACTCCTTGAAGGACATGGAGGCAGCTTCACAGGTCTGAGACCCCCTGTAAGCATCTCTTCAGGTCGATTTCTTTCTACAGTGTTTGATGCTACCATAATGTTGGAGAATGATCTAGGAGAATCTATACATTTTAGCTTTCCTAGACATTGAAAGTTAGTTTACTTCCTGAGTCTCCTGAACCTCCCTCACTTTCCTGGAGGGGTTCTTGGAATCTGTGGGAAATTGCTATACAACACATCACATTTCTATTTATATCCTATTTATATCTTTTATTCTTATTCCATTTTTTCCAGATTTCTCTGAACTATGTGTACTGTCCATTCATTCGTAATGTATATAAACAATATTTTAAATTCTTCCTCTTTCAAAATTACTGTGAATTTGTTCTCTCTCATGAATTCCATTTTTCTTTGATGTAGAATTTTAACATGATAATATTTTCTACACACATTCATAAATATATTTTATTTTCTATAATATATCAACATATTTGAAAATGTATTTATATTTATTTTAGTTTTGATACAATAGCATTTCTATTCAATAGACATTTTCAGTAAGAAATTTAAATGTATTAATGATTAAGGACAATCAATTGCCTCATTGTTATTTTTCTTAACTTCCACATACAAAAATATAGACAGTAATAGTTTTAAATAGATTTTTTTTCTGGGTAATATGGCTATGGAAGCAAGCTCTCACCTCAGTGTAACTGAACGACAGAGGCTTGTAGCTGCTCAGTATTTGAAAGGATTCAGCCTTGAAATCCCTGGTACTCACTCTCTGGGAAAGGATGTTCAGACAGATTTAAAAATCTTAGGGCCACTGTCATCCTAAGCCTCAGAAAATATATCAAGTACACCAACACCCTAAGAAAGCACATAACGTTCTCCAGTATGTCTGAGCCAAGATGTACTTCACTAAATCACAGAGTTAAATGTGTTTGTACATACTAGCTTACCCTAAGGATCCTTGTGTTTAATGTGCCTAATGTATTGTCAAATTTAATCCCTGAATAATTTAAATATTTCAGTTGTATATTTCTGAATGAGTCCTGTGGGAGGTCCTTTAATTAAATTTGTGCTACCTCTTTCCAATTTAATTGTTACTTTCCTTGTTTGGTGATAATTTTCATTTATTTTCAGAATACAATGTGGTTTTGTTTCTGTGAATTCTTACTGTGAACTCATATTTTTTGATATTATTTGCTCAAGTATTTCTTCTCTTATATATTAAATAGTGTGTTTTTTAGATCCTCTTCTTTGATTGTTCATTTCTACACACACGGTGATTTTTATACACATGCTTATATTTCCATTCGTGGATCCCTAGTGCTGGAAAGATAGTCCACTGCTCATATGCACCCTCTACACAAGCATGATGACCTGAAATCAAATATCTGGTTCCCATATAAATTCCTGACATGCCTGTGTGAGCACCTGTGACCACTACTCTTAAACTGTACAATTTTCAATCTGGTGATTATTTTTACTATTTTCTGCTCTCTCTGTCCTATCTACATACACAGTCTATGTTCCAGCTGAGAGCTAAACTTCCCTGATACTTTTTGCTAGCATAAGTGAAGGGCTATGTATCATGTAGATTCTAAGACAGCCAAGAAAAACATAGAGATTTACCTCAACTCACCTCAGAGCTCCTGTTAAGCAGTGTCTTTTTATTTAAGATCTTTTATCCTCTGTTGACTGAATCACACCTTGCAAAGAGATATTCCTCTTATTTCCTTTATTTTTTAAAATTATTAACAACAAGCCACGCCAGATACGTTTTTTTTTTATTCTACAAGTTTTTTTTAATTTTAATTCAAATGTATTATTTTTTTTTGATACTTTATTTACATTTCCAATGTTTCCCCTTTTCTGGGTCTCCTCTTTGGAAACACCCTATCCCCTCCCTCTCCCCGCCTCTGTGAGGGAATTCCTCCTCCCACCTACCCACCCCCCCATCCCCATATTCCCACCTTGAAATTCCCCTTTACTGGGGCCTCCAGCACCCTCAGGCCCAAGGGGCTCTCCTTTCTCCCTGATGGCCATCGACGTCATCCTCTGCCACATATGTAGTCCAAACCACGGGTCAACAGATGTGTATTCTTTGGTTGGTGGACCGAACTCCAGGATGAATGGGGGGGGGGGGTGTTCAGGCCCATTGACGCTCTTGCTCCCTCCATGGGGCTACAAATACCCTCAGCTCCTTCAGACCTTTCTCCAACCACTCCACCTGGGACCTCACTCTCAAGTAACAGTAAGTTAAGTGAAACTTGGACATTCTCAACTTTTGGGCTAATATCCGCTAATCAGTGAGTACATACCATGTTCCTTCTTTTGTGACTGAGTTACCTAGCTCAGGATGATATTTTCAAGTTCCATCCATTTGCCTGTAAATTTCATTAAGTCATTGT
>CM052711.1:75559473-75586482 GCA_028551405.1 Uromys caudimaculatus | reverse complement strand
TCGGACATAGGATTGGTTAAGATCTTTTCCCAATCTGTTGGTTGCCGTTTTGTCCTGTTTCCAGTGTCCTTTGCCTTACAGAAGCTTTGCAATTTCATGAGGTCTCATTTGTCTATTCTTGATCTTAGAGCATAAGCCACTGGTGTTCTGTTCAGGAACTTTTCTCCTGTACCCAGGTGTTCGAGAGTTTTCCCCACTTTCTCTTCTATTAGATTCAGTGTAACTGGTTTTATGTGGAGGTCCTTGATCCACTTGAATTTGAGCTTTGTACAAGGAGATAGGAATGGATCAATTTGCATTCTTCTGCATGTAGACCGCCAGTTGACCCAACATCATTTGTTGAAAATACTGTCTTTTTTCCACTGAGTGGTTTTAGCTCCTTTGTCGAAGATCAAGTGACCATATGTTTGTGGGTTCATATGTTTTTAATCTGCACATATCATACAATTTTGTTTTTATAGATTTTTCTGACACTGCTTTTTACATTATGACTTCTATAACTTCTAGAAATTTCACTGAGGTCTATTTTTTTTTTAACAATTTCCTTTGGGAACTTTTTAATATTTAGGTAAAGAAAAATGTTGAAAACCATTACTGAGTTTTCTGGTTCATTGATTATCGGAATTTCTGTAGTCTCAGAAATTGAAAGAACAACAATACTTCCAGTTTCCATCTGCACCTGGGAGCTCAACCTGTTCTAAAGGCCTCCACACGCCAATCCCACACAGAGAAAACTTGTCCCCCAGGAGTGTTGACAACAGAAGTTCACAGGTAAGACCACCTCTATGACCCCAATACCTGGCCCAAGTGTGAGCAGCCCAGTGCCCAATGGATGAAGAAATCACAACATAGCTGGGAGACATTAGCCTTCTGGTTTCACTCTTCATCTGGGAGCTGACTACTGTGAAACAGCCTCTGCAACCCAATCCTGCAGAGGGAAAACTTATCACACAGGAGTGTTGACACACCTAAGGTCACAGAAGTGCTGATACTTCTAAGCTCACAGGCTCACAGGAGGGACAAGCTCCAGTCAGAGACAGCAAGGCCAGCTAACACCAGAAATAACCAGATGGCAAGAGGCAAGAGGTCCTTGGTCCTGTGAAAGTTTGATGCTCCAGTGTAGGGGAATGTGAGGGTGGTGAGGAAGGTTTGGTTGGGTGGGGGAACACCCTCATTGAATCAGAGGGAGGGGGGATGGGATAGGGTGAGCAGGGGGGAAACCAGAAAAGGGGATAACATTGGAAATGTAAATAAAACAAATCCAATAAAAAATATAAGCAACAGAACCCAATGGTACATGAAATCATCAGAACCCAGTTCTCTACCACAGTAAGTCCTGGATACCCAAACATACTTGAAAAGCAATATTCTGATCTAATTTCTCTTTTCATGATGATGAAAAAAGGCTTTAAGAAGGACATAAGTAACTCCCTTAAAGAAATACAGAGAATGCAGGTAGAAACACTTAAAGAGAAAAAATATAAATACCTTAGTGAAATAAAGAAAAACATAGATAAATAGGTGAACGAATTGAACAAATCAATCCAGGTTCTTGAAATGGAAATAGAAACAATAAAGAAATCATAAATGGAGACAACTCTGGAGATAGAAAACCTGAGAAAGAGATCAGGAGTCACAGATACAAGCATAACCAACAGAATACAAGAGATAGAAGAGAGAATCTCAAGTATAGAATATAACACAGAAATCATTGACATAACCGTCAAAGAAAATGCAAAATGCAAAAAGCTCCTAATCTAAAACATCCAGGAAATCCAGGTCAAAATGAAAAGACCAAACCTAAGAATAATAGGTATAGAAGAGAGCAATGATTCCCAACTCAAAGGGCCAGTAAATATCTGCAACAAAATTATAGAAGAAAACGTCTCTAACCTAAAGAAAGTGATGCCCATAAACATACAAGAAGCCTACAGATGCCAAACAGATTGGACCAGAAAAGAAATTCCTCCCATCACATAATAGTCAAAACAACAAATGCACAAAAGAAAGAATGAATATTAAAAGAAGTAAGGGAAAATGGTCAAGTAAAATATAAAGGCAGACCTATAAAAATTAAACCAGACTTCTTACCAGAGACTCTAAAAGCCAGAAGATCCTGGGTAGATGCAGTAAAGATTTAAGGAGAACAAAAATGCCAGACCAGGATACTCTACTCAGCAAAACTCTCAATTACCATAGGGGGAGAAACCAAGATGTTCCATGACAAAACCAAATATACACAATATCATTCCACAAATCCAACCCTACAAAGGAAAGTAGATGGAAAACTCTAACACAAGGAAGGAAACTACACCCAAGAAAAAGCAAGAAATGAATCGTGTTCCAACAAATCCAAAAGAAAGCACCCACACAAACATAATTACAACTCTAGCAACAAAAATAACAGGAAGTAACAATCTTGGTTCTTAATATCTCTTAACATCAGTGGACTCCCTTCTACAATAAAACAACATAGACTAACAGACTGGATATGTAAAAAGGACCCAGAAATTTGCTGGACTATAAAAACACACCTCAGTGACAAAGATTGACACTAGCTCTGAATAAATGACTAGAAACAATTTCCAGGCAAATAATCCCAAGAAGCAATTGACTTTCAACCAAAATTTATCAAAAAAGATAAGAAAGAACACTTTATATGCATCAAAGGGAAAAAAATCTACCAAGATGAACTCTCAATTCTGAACATCTATGTCCCAAATACAAGGAAACTCACATTTGTAAAAGAAATGTTACTATAGCTCAAATCGCACAATTGACCTCACACAATAATAGTGGGAGGCTTCAACACCACACTCTCACTGAGGGAAATATCATGGAAACAGAAAATAAACAGAGACACAGGTAAACTAACAGAAGTTATGAACCAAAGGGATTTAACACATCTATAGAACATTTCATCCTAAAACAAAAGAATATAACTTCTTCTCAATACCTCATGGTCCCTTCTCCAAAGCTGACTATATAATAGGACAAAAAACAAGACTCAACTAATACAAGAATATTGAAATAGTCCCATGCAGCCTGTCACATAACCACGATTAAGGCTGACCTTCAAAAACAACAACAACAACAACAACAAAACAAAAACAAACAAACCAACAAAAAATCATAAAGCCACTTACACATGGACTCTGAACAACTTTCTACTCAATGATAACTTGGTCTGGGAAGAAATAAAGAAGCAAATTAAAGACTTTGTAGAATTTAAAGAAAATGAAGGCACAACATATCCGAACCTATGGGATCCAATGAAAGCAGTGCTAAGAGGAAAACTCAAAGCTCTAGTGCATTCATAAAGAAATTGGAGAGAATACACTAGCAGCTTAAAAGCACATATGAAATCTCTAGAACAAAAAAGGAGCAAATACACACAAGAAGACTAGACAGCAGGAGATAATGAAACTCAAAACTGAAATTGACACATCGAAACAAATAGAACTACACAAAGAATCAAGAAAACCTGTAGCTGGTTCTTTAAGAAAATCAACAATATAAGTAAACTCTTAGCCAAACTAATCAGAGGGCACAGATACAGTATCCAAATAAATATAATCAGAAATGAAAATGGAGACCTAACAGCAGAAACTGAATTTAAAAAAAATCATCTGATCCTACTACAAAAGCCCTTACTCAACAAACTGGAAAATCTAGATGAAGTGGCTGAATTACTAGACCAATACTGGGTACAAAGTTAAATCAGGATTAGATAAACCATCTAAACATGCCCATAACCCCTAAAGAAATAAAATCAGTCATTAAAAGTCTCCCAACCTAAAAAAAGCACAGTACCAAATTATTTAAATACAAAATTCTGTCAGAATTTCAAAGAACACTAATATCAATACTCTCCAACCTAATTCATAAAATAGAAACAAAAGGAAAAATACCTAATTCTTTCTATGAAGCCACAGTTACACTGATACCTAAACCTCATAAAGACAACAAAGAAACAGAACTTCAGATCAATTTCTCTAATGAATATTCATGCAAATATACTCAATAAAATTTTTGCTAACTGAATCCAAGACCACATCAAAATTATCATTCACCAAGGTCAAGTAGGCTTCATTCCAGGAATGTAGCAATGTTTCAATATATGTGAATACATCAAAGTAATCCACTATCTAAACAAACTCACAGGGAAAAACAAAAAAACAAAAACAAACAAAAAAAAAACAAACAAACAAACAAAAAAAAAACCATGATCATCTCATTAGATGCTGCAAAAGCATTTGACAAAACACAATACCCCTTGATGTTAAAATATTGAAAATATCAGGATTTCCAGGCACATATTTAAACATAATAAGAACAATATACAGCAAACCAATATCCAACTTCAAACTAAATGGAGAGAAACTTGAAGTAATCCCAGTAAAATAAGGGACTAGACAAGGCTGACCATTCTCTCCTTATCTATTCAATATAGTATTCAACATTCAAACCAGAGCAATTAGACAACAAAAGGAAGTCAAAGTTACACAAATTGGAAAGGAAGAAGTCAAGATATCACAATTTGCAGATGATATGTTAGTATACTTAAGTGACTCCAAAAAATTTCAGAGAATTTCTACAGCTGAAAAACAATGTCAGCAAAGTGGACGAGTATAAAATTAACTCAAACAGAGCAATAGGCTTCTTCTACTCAAAGTATAAATGAGCTGAGAAAGAAACTAGGTATACAACATTCTTCACAATAGTCACAAATGATATAAAATATCTTGGTGTGACTCTAATCAAGTAAGAAAGAGATCTGTACAAAAAGTCTTCAAGTCTCTGAAGTCAGAAATCAAAGCAGACTTCAGAAGATATAAATATCTCCCATGCTCATGGATCAGCAGAATAATCATAGTAAAAATTGTCATCTTACCAAAGGAATCTGCAGATTCAATGCAATTTCCATCAAAATTATAATTCAATTCTTCACAGAGATAGAGCAATTCTCAATTTCATCTGGAATAAGAAAAAATACAGTATTGCAAAACTACTCTCATCAATAAGAGAAATTCTCATGGGAACACCATACCTGACCTCAAGGTGTACTACAGTACAATAGTAATAAAAAATGCATGGTGTTTATACAAAGACAGATAGATAGATAAATGGAATAGAACTGAAAACCAGAATTAAACCCACATATCATTGGTGACCTGATCTTTGACAAAGAATATTAAATCATCCAGTGGAAAAATGACAGCATATTCACCAAATGATTTCAGCTCAAGTGGCAGTCAGCATGTAGAAGAATGCAAATTGATCCATTCATATCTATTTGTACAAAGCTCAAGTCCAAGTGGATCAAGGACCTCCACATAAAACCACATATACTGAATCTAATAGGTGAGAATGTGGGAAAGAACCATGAACACATTGTAAAAGGGGATTGGCTCAGGCTCAAGATCAATTATAGACAAACGGGATCTCATACATTTAAAAAGCTTCTGTAAGGCTAAGAACATGGTCAATAGGACAAAACAGCAACCTATAGATTTACCAACCCTACATTTGTTAGAGGGCTAAAATATATACAAAGAACTCAAGAAGTTAGACACCAGAGAACCAAATAATCCTATTAAAAAATTGAGTAAAGAGCTAAACAAAGAATTCTCAGCTGAGGAATCTTGAATATTCAAGAAGCACCTAAAGAAATGTTCAACACCCTTAGGGAAAAGCAAATCAAACGACCCTGAGATTTCACCTCACACCAGTCAAAATGGCTAAGATCAAAAGCTCAGTTGACAGCATATGCTGGTAGGGATATTGAAATAGGAACACTCCTTCATTGCTGGTGGGATTGTAAGCTGGTACATCTCTGAAAATTAGACTGGTGTTTCCTCAGATAATTGGACATAGTACTACCTAAGGACCCAGCTATACCGTTCTTGAGCATATACCCAAAAAAGATGCTTCAAAATATAGCAAGACACATGTTACACTATGTTCATAGCAGCCTTATTTATAATAGCCAAAAGCTGGGAACAATCCAGATTTACCTCAACAGAGGAATATATATGAAAAATGTGTTCCATTTACATATAGGTATACTAATTAGGTATTAAAAACAGTAACTTTATGAAATCCACATGTTTTATAGCAAAGAAGAGTATCGTAGCAGAAAATAGATCAAACATGTACCTTATAGACTTTAAAATAGCTCTTATTTCCTACTCAAGATTCTACATCCACACTTGCAACTATAGTTTTCTTTCTAACCAAACTGCCCATATTTCTATCACAAAACAAATAAACAAACAAAAGAATATTTAAGTGTATACTATGGAGGAAGGTTCACATGAGTTTAAAGGCTTTTGCTAAATCATGGCTAAGCAATTAACTCTGTTAGGATCTCAGTATTCACCACTGTAATTTCAGTAGTACTAAGTCATATATGTAGTAATCAATAAAGTCTTATACAGGGATTTAGGCAAATACACACACACACACACACACACACACACACACATATGTATATATCGGTTTCACAGGAACATAATGTTGGAAAGCAAAAGGCTGGACATACCCATTATATTGCTATCATCATTAGAACTGGGAAAATGTGTCCATTAGCAAGGTAACTTAGGTTTGTGCAGGAATTTAATCCCCACATGAAAGTTTAGGGATTTGTGATCTCAGTTCCAAGAAGAAGTAACAGAAGAATGATGAGATTCAGGGCATCAAGATAGACCCTGTCTTAACAAATAATACAAACAGTTCCTGAACAACCACACTCATGCTGATCCCTGGTTTTTGAATGAAAAATCTCTCTACACATGTACACCACCAAATACCATACAAACATCAGCACACACACAAAACCCCTCATAGAGAAATACCAATTCAAGTTTATGAACAGATGTGTGTAAAAAATTTACAAATGGAAATCCATGCATCATACCTTTAGAAAGCCCCAAAGATCCATGAATTCTAGAATCTTCTGAACCAACAACACTCTATATTCATATATCCCACATGCTGAAATACAAGTTACAGATAAATATATATTTAAGGTAAACATAATTATAAATATAATTTCATATATATTTATGGCATACCTTCTCTCTCTCTCTCTCTCTCTCTCTCTGTATATATATATATATATATAAACTTTATATGTAAGGTGCACCTGGGTATGTATGTATGAATACCTAAAATGCACATTTAATACTTGTATATTAAGAAACAAGTATGTACATGTACATATGTGTGTATATTCTAGACACATGTTTATGAATGCATATATGTATTCTTAATACATATTTCTATATATGCATGCATTGATATATGCATATTTAAGAAATACCTATATATGTGTGTGAACACTCATGTTTACACACTTAAGAAAGACTTACGCAGCCAGGCAGTGGTGGCACATGCCTTTAATCCCAGCACTTGGGAGGCAGAGTCAGGTGGATTTCTGAGTTCGAGGCTAGCCTGGTCTACAGAGTGAGTTACAGGATAGCCATGGCTACACAGAAAAACCCTATCTCGAAAAAAAGAAAGACTTATGCATATATTTAATCCATTTAAGTACATCCACATATTTTTAAATGTTAAATGCTTATTGTCTAATCTAAAGAATAGTCAGAACTTGACCTGTGATGTCTTGGTTGTATGAGTTATACATAACACTTGGCTCTTCATTGGCATAGATGGAATAATGGACACATTTTCAAAACATGGTTGGAAAAACTGTTGTGCAAGGGTTTCATAATGACATCAGCAGTAATAATAAAAGATGATGAACCCTACAAGCTTGAGGAAATCTGGGGAGTAATATGGTTACAGAATTCAAAGGAATACGTTTAATTCATACCTTCCTGTTTCTAGAAATTTACCTTACTAGAGAATTATGAAATCTCACTTCGATCCTTCCCATATCTTTTATTTTTCCTTTGTCACACTACAAAGTGTATCCTAGCTTTGTTTGTACTGCCAGCATCTCATTTGTAAATGACATTTTCAAGGTTATTATTGAAGCTATTTGCAGAATGTTGAAAACCTATTAAACTGAGCAGAAGCAAACTGTTTGCTGCAAATAGCAAATAAACTCTACTCATTCATTATTAAAGCTGCTTCATAAGCAATCTTTTTAAGGAAATGGAAATGTTCTCAGAGTATTACTTTGTCATGTGCACCAGGATGAAGCTAAAACAGTTGCTTCTAATAGCTATCACATTATTAGAATGATTGTCTGCCCTCAGAAAGGGAAGATTTTTATACTTGCACTACTATTTATATGTGATGTTAGAGTATGTATGGGACTTGCTCCCTTAACAAAAACCCTGCCAGTGATCCCGTAAAGAAAAAAAAAAACCTGAAAATTAACAATATCAAACAAGGAAAAGGGTTTGCACCATATACAACTGGAAGTTACTAATAAGCAAGTTAAACACAAAAATAATGTTTTGTGTATATGGGTTTTTTGTGTACATGCGCAGGTACATGCATTTATTCATGTTTAGAGGCCAGAAGAAAAGCTCTACTGTCATTACACAAGCACTACCCACACTTTTTAAAATTATCTTTAATATATTTTTGCAGTCCAGTCGTTTCCCCTTCCTAGTCTACCCTCTGACATTTCATCCTCCCATTCCTGCTCCCCTGTCTCCAAGAGGATGTCCCCCAACCCCATCAGGCATCCCTATATCCTGAAACCTCAAGTCTCTGGAGAGTTAATTGCACCTCCCCTCACTGAGGCCAAACCAGGCAGTCCTCTGCTATATGCATCAGAGGCCTCATATCAGCTAGTGTATGGTACCTGGTTGGTGGTTCAGTTTCTGAGAGATCTTGTCGGTTCAGGTTTGTTAAACTGAAGGTCTTCCTACATGGTCACCCTCTTCCTCAAGTTTTTCCAGTCTTTCCCAAATTCAATGACATGGGTCACCAGTTTCTGTCCATTGGTTAGTTGTTAGTTTCTGCATCTGACTCATTCAACAGGTTGTTGGGGCTCTCGGAGGGGCAGCCATGCTGGGCTCCAGTCTGTAAGCATACCATAGCATCAGTAATGTCAGGCTTTGGAGCTACCTCTTGAGCACGATCCCAATTTGGGCTGGTCACCGGAAATCCTTTACCTCACTCTCTTCTCAATTTTTTCTCCTTGCAGTTTTTTTAGACAGGACAATTCTGGTTCAGATTTTTTGATTGTAGGAGGGCAACTCCATCCTGCCACTTAATGCCCTGTCTTTCTACTGGAGGTTGACTCTACAAGTTACCTCTCCACATAGCTGGGTGCTTCATCCAAGATCCCTCCCTTTGAGTACTCAGCTTCTCTCACTTCCCAGGTCTCTGGTACATTATAGAGGGTCTCCCTACTATTCTTCCTGTGGTTGCCTGTTGACATTCTTTCTGCTGCCCCCCAGGGCTTCACTCCAGTTCGCTCTTAATACCTTATAAGGTTCTCCTTTTCCTTTCCCTGTCCCCTCACCCACCCAGGTCCTTCCTTTTCTCTGCCCCCTGTAATTGCTTTCATCCCCCTCCTATGTGACATTGAAACATTCTCACTTGGGCCCTTTGGCTTGTTAACCTTCTTGAGTTCTGTGGATTGTATACTGGGTATTTTGGTCTTTTTTGGCTAATATCCACTTATTATTGGATAAATACCATTACATGGGGCTGAGTTTCCTCACTCAGGATGATACTTTCTAGTTCCATCCATTTGCGTGCAAATCTCATGATGTTCTTATTCATAATAGTTGAGTAGTATTCCATTGTGTAAATGAACCACAAATTCTGTACTATTTTGATTGTGGGACATCTGGGTTGTTTCCAACTTCTTGCTATCACAATAAGGCTGCTATGAACATAGTGGAACATATGCCACTGTGGAATCACAAGGTATCTTTTAGGGGCATATCTCTGGGTCTTTGGGTAGATCTATTTCCAAATTCCTGAAATGACCAGATAGATTTCCAGAGTGGTGGTACAAGTTTGCAATCCCACCAGCAAGGTAGGAATGTTTTTCTTTCTTCAAATCCTTGCCACATCTGCTGTTACCTGAGTTTTTGATCATAGCCACTCTGACTGGTGTGAGGTGGAACCTCAGGGTTGTTTTGATTTGCATTTCCCTGATGACTAAGGATGTTGAACATTCCTTTAGGTGCTTGTCAGCCCAATGAGTTTCCTCAGTTGAGAATTCTCTGTTTAGCTCTGGTCCCCATGTTTTGTTAGGGTTATTTGGACCTCTGGAGTCTAACTTCTTGAGTTCTTTGTATATATTGGATATTAGCCTGCTATCATATGTAGGATTGATAAATATCTTTTCCCAGTCTGTTAGTGGCCTTTATGTCTTATTTACAGTGTCCTTAACATTACAGAAGCTTTGTAATTTCAAGAGATCCCATTTGTTGATTCTAAATCTTAGAGCATAAGCCATCGGTGTTTTGTTCATAAATTCTACCCTGTGGCCATGTGTTTGAGACATTTCCCCACTTTCTCTTCTATTAGATTCAGGGTATCTAGTTTTATGTGAAGGTCCTTGATCCACATCGACTTGAGCTTTGTGCAGGAAGATAGGGATGAATCAATTTGCATTCTTCTGCATGTAGAACACCAGTTAAACCAGCATCATTTGTTGATAATGCTGTCTTTTTTCCACTGGATGGTTTTAGCTCCTTTGTCAAAGATCAAGTGACCGTAAGTGTGTGGGTTCATTTCTGGGTCTTGAATTCTACTCCATTGATCTACCTGCCTGTCACTGTACCACTACCATGCATTTTTTATCACTACTGCTCTGTAGTACAGCTTGAGGTCAGGGATGCTGATTACCCCAGAAGTTCTTTAATTGTTGAGAATAGTTTTTGCTATTCTGTGTTTTTAGTTATTCCATATGAATTTGAGAATTGCTCTTTCTAAGTCTATGAAGAATTGAGTTAGAATTTTGATGGGGATTGGATTGAATCTGTAGATTGCTTTTGGCAAGATGTCCATTATTACTATATTAATCCTGCCAATCCATGAGCATGGGAGAGCTTTTCATCTTCTGAAGCCTTCTATTTCTTTCTTCAGAGACTTGAAGTTCTTGTCATACTAATTTTTCACTTGTTTGGTTAGAGTCACACCATGATACTTTATATTGTTCGTGACAATTGTGAAGGGTGTCATTTGCCTAATTTCTTTCTCAGCCTGTTCATCCTTTGAATATAGGAAGGCTACTGCTTTGTTTGAATTAATTTTGTATCATGACACTTTGCTGAAGTTGTTTAAAAGCTGTAGCAGTTCTCTGGTGGAATTTTTTGGGTCACTTAAGTATACCATCATATCATCTGTAAATAGTGACATTTTAATTTCTTCCTTTCCAATTTATATCCCTTTGACCTCCTTTTGTTGTCTAATTGCTCTAACTAGAACTTCACAAACTATATTGAATAGATAGGGAGAGAGTAGACAGACTTGTTTAGTCCCTGATTTTAGTGGGATTGCTTCAAGTTTCCCTCCATTTAGTTTGATGTTGGCCACTGGTTTGCTATATATTGCTTTTACTATGTTTTGGAATGAGACTTGAATTCCTGTTCTTTCCAAGACTTTTATCATGAAGGGATGTTGAATTTTGTCAAATATTTTTATAATGGAATAACCATGTTTTTTTTTTCCCTTGAGTTTGTTTATGTAGTGGATTACAATGATGGATTTCTGGGAACTGAACCATCCCTGCATTCCTGGGATGAACCTACTTGATCGTGGTGAATGATCATTTTGATGAGTCCAATCATTCTTGGATTCAGTTTGCAAAAATTTTATTGAGTATTTTTGCATCAATATTAATAAGGGAAATTGGTCTGAAGTTTTCTTTCTTTGTTGGGGCTTTGTGAGGTTTTGGAATCAGTGTAATTGTGGCCTCATAGAATGAAATAGGTAGTGTTCCTTCTGTTTCTATTTTGTAGAATAGATTTAAGAGTATTGATGTTAGGTCTTTTTTGAAGATCTGATAGAATTCTGCACTGAACCCATCTGGTCCTTGGACTATTTTGGTTGGGACACTGTTAATGACTGCTTCTATTTCTTTAGGCATTATGGGACTGTTTAGATGGTTTATCTGATCCTGACTTAACTTTGGTATTTGGTATCTGTCTAGAAACTTGTCCATTTCATCCAGATTTTCCAACTTTGTTGAGTATAGGCTTTTGTATTAGGATCTGATAAATTTTGAATTTCCTCAGACTCTGTTGTTATGTCTCCCTATTTCATTTCTAATTTTGTTAATTTGGATACTGTCTCTGTGCCTGCTGGTTAGTCTGACTAAAGGTTTACCTACCTTTTTTTTTTTTTTTCACAAAAAAAAAACCCAGCTCCTGGTTTTGTTGATTCTTTGTATACTTCTTTTAGTTTCTTCTTGGTTGATTTCAGCCCATAATTTGATTATTTCCTGCCTTCTACTCCTCTTGGGTGTATTAGCTTCTTTTTGTTCTAGAGCTTTCAAGTGTGTTGTTAAGCTCCTAGTATATGCTCTCTTCAGTTTCTTTCTGGAGGCATTCAGAGCTATGAGTTTTCCTCTTAACACTGCTTTCATTGTGTCCCACAAGTTTGGGTATGTTATACTTTCATTTTCATTAAATTCTAGGAAGTCTTTAATTTCTTTCTTTATTTCTTCCTTGACCAAGTTATCATTGAGTAGAGCATTGTTCAGCTTCCATGTGTATGTGGGCTTTCTGTTGTTGTGTTGCCATTGAAGACCAGACTAATTCTGTAGTGATCTGATAGGAGGAATGGGATTATTTCAATATTCTTGTATCTGTTGAGGTTTGTTTTGTGACTGAGTATATGGTCAATTTTGGAGAAGATACCATGAGTTGCTGAGAAGAAGGTATATTCTTTGATTAAGGATGAAATGTTCTATAGATATCTGTTAAGTCCATTTGGTTCATAACCTCTATTAAATTAACTGTGTCTCTGTTTAGTTTGTGTTTCCAAGATCTGTCCATTGATGATAGTGGGGTGTTGAAGTGTCCCACTATTATTGTGTGAGGTGCAATGTGTGCTTTGAATTTTAGTAAATTTTCTTTTACGAATGTGGATGCCCTTGCATTCGGGGCATCGATGTTCTGAATTGAAAGTTCTTGGTAGGTTTTTCCTTTGATGAGATTGAAGTATCCTTCCTAATCTTTTTTGATAACTTTTGTGTGAAAGTCGATTTTATCCGATATTAGAATGACTACTCCAGCCATTTTCTTGGGACCATTTGCCTTGAAATTTGTTTTCCAGCCCTTTACTCAGAGGTAGTGTTTGTCTTTAACATGGAGGTATGTTTCCTGGAAGCAACAAAATGCTGGGTCCCATTTATGAATCCAGTCTGGCAGTCTATGTCTTTTTATTGGGGAATTGAGTCCATTGATGTTAAGAGATATTATAGAATAGTTATGGTTGCTTCCTGTTATTTTCAATATTATTTTTATGTGTGTGTGGCTATCTTCTTTTGAGTTTGCTGGAAGATTACCTTCTTGCTTTTTCCAAGGGGTAGTTTCCTTCCTTGAGTTGACGTTTTCCATCTATTATCCTTTATATGGCTGGGTTTGTGGAAATATATTGTGTAAGTTTGGTTTTGTCATAGAATACCTTGGTTTCAGCATCTGTGGTAATTGAGAGTTTTGCTGGGTATAGCAGCCTGGGTTTGCATTTGTGTTCTCTTAGAGTCTATATGAGGTCTGCCCAGTATCTTCGAGCTTTCATAGTCTCTGGTGAGAGGTCTGGTGTAATTCTGATAAGTCTGTCTTTATATGTTACTTCACATTTTCCCCTTACTGCTTTTAATATTCTTTCCTTATTTTGTGTATTTGGTGTTTTGACTATAATGTGACAGAAGGAATTTCTTTTCTGTCCAATCAATTTGAGTTCTGTAAGTTTCTTGTATATTTATGTTCATCTCTTTCTTTACATTAGGGAATTTTCTTCTATAATTTTGTTGAAGGTATTTACTAATTCTTTAAGTTGGGAATCTTTACTCTCTTCTATACCTATTATCCTTAGGTTCTGTCTTCTCATTGTGTACTGGATTTCATGGATGTTTTAAGTTGGGAGCTTTTTACATTTTGCATTTTCTTTGACTGTTGTGTCAGTGTTTTCTATGGTATCTTCTGCTCCTGAGATTCTCTTGTCTATCTCTTTTATTCTGTTTGTGATGCTTTCATCTGTGACTCTTGATCTCTTTCCTAAGTTTTCTAACTCCAGGGTTGTCTCCCTTTGTGATTTCTATATTGTTTCTATTTCTATTTTTAGTTCCTGGATGGATATGTTCACTTCCTTTGCCTGTGTGATTATGTTTTCCTGTAGTTCCTCCCATTTGATTATGTTTTCCTGTAATTCTTTAAGAGATTTTCGTGTTTCTTCTTTAAGGTTTCTAGTTGTTTACCTGTGTTCTCTCTTATTTCTTTAAGGCAGTTATTTATTTCCTTCTTAAAATCTTCTATCTTCATCATGAGATATGATTTTAAACCTGAGTCTTGCTTTTTTTGGTGTGTTGGGGTATTCAGGGCTTGCTGTGTTGTAGTAGCTGGGTTCTGATGAAGCCAAGTAGCCTTGGCTTCTGTTCCTTATGTTCTTGCCCTTGCCTTTGACATCTGGTTATCTCTGGTGTTAGCTGGTCTTACTCTGTCTGGCTCTGTCAGACCGTTTCTTTTCCCTCTTGCAAGCCTCGGTGACAATACTCCTTAAAGGTCAGCTCTCTCTGAGGGAAATTTGTGTTTCAACCGCTGAGGTACAGGGTCAGCTCTGGGGTGCCGACAGAAAGCAGAAGGATCTTGTCCCCAACTGTCCTTTGTTTCCTGTGTCCTGATGGCTCTGCAAGGCTCCCTGTTGATCCAGTGAATTTGAACAGAAGTGGTGGTCTTGCCTGTGCTTGAAGGTGTTTCAGCACTCCTGGGATACCAGCTCTCTCCTGGCACATTTGAGTATGGAACCTTGTGTCACCGGATCTGCTCCCTGCCCACAAAAGAAACCAGAGGACCACTCCTCAGTCCCTGTGTCCTGGGGATTCCAGGTTGGTCCCTCTGAGCAGACATGCTTGCCCACACTGCTGGGAATCTAGATTTCTACCAGCACTATTTGGCTATGTAACCCTGGTGGCCCAGGCAGAGGTCTCCCATCAGGAAACTGGAAGGCTCTTTCCCCCAGCTGTTCCTCAGTCCCTGTGTCCCAAGGATTCTGGGCAAGTCCCACTGAGCAGTGTTGCTCCTTTTACCCCCACTCATGGGCTTTTCCACACTCCTGGGAGGCTAGCTTTCTTCTTGAACTATTTTTCTGTGGAGCTCTGGTGGCCCAGGCAGAGGCCTCCTGCTACTGACAGAAACAGGAAGACTCCCAGCATTCATTATTTATAACCATATTTCTTCTTTGGTTTCTATTTGAATTGTTATGGCACTAGCTTCTTTATTTGTGAATAAAATAAACTATCTAACCCTTGTTGATTTAATTTTAATTTCAGTTTCACATAATCACTTAATTTATTAATAAATGCAGTTCTGGAAATCAATTTCAAGGAGCTTGCACAAGCTAAGAAGAAACTTGGTACTCTATCATATTGCTAGACCTCTTTTCATATTTTTATTTGCATGAAAATTATAATTTTAATTTAAACAATTTGCCTTTTAGGGTGAAGACATGTCTCAGAGACTAGGAACACTTAACCTACTGATTCCCAATTCCTACTTCAAGTGTTTCACACTTCCTATAACTTCAGCTCCAGGGTACCTGACATTCTCTTTTGGCCTATAAAAGAACCTGCTCACACTGGTTCATGAATACATGTGTGTACATACTAGTATACTGACATAAATCGATCATATATTGAGATGTTTAAAAATCATCTTTCAGCTCCCTTTTTGTGAGAACTCCACAGACTCAGTAATAGTGTCAGGCATTGGGAAAACCCCTTGAACTGGATCTCAATTTGGGCCTGTTGCTGAACATTCTTTTATTCAGGCATCTCTCTATTTCCATCTCTGTGGTTCATTCAGACAGGAACAATAATGGGTCAGAGCTTTGACTGTGTAATTACAACATCCTCCCTCATTTGATGCTCTGTCTTCCTGGTGGAGGTGGGATTTATAAGTTCCCTCTCCCTACTGTTGGGCATTTCCTTAAAGGTCCCTTCCTTTGAGTCCTGAGAGTCTCTACCCTCCCAGGTCTCTGATGCATTCTGCAAGGTCCCCCCAACCTTCTACCTCCTGAGGTTGCCTGTTTACATTGTTTCTGCTGGACCTCAAAGTTTCAGACTAAGACCCAACAAGCAGCTAGAAGAGTCAGATGAAGATATTTGCACCCAACACCTGAACAGAAGATAGTGATCCCTGTGGTTGAATTAGGAAAAGGCTGAAAAACACTGAGAAGGAAGGCAACCATTTAGGAGGATCAGCAGTCTCAATTAACCTGGACCCCCGATATCTCTAAAACACACCTATGCACACTTAGTCTTTGACAAAGAAGCCAAAAATATACAATGGAAAAAATAAAGCATCTTCAATAAATGGTGCTGTGTGGGGCAGTGGTCTGTGGCAGGCAATCTGGCACCCGGTTAAGCACAGATGAAAACTCTGGGATACTCATTGGAATATCCACGAGGGACCGGAATATGTTTTTGGGCAACACTCTCGGAAGACTCCTATAAAAACAGCTACAGCTTTTACAACTCCTATAGAGAGAGAGACCTGCCATGTGAGATTTGTCACGTAGGAGCAACTCTAAGCCCTCCCACATGCAAATAAGGTACCATGAGCCCTCAGACCAAACCAATGGGAAATATCAGTTGTCAAACCCCTGACCCTTCCCAAACAGTATATTAAACCATCCCAACCTGTGTAGGGGAGCCCGCCATCCAGAAAGAATAAAGGTATAAGAACTATTCTAGTGTCTGAGAGTTTCTATCATAAGAGCTGTAACACTTCCAGCCTGGGAAGAGATCTGCTCTCCTGAACGCTGCCGCCAGAAGCTTCTGCACTCCGCCAACTAGTTGGCCTCTTGTAGGCTCATCCCAAGCCAACTCAGCACAGGGCGGTGGGTGCAGCACCTTGGCGCAACCCAGGTGGCAACCACAGGGACTGAGGTGGAGGATATTCCGTCCCTGTTCGCACTCTCACCCTTGCTGGAAACCTCAAATTTGGCTGGGCCAGAAATCCCTGAGGAAGGCTCCCAGCATGCAGCCCAACAGTGCTAGTCTAACTGGCTGTCTGTATGTAGATAAATGAAAATAGACCCATATTTATCATCTTGCAAAAAACCCCTGTTCGAGTGGATCAAGGACCTAAACATTAAACCAAATACACTGAATCTAATAAAAGAGAAAGTGGGAAAGAGCCTTGAACACTTTGACGTTGGGGGGGGGGGGGATTTCCTAAACAGAACTCCAATGGTTCATGCTCTAAGATCAGTAGTTGATAAGTGGGACTTCATGAAACTGGAAACATTCTGTAATACAAAGGACATAGTCAATAAGTCAAATTGGCAGCCTACAGATTGGGAAAAAACTTCACTAATCCCACATCTGATAGAAAGCTAAAATCCAAAACATGTAAAGAACTCAAGAAGTTAATAGCAAAATAACCAAACAAGGAAATCAAAAACTGGGGAATAGAACTAAACAGAGAATTCACAACACAGGAAATTCAAATCCTGAGAAGCATCTAAAGAAAGGTTCAAAGTCCTTAGTGATCAGAGAAATGCAACTCAAAACAACCCTGAGATTCCACCTTACATCAACCAGAATGACTAAGATCAAACCTCAGGCAACAGCACTGAGGTTGGCTAGGATGTGGAGAAAGAAGAACACTCCTCCCTTACTGGTGGGATATCAAACTGGCACAACCACTGTGGAAATCAATCTGGAGATTCCTCAGAATATTAGAAATAGATCTATCTGAAGACACAGCAATACCAAATATACCCAAAAGGTACCCTACCAGGCCACAGGGGCTCAGGTTCCACTATGTTCATAGTGGCCTTGTTTTTGGTAGCCAGGAGCTGGAATCCAACCAGATGTCACACAACAAAATAATTGATACAGAAAATGTGGTTAATTTACACAATAGAATACTATTAAGAATGAGGACATCCTGAGTTTTGCAGGCAAATGGGTGGAACTAGAAAATATCATCCTGAGTGAAGTAACTCAGATCCAAAAGGTCATGCATGGTATGTACTCACTAATAAGTGGATATTAGCCCAAAAGTAAAAAGTAAAAAATATCCAAGATACAGTCTACCAAACTCATAAAAGTTCAACAAGGTGAAAGGCCCAAGTTAAGACACCTCAATCTGACTTGAGAGGGAGAAGAAAGCAATCACAATAGAGTAGGGAGGGAAAGACTTGGGTGGGAAAGTGGACAGGGATACAAGGGGGGAACATGATCTAGTACTGGGTGGGGGGAAAGAATTGAAGCCCTGAGGGCCAAAAGAAAGAAGGGAAACAGACCTCAGGATGTAGGAGGCTTGGGGGACCCTCCTGAATCTTCCATGAGACATGTGAGGTGAGAGATTCTCAGGAATCAAAGGCAGGGACCTCAGATGAAACGCCCTACAGTGGGGAGGGAAACTTATAGAGCCAACCTTGAGCAGAAAGACAGGGCATCAAGTGAGGGAAGAGTTTGCCATCCCACATTCAAAACTCTGATCTATAATTGTTCTTGTCTGAAAGAACTGCAGGGATGGAAATGGAGAGGAACCTGAGGAAAATGAGGTCTAGCAAGAGGCCCAATGTGCGATCTAACTCAAGGGGATGCCCCAAGGTCTGATACTATTACTGAGACTATAGATCACTCACAAAAATGAACAAATCATGACTGCCCTCTGAAAGACCCAACAAACAGCTGAAAGAATCAGATGCAGATATTTGCACCCAACCATGGACAGAAGCTGCTAGTCATTGTGGTTGAATTAAAGAAAGGCTAGAAGCTGAGGAAGAAGGTGACCCTGTAGGAGGACCAGCAGTCTCAATTAACATGGACCTCCCCAGATCTCTCAAACACTGGACTACCAACAAGGCTGAACACCAGATGATATGAAGCCCTGAATACATATACATCAGAGGACTGCTGAGTGTGAGTTCATTCAGAGAAGATCCACCTAACTTTCCAATGACTGGAGGCCCCAGAGAGTTTATAGGTCTGGTACGGTGGGTGTGTGGGGTACATCATAGTGGAGAAAGAGGTGGTGAGGAGGAGCTATGGGATTGGGGACAGTCAAAGGGAGGAGGGGGAGGGGAATAAAGTCTGGACTGTAAATAAATAAATACAATTTTAAAAATCAAATAAATAAATAGATAAATAAAGTAAATAAATTCAGGTTAGCTCAGCATAAATGTTTACTTTCTATATTGTTTCTGGTGTAACTCAAACACTTCTATAGCATTTTATATCTCTCATTATCAGTTGTCTTTCCACATAAAACAATATTGTTAAAAGGTTAGCTTTCTTCTATCCAGGACAGAACAATCCCCCAGGCTTATCTCTACATTCCCATCCATCAATAGCAAGTTTGTCCAATGAGGCATACATGTTTTTGAGAGAAGTATCTTACACTACTGCCAAGAGACCTGTAATCTTGAAAAAGGTGGGCTCCTATAGTAGAAGCTTCCCCAGACTCAAGTCTCAGGTGCCTCTAAAGCTATACATTTTCAAGCATGCAGAATTATAAAGAAAAAATATTAAGGAAAACATTTGTTGTTGGATGATTCCAGAGAAAAATATAAAACTTTGTTTCCTGCTCTATTACCCACACAAGTAACATTTAGTTTTTATTCTTACAGGAAAGCCTTGATGACAATAGATTAAATATTTATTAATTGTTTATGTTATAGGCATACATATAAGCAACTCCTTGCCCATTTTTTATTTTAATTTCTTCCTTTCAAAACTGTTTTATTGTCCATCTATCTCTATTTCAACACATGGAGATGGTATTGATATCATCTCTGCCCATCTTCATGTACTGAAATAGGATTAATAAGATGGCATATTTGGAAAATATAAAGAATATTTTAATAAATCTTGGCACGGGGTTTCTTTTAGCCTTAGACTATTTATGTTCCCAGATGAAAGACATACATACAGCCTTTATTTTTTAATATGCCTGAGGCAGCACAATAGATGTCTACCTTCCATGCTGTTAGAATCGATCTCCTATCCATAACTCAAGTTATTTACTTACTGTGTTTCAACTGGGCAGCTCTTACCTTCAACCAGGCAGTTCTCTGACCCATGTTTTCTGGCCTCCTAGGCCATAATGAGTTTCCACTCTCATCTCCTGCACTTTCTTACTCTAACATGACAACTCTTTTCTCTCTCCTCCTTCCTCCTTGTGGTCCAAAACCCATTAAATCTGAATCTCGCCTATGTCTCTTCTTCCCAGACCCTGACTGCAGACAGACAATCTTTATCTCCTTATCATAATTAACTGATAAGAGGCTCCCTCAATCTATGTGCAGAGTCCAAATCTTGGAGGCCAGCACTTAGCATTACAATAAACAGTAAAAGACAAAAATCTCAACAATAAAAGAATACTTTCCCTCAGATATAAATTGAACAAAATTATAACAATTATGTAATTTACAAGTTATGATGTATACTTATAACATACAGTCCATCATATGTGATAATTTAGATAAAGTAGTCTATCATGCTTCCTAACTGAAAGAGTTTGGAATTCTGTACCTTAATCATGTTTGATTTAAACTTGTATTATCATAAAATAATCATTTTTTTCAAATCTAGAACATCTTTAATGCTAAAGATCTTAAGGTTAATTCTGAGACTATAATGAGTCTTCAGCCCCATCAGAGATTTGAGAAGGAATTACATATTACCTGAATATGTAGGAAGCACCAGGACACCACTTGAAAACTTAAAGAATTGACATAGACAGCTGACTGTCTAGACAGTCCCCAATATTCCTTATTATTTTGGAGCATATGTCTTCAGCCTCATGGCCCAGGACAACTGACAGACCATAAGTGAAGTAGGAATTATGAAGGGCTATCTTATTCAGTATTAGCAGAGCTTAGCTGTCAACTTTCCTGCTTCTGTTTGTACTTCTGGAACCGCATTCTGTCTGCAGATGCAATTTGGGCATTTCTTGCCCTGCAGCTAGCTTGCCACAATTGAACATTTCCACATGGAGTTAATGATGCTCATCTGCTTCCTTGAAGTGGATTGGGGTATTTTCAGGAGTTGACATGTCTCATAGTTCAAAGATCTATTAATAATGAAATTATTTTAATTGGCATATTCTGTGGATATCTGATGCTTTTGAACATCTTCTATCTATATAAACCATAACTTATTTTTTAAACAATCATCATTTTTAGCTATTTAATACTGAATGACCTTGAAAACACTTTATTATAATTAACTAGATTGACCATGAGTTTCACTATATGACTATTAACTTGCATTGTTTAATCATTCTGAACTGTTTGTAATAGCAGTTATTAAAAATACTGGATCTAAGTCTTGCATTTTTAAATAAGTTTCACAGACATATCTATCAAAGAGTAAAAGAAGTAATTATTAATTTTGTATTAGTATACAAGGACTTATACCAATGAAAAACTTAAATTTGTATCAATATGCAAAATTCTGCATTTCTGTATGAAAACATAAATTCAATTTTGCATCAAAATATAAAGACTTCTACTAATGTAAGATTATGGCTATAAAATTCTTTGTTTAAGTGCAAATTAAATAATCCAACCCCATTTATCTAATTTCTATAATATTACTCTATTTCCCTTCTTTCTTTATAACCCCCTATCCTTTACCTAAAAAAGAAAGAAGGATAGAGAAGAGGAAAGGAAAGAGAGAAATCCCTAACTCTAATAGTTTCCTCCCTGTTCAAAATTACAACCATTCCCAAATTATTCCTTAAAATGACAACATATCTACAAAAATAACCAAAACCAGGCACCCACGCTTAAGGATTTAGGGCAAATTTTTTCTATGAATTCTTACTGATGAATTGGGGAGGAGCATGTCCTCTTTGAGTCAAGATCCCCAGAATTATGCTTGACAATATAGAAGGAAACTTGTCCTATTTCTGAACTTGCACAGGTTGGAAAGAAACCTGAGGCTTAGCTAAGAAACCAATTCTGCCCACCTCCTAATCTATCTTAAAGGTCTCCATGTCTTTTGCATTTGGAAATATCAAATTAATTTTTCTAAAGTGAGTTTTTGCCCTACTTTGGGCACCATATATTGTAAAAATATATTTTAATAACTCCCTGTGTGAGTTTTCTTTCTGCCTTAGACCATTTATATTCTCAAATGAAAAACACACATACAGCCTTTGTCTTTTACGATGCCTTAGGCAGCAAGGTAGCAGGGTAACTGCCAACCTTTCATGCTGTTACAATCTACCTTCTATCTATAACCTAAGTTATTACTATGTTTCTTGTGGGTTGTACTTAGCTCCAAGCAGGCAGCCCTCTGGGCCATATTCTCTTTGTTTCCAGCCCATGGTGGCACTCTTCTCTAGTCTCCTGCTCATTATCATTGTTCCATGGTTACTCCTTTCTCTCTCCTTCTTCCTTGTGGTCCCAAGCCCAGGAAACTTACCTCCCCCCATAACTCTCTTCCCTGGCATTGGCTGCTGGCATTTTTATTTACCAATCAGAATTAACTGGGGGCATAGTTCTTCAGGCCATATGCAGACTCTACATCTTGGAGGGCATCACTTACCATTACAATAAACAGTAAAAGGCAAAACCTCAATGGAAAAAGGCAGGTACCACAAAGCCTGATGACACAAACTCATATTCTGGGACTAATGTGGTGGAAGGAGAGAACCGACTCCTGGAAGTCCTTCTCTGTCTTCCACATCTTCATGGCAGCTCATATGACCTAGATGTTCTGATATGCATATGTAATAATTTATTAAAGTAAATGGAACTGTGTGGTTCCACCTTTCCTTTGAGATGTCTGGAGATGATGGATACACCGACTCTGAGAAGATAAGGCAAAAAAGTCTAGAATGCGTGAGGTCTTCAGTCTGACTCTCTGTCTTTCCTTATCCCATGGCACACAAGGATGAAAGGATGAGAAAGAGTTTGGAGCAGGCAGAATACCAGTGTAGCTTTGAGTTTAGCTACCCTGTTATGGTTATCACTGGGTCACGTGCTTCACCTATCACACCCCAGGAACTCTTTGGATCCATGAACTAAAGGCCTCCCCTACCCACACATGTCAGATAATTGGAATATGCTCTGACTAGCTCAAAGCTGGTCAGTCCTAATCCTCTGCCTGCTACCTCAGACCTAATCAGGGGAGTGGCCAGTGGCTACTTACCGGACTTATTACATGGTTTATTGGTTCTCTCTCCTGCAACTCTAAATCTGATTTGTCAACCAGTGCATCATGGTGATTCTCTGTCTGTTCCACTCTCCTGCATCCTAGCCTACACAAATCTAAGTGCCCCACCAAGTCTCCCTCTGCACAGCCATTGACAAATGGCATCATTATTGATCTATCAAAATCCAACTGGAGACAAGGACCTTTGGTGTTTGAACACACAGATTTCTGATTAAATCAAAGCATTAGAACCAATCCCAGCATAGAGGGGAGAGGGGAAAGGCCTTCTACAATAATCTTAGTGTTAGATACAATCTTAGCTTGTTCCTATTGCTTTATTTGGGGTAGGTTTCACTTCATACCTCTTATTATGGATGAGATGAATGAAGGATGGCATAATTTTAGAAATGGGCATGAGAATATCCAGGAAGGGAAAAGGTCATTGGCTGAACACTTAGGCTACTGAGATGCCTCATTCGCATGAAGAAGAATTCCAGGAGCTATACAGTGGGACTGACTACTTGTGCCCATCTAGTTGGAGGGTCTCCAAGTTACATGATCCAAAGCAAGCACTTATTTCTGCTGCCTGCTGCATAATATTTTAACCTCAATATTTCAAATTTCTGGGGTTTGGGAATGCTTCAACTCACTTGTTCCATGCTAATTCATCTGGTAGCATGGCCACATGCCCTGCACGAAACTAGAAAGATGACATGTGATACTTTTACAGAGAACCCAGGTTCAATTGCTAATACACACATACTGACCCACAAATTTCTGTAACTCCTTTTTCAGGGGATCTTATACTGTTTTCTGAACATTAAATACAATATGCATGCATGAAGTATATATACTGTAATAGTCGGTGTTCTATTGCTGTGAAGAAACACCATGCCTTACGTAATTTGTATAAAATAAAACATTGATTGTGACTGCCTTACATATTCAGAGGTTTTGTCCATTATCTTAAGGAGAAGAATGGTGGCAAACAGATAGACATGGTGCTGTAGAAATTAAGAATTCTACACCTGGATCCATAGACAATAGGGAAGAGAGACTCTGTAGTTAGAATGAACATTTTGAAACCTCAAAGCCCATGCCCAATGACAAACTTTCTCCAACTAGGCCATACCTCCTAATCCTATAAAACAGGGCTACTTTCTGGAGAGCAAATACTCAAATGAGTCTTTAATGGCCATTCTTATTCAAATCACTACACATGCAAATTTGTAGGCAAAACATTTATTCATATAAAATGTAAATAAATAAATTATGGTAAAACATGTAAAAATAAATAAAAACAGGAATTATAGCCAATAAACATGTTTTAAATAAATATGATCAAAAACTGTAAGTGTGCTTTATGTATTAACTATTTGTGAAGAGAGTTGTGGCTTGTTTTAAGCTATGTGAAAAGCCATTGTTGTTCTCACAACAATTCTGGCTATCAAAAGTTCCCCTTATACTTATGCCTATCTGTACTAATCAGTTCATGTCTACTGTTTTCTTTAGGTTAATCTTGGCTGAGTAAACTAAGGAAACAAATAAAGACTCTCTATTCTTAAAACTATAGCCAATGCTGTCTTACTTTAGAAAATTATGCACTGAGCTCATTATGAGATAATTTTCTTAGAGACAAGAAATATTTCCTTCTAAAATATAAGCATCGAATGAACTCTGCATCCAGGCATCAGTATTAATTGCCTTACACCATTCTTTTTCACTTTTGCATTTGAAAGTACCTAACAAGTCTAGGAGACAATCCCATATCTTTGGTATCTATGAAGAGCTAAAGATTCCTGGATTTTTGAGTTGTGATATTATAGTACATATACTTTTAAGCCTCATGGATGAAATGCTCACTGTCATGGGAACACAGAATGCCCCATTTATTATCAAGAAATTTTCATTCATATTACAGGAGTTGTCATATCAAGGAGAATCTAAAGTAAGTTTAAGCAAAACTGCACAAATTTGCGTCTTTTATGAATCTAGGTCAATTTCATAATTTCCATATGAGAAAGTCCCTCCATCTCAGAACATGGTCCAAGGACAGATCTCATCATATGACCTCTGCATCTGAGGCATGATTTATGATGCCACTTGGTAACAAAACTTAGTCTGAGCTTGTAGGGATCTGCTTGTTAAGAATCTAATGGCTGCTCTATCAATTCAGACACCTTTGAAATTAGGATTTGCAAGAGTATAAGAAGAGTTCAAAGAAAGGACTTAGAGTAAGACAAAAAGAAATATAAAATAACCAGGAAAAAAGGAAAAGGAATTTATGGTCCAATAATCTTGTAGAATATAACTATGAGGTAGGCAATTGCGAAACAGTTTCATGTTAAAAGAAAGTCATCAACTACCTTTCAATCCACCTACATTTGGTATGAAAGTTAAGTGAAATATTATTTGGCACATGAAATCCATCATAAAATAATATATGAATTCTTGTAGCCTTCCAGTTTTAGTATAAAACCTACCCAAAGAAACTCACAAGATGTGTGTCTTTGGAGTAGGCCACATTCCCTCCTGAGTACATGCTTGTACTGCAATGAAATACCTTTCAAATCCTTCCTTAAACTGTCTTAGAATTCTCTGAGTATAAGCATCCATTCTCATCTGTTATCTCTCTAATCTCTTCACACTTCAGTCCAGCTTTCGCTGACTTAGATGTCTTTCTTCTCGTAACAAAATACTGGAAAACTGCAATTTAAGAGAAGAGAAAAGCTTGGTAAAGCACAGAATTTGAAGGTAGTGTCAATCCATCATGACAGAGAAGGAATGGGGGTAGAAATACTAGGTAACTTGTCAGACTGCAGCCACAGTTAGGAAACAGAAAAATGAGTCTGATGCTCAGCTCACTTTCTCCTTTATCAATCCAGGACTCAATCCCTGGACTTCAAAATCTGTCTTTCCTCTACATTAAATATTTGTGAAAACACTTCAATAGTGTGTTTCCATGATGACTCTGAATAAATTTGTAAATCAAAACAAACCAGCACAGCCACTAGCATCCCCTTAATTGACACAGTTCCCTGAAAGGCATGTTTTACCACCCTCTTTTCTTTCCAGTGAGAACTGGATGAGTGTAACCTTGGGTGATGCTGTATTGAGGCTCGGTACCTGAGACTTCAAGGAACAGGTGTCAGAAAATGAAAAGTGTGGCTTCTACTGCTTGGAAGGAGGCAAGTATGGTATGACCATAATCAATGAGATTCTTCGAATAAGAAATTAAGAGCTCAGTCAGGAAGAAGGGGGTATTTGTGCTTTACTGCAAGTAGTATATAGAAAAAGGACTCTGTTTATGAGAAAAAAGAATCATTCTTATGTTTGCATAGTCATCTGAAAGATGTGACTTTCTACATAAATTCTAAAGACACTTCTGATCTCAAAGCACTCTGCCTTCACTGTGACCAAAACTTCTTTTTTAAAAAATAATTTCATTATTCATGTGAGGGGGCAGCAGATATGTGGATATGGATGTACAAGCATATTGCATTGCAAAAGTTGGCTGGAAGAATCAAACTCAGAAGAGAAGTAACATTCTTTTTTTTTTTTTTGATACTTTATTTACATTTCCAATGTTTCCCCTTTTCTGGGTCTCCTCTTTGGAAGCCCCCTATCCCCTCCCCATCCCTACCTCTATGGGGGGAATTCCACCTCCCACCCACCCACCCACCCATCCCCCTATTCCCACCTTGACATTCCCCTTTACTGGGGCC
>CM052711.1:75516481-75558973 GCA_028551405.1 Uromys caudimaculatus | reverse complement strand
TGACATTCCCCTTTACTGGGGCCTCTAACACCCTCAGGCCCAAGGGCCTCTCCTCTCTCCCTGATGGCCATTGAGGTCGTCCTCTGCCTCATATGTGGTCCGAACCATGGGTCCATAGATGTGTATTCTTTGGTTGGTCGAGTAGTAACATTCTTAACTGTAGAGATACCTTTGTATTTTATCTCTCAAAATCTGGCAGTCACTAAAGTTTCTTGACACATGAATCCTTATATATGTCATATGGATTTACAGATCTTTCTTCTTATTTTGCATATGAACTGTATGTGGCCATAATTATGCTAAAGAGGAAAAAATATATCCTATAAAGAAATGTAAGAAACTCAATTAAACAGGTAAAATAAATAAATAAAATGGTTCAAGACCTGAAAATGGAAATAGCAATAAAGAAAACACAAACTGATGGAATCATTGAGAAGGAAAACCTAGGGAATTGAACAGGAAAAACAGATGTCAGCCTCACTAACAGAATAAAAGTGATAGAAGAAAGAATCTCATGAGTAGAAGATAAAATAGAAGAAATTGATATAAGTCAATGAAAATATTAATCTAAAAAATACTGACAAAAACATACAGGAAATGTGGGATATGATGAAAAACCATAACCTAACAATAATAGGAATATAAGAAGGTAAAGATTCCCTGCTCTAAGTACTAGAAATTTTTTTCAATAAAATAATAGGGGAAAACTTGCCCTACCTAAAGAAAGTGATGCCTATAAACATATAATAATCTTATGGAATACAAATTAGACTGGACCAGAAAAAAAAAAAAAAACAACTCCCACCACAAAATAATCAAAACACAATATCTACAGAACAAGAAACATATTTTTAAAAGCAAGGAGAAAAGGCCAGGTAATATACAAAGCAGACCCATCATAATTACAACCAACTACTCAACAGAGACTCTAAAACCTAGAAGGACCTGAACAGATATTTTGCAACCTCTAAAAACCACAGATACCACCCTAAATTACTATAACTGGCAAAACTTTTAATCACCATATATAAAGAGAGTAAGATATTTCAAGACAATTTCTAATTTAAACAATATCTATCCAGAAATACAGCATCACAGAAAATACTACCAGGAAAATCTCAAGCCAAGAAGGATAACTACAGCCAAGAAAACACAGAAAATAAGTAATTACATACCAACAAAAACAAGGTAAGCACATGCAAACAAACACCACACACACACACACACACACACACACACACACACACACACACACACATTCTCTATCATCAACAATATCAAATACCAGGAAGTAAAAATAAATGCTTACTAACTTCTCTCAACATCAGTGGACTCAATATCCAAATAAACAGACACAAGTGAACAAAGTTGGTATGAAAACAGGATTCATAATTCTGTTGTACACAAGAAACACACTACAGTGATAAAGATAGACATTACCTCAGAGTAGTAGGCTGGAAAAAAGATGTTCAAGCAAAGGGTCCCAAGGAGCATGTCCTTTTGGGTCTGGGTTGCCTCATACATGATGATAATCTCAAGTTCCATCTATTTACCTGCAAAATTCAGGATATCTTTGTTTTTAATAGCTGAATAGTATACCATTTTATAGATGTGCCACATTTTCCTTATCCTTTATTCATTTGAGGGGCCTCTAGGTTGTTTCCAGTTTCTGGCTATTACAAATAAAGCTACTATGAATTTAGCTGAGCAAGTGGCCCTGGGGTATAGTGGAATACCTTTTGAGAAAAGGCCCAGAAATGGTATAGCTTGGTCATTAGGTAGAACTATTGCGTTTTCAGAGAAACCACCAAATTGATTTCCAAAGTGGCTGTACAAGTTTGCATTCCCACCACCAATTCAGGCATATTCCCCATGTGCCACATCCTTGCCAATATATGCTATAACTTGATGTTATTGATCTTAGAAATTAGGACCAGGTATAAAATACAAACTCTAGGTCATTTTGTTTTGCATTACCCTGATCACTTAGGACTATGAACATTTCATAAATTGTTTCTTAGCCATTCGGGATTACTCTGTTGAGAATTCTGTTTAGCTCTGTACCCCATTTTAATTAGGTTATTTTGGTTATTGTAGTCTAACTTCTTGAGCTCTTTATAAATTTTGGATAATAGCCCTCTATCAGATGTAGGGTCATTGAAGATACTTTCCTAATCTGTACCCTGCCATTTTGCCTTAATACCAGTATCCTTTGCCTTATAGAAAATTTTCAGTTTCATCCAGTCCCATTTATCAATTGTTGATCTTAGAACCTGAGCCATTAGTATTCTATACAAGAAGTTATTTCCTGTCCCAATGAGTTCAAGTATCTATTTGCATTCTTCTATATGCTGACATCCAGTTAGATATGCACCATTTGTGGAAGATGCCCCCCCCCCCCATTATATGCTTTTGCCTTCTTTGTCAAATATCAAGTGTTCATCGATATGTGAGTTTATTTCAGGGACTTTGGTGTGATTCCATTTATCAACATGTCTGGTTTTATATCAATGTCATATGAATTCTATTACTATTGCTATGTAGTCTAGCTTGAGGTCAGGGATGCTGATATCTTCAGAAGGTCTTTTAGTGTTCAGGATTGTTTTAGCTATTTGGGTTTTTTGTTTGTTTGCTTGTTTGCTTGCTTTTGTTTTCCATATGAATTTAAGGATTGGTCCTTTAAGGTTGGTAAGAATTGTGTTAGAATTTTGAATAAAATTGCATTGAATCTGTACATTGCTTTTGATATATGTCCATTTTCACTAGGTTAATCCTACTTAACATATGAGCATGTGAGATCTTTCCATCTTCTGATATCTTCTTAAATTTCTCTCTTCAGTGATATGAAGTTCTTGTTACATAGATTTTTCAATTTATAAGTTGGAATTACACCAAAATATTTTTTATTTTTTGCTACTGTAAAGGGTGTTGTTTCTCTAATTCCTTGCTCAGCTTGCTTTTTGATTGTTTAAAGAATGTCTACTTCTTTCTTTAGTTAATTTTGTATACAACCAGTTCACTGGAGGTTATTATCCTCTGTTGGAGTTCTCTGGTAGAATTTTTGAGGTTGTATCACCCACAAATGGCAACACTTTTATTTCTTTGTTCCAATTTGTATCCCATTTGTTTCCTTTAGTTATCTTCTTGCTCTAGCTAGAACTTCATTCACAATAAGGAGAAAGTGTACAGCCTTGTTTTGTCTTGTCTTTTGGAATTGCTTTAAGTTTCTCTCTATTTAGTTTGTTGCTGGCTGGTGGCATGCTGTATACTGCTTTGAGTATGTTGAGTTATGTGCCTTGTATCCCTAATCTGTCTAAGACTTTTAGGATGAAGGGATGTTATATTTTGTCAGAAGTATTTGTAGCATGTAATGTGATGATCAAGTGGTTTTTATCTTTCAGTTTGTTTATATGGTGGATTATGTTGATGGATCTTCATATATTGAACCATCCCTGGGACTGAGTCTACTTAATCAGGATATTTTTGATATGTTCCTGGATTTTGTTTGTAAGTATTTTACTGTGTTTTTTTACATCAATGTTCATAAGAGAAGTTGGTCTGAAATTTTTCAAATTAAGCTTTAGCAATGTTTCTTTTTACAAATGTAGGTGTCCTTGTGTTTGAGACATAGACGTACACAATTGAGATGTCATCTGGATAGATATTTATTTTGTTGAATATAAAGTGTTATTCTCTGTTTGTTTTCAGTGATTTTGGTTGAAAGTCTATCTTATTAGATAGTCAAGCATGACCCTTTGCTTGAAAATATTTTTTCCAGCCTACTAATCTGAGGTCATGTCTATCTTTAATGCTGCAGTGTGTTTCTTGTGTACAACAAAATGATGAATCCTGTTTTCACACCAATATTGTTCACTTGTGTCTTTTTATTTGGGTATTGGGTCCACTGATGTTGAGAGAAGTTAATGAGGGGGTAGCTTCAAGCTCAAGTATGGCAAGAGACAGGGAAGATGGACAGAGGAATTTGAGAATGAATGGAAAATTGCAGCTGGCCATGGTGGTGGCAGGGGCAATTTCAGGAAGTGCCAGAGCTCAGGGATATGTGAGATTCGCAAGTATCAATGTGTGTGACACTAGGTGAGATTCATAGCAGTGAAGACATGGAACCTGAAGTGTTCACTTCCTGTAGCCAAGCAGGAACCTCTATGGAGTTATAGGGGTGCCAACTACCAAGAAAACTTCTGAGCCAAAATTTATCCTGCCTACGAAAAAAGGCAGGAACAGAGGATAAAGCAAGATTGAGGGAATGACCAAATAATAATGGGCCCAACATGAGACCCATCTCATGGGAAAACACCAATGTCTGACACTATTAATGATACTCTGTTTTGCTTGCAGATAGGAGCCCAGCATGGCTCTCGTCTTAGATGTCCCTCCTAGCAGCTGACTCAGAAAGATGCAGAGAGGCAGAACCAAACAGGATGGACATTGAGTACTCTTAAAGAACAGTTTGGGGTATGCTAGAGCATAAAGGGGATGGGAATACCACAGGAAGACCAACAGAGTAAATTTACCTGGACCTTTGGAGGTTCTCAAAGACTGGACAACTGATCATGGAGCAAACAGGGTCTTGACCTAGGCTTCCCCACACATATGTAGCAGATGTACAGCTTGGTCTTTATGTGGGTCCCAAGCAACTGGAGCGGGCACTATCCTTAAAGCTGTTGCATGTCTGCAGAATCTGGTTCCCTAACTCAGTTCTACTTTCAGACCTCAATGGGAAAAAGATTGTCTAGCCCTGCAGAGACTTGATTTGGCAGTGTGGGGGCATACCAAGTGAAAGCCTCCATTCTCTCAGAGGAGAATGGGAGATGGGATGAGGAAGGGGCTGCCTGAGGAGAGGGACAAGGAAGGGGGACTGTGATAGGGATGAAAAGTGAAGAAAGAATGAAAAGGAAAGAAAAAAAAAAGAAAGAAAGAAAGAAAGAAAGAAAGAAAGAAAGAAAGAAAGAAAGAAAGGGAGGGAGGGAGGGAGGGAGGGAGGGAGGGAGAGAGAGAGAGAGAGAGAGAGAGAGAGAGAGAGAGAGAGAGAGAAAGAAAGAGAACAAGAAAAATAAGTTATTGTTGAACAATGTATGTTAATGTCACTTATGTGGTGTTTTATTAACCATCTTTAGATTAATTGAAATTATTTACTTATTTCCTCTGCCTACTTGCTATGTTTTACCTTTATCTTTAGACCTAAGTCTTCTTCCATGAGCCTCTATAAAATATGATATGTTTTCATTAATTCCTTATACCTATTTTTGTCATGGAAATTTGTTCTTTCTCCTTTGATTGCAATGGATAGTTTTACTTGGTTTCTTAGTTTTGGTGGGCATCTGTGGTCTCTTGTAACTTGTAGAATAGTAAATAAGTCCTCTGGTTTTCAAAAACTTCATTGAAAAATTAGGTCTTATGCTGTAAGGTATTTATTTCCTTATATTAAGTAAGTTTTCTTCCATGATTTTCATGAAAAATATTTGCTTTGAGTTTTCCCTTGGTCTTGTTTTCTTCTTCTATACTTATAATTCATAAGTGTGGTATTTTCTAGTGTCACAGAGTATCTACATGCTCTGCTCATGGCTTGTTTGTTTGTTTGTTTCTTTAACTGCATAATCCAATTTCTCAACTCACCTTCAAGACATGATGTTATTCTGCCTCTCACTTATTCCAGTCAATTTTTGAAGTTTCTTTTAACTTTTTATTTGAACAATGGGACCTTTCACTTTGAGTTGTGTTTTATCTAGTTCTTTCTTCAGACATTCTATCTCTTTATTAGACTATAATTTCATCATCTTGGTTTGTTTACATTATGTCTTTATGAAACTATCCTGCAGGGTATCAGTTGCATCTCCATTGCTAAATTCCTTCTGTATTAGTAATTTCTGTTACTGTTTTCCCTGTTGCTCTGATTCATTCTGTATTATTGAGGGTTGATATGGTTTCATTACATAGCCATTCTTCCTTCTGTTTTTTGTTGTTGTTGTTTGATTGGTTTGTAGGTTGATTTTACTTTCTGTTTTTTGTTTGTTTGTTTGTTTTTCATTACATTTGCTTAAATTCCTATCTATATATACAATATCTGATTCTAAGCTCTGATGTAGGACTGTTATGTATTGGGTTAGGGACAATGAAATATGTTTATATTTTTAACTCCTAGAAATAAATGTGAAGTACACACTTTACTTCTACTACAGAATTTTAGGTTCAACATGATCAGAAATTAAATTAAATTTAATCTAAATCTCACCACATTTCTAAGAGTTGTTTAGTGGACCAACATAAGGTCTGTCCTGAAAAGTATTCTTATTGGTGCTGAGAAGAATATGGACTCAACTGAGATTAGTGTCTTCCACTATATCACTTCTATACATTATTAACTTGAGGATCATTCACTGAACTTTAAGCTCACAGATAAATTTGATTGAGATCTTATGTTCCTTCTGTCTCTGCCTCCCAAGTAGTGGTGTTACATGTACTTGATGCCATGACTGTCCTAGATCATATGTGATAAGGATCTGAACTCAGGTCTTCATGCCTGCATAACAAGTATTTGACTGACTGAGCCTTTCTCCTAGCTCATTTTTTTCTCATCAGATTATATTTCTCTTTCTGCTTCTTGTTTGACTCTATATCCTTCTTCTCACTTATTCTGCTCTTTTGACTCATTAATTGAGTATGGAGCTCCTAATCTAGTTAGATTGGTTCAACATTGAGCACTTGGAACATTTTTGTAAAGGAGTACTAGGCTTATATGTAGATAAGAGGAAAGAGATAGGGAAGATGAGATATGAGACCAAAATAAAAGGGATATTAAAAACATAAAAAGTTGAAAACTGTTGGAAGAACCATATCCTTCTTGGCAAGGAAAAAATCCTTTATAAAGATGTGAATTATTAAACTCACATCACAGTGCCAGATGTGGGATAATTTATATATACTAATGATGAGGGAGACACCAGAGACTCATAAAACCTTGTGCAATTTGTCATTGATCTTGTCTATCCATGACAATTAAATAAGACCCTATTGCTGAAAAAACTTTGTAGTTTGGTTGCCTGATACAGAAAAACAGCTGAAACTAATCTGGAAGCCTCTTTTCTGATGCTTGATTTTATAGAGTCATATGTGCTGTTGTGAAGAAAGAGGCATTAAATATCTTACTTACCTTTGAACTCCAGAAGCTGTAACACAAATGGAGCCTATGGAGATGGGACTCACTACAATAATTGCATGACAAATATGAAAATAACAAACCTTTATTTGCTCAGAAGTGAGGTCCTCTCCATAAATGAAATAGAAACTTAGTACTGTAAGTCCACTAAGTTATGGAGTGCTAGACATGCCTGGGATTGTTTGAGAAGTATCCTTAAAAGAATGGATCTAGCAACATAAAATAGCTTGCATTTTTGTCTGTTTGGAGGGCTCACATCTTTCAAATCATCCCCAGTAAATGATTATTCTCACTGTCATATGTGTCTGCTAACTTTTTTTTTTTTTGCCTTATATACCTCTATTTCTCTTGAATTTTATTGAAGAACATTTTGTGTTTTCTATCTAAATCCAAGTTTATTAACAATGTACATTCTTTTCTTTTGAGTGCAATTCTTTCTCAATGTTCCTTTAGACAAGGATGAATTTATTGCTTTTGACTTTCTCTTTCACTGAGAGGCTAAAAAATGTCTTTCCAAGTTCCATTATATATAATTCATATTCTTTGTACTTGTCTTTAAATATTCACTAAGTAGAAAGATAAGATTTATTTCTGGATCAGAGTTAAATGGTGTTTCTAGTGATTGCAGGTTAATTTTTTCTCTAGGAAACTGATAGAGTAGAACTGTTTATCATTTAACAGTTCTCTCTATATAAATCTAGAGCTCCTATTCAGCTGTTATGAAAACTGTTCTGCCAATTTCTATGTGATATTTATCATTTATGCTTTAAATCTGATAATAATTGTAACTACTTCACATTCATCGCACCAAGATTGAGTGGAGCATGGAAGGATTTGGTTCATTAAATGAAATAACAAAAATATTTATTCATCTCATAATTGTAGCAGTAGAAATGCAGGCAACAAGGTGCTTCTTCTTCTTCTTCTTCTTCTTCTTCTTCTTCTTCTTCTTCTTCTTCTTCTTCTTCTCCTCCTCCTCCTCCTCCTCCTCCTCCTCCTCCTCCTCCTCTTCCTCTTTCTCCTCCTCCTCCTCCTGCTCCTCCTCCTCCTCCTTTTTTATTTCTCTTTCTTTATATCTTAAATTCTATATAAGGGATAAAGAAAAAGAAAATTCATAATATATATGCCTACTTGTGCAAGTGGAGGTCAGATGTAACACAGGGTATATTGCTTTATTATTCTCCAACTTTTTTTTTTTTTTTTTGGTTTTTCTGTGTAGCCCTGGCTGTCCTGGAACTCATCTGTAGACCAGGCTTGCCTCGAATTCAGAAATCCACCTGCCTCTGCCTCCCAAGTGCTGGGATTAAAGGCGTGTGCCACCAATGCCCGGTTCCAACATTTTTTTTTAAACTATGATTAACTCACAAAATATCCAAAGCTCATAATTTTGTTATATTATATGTCCAATGAGATCCAGGGATCTCCCTGTGTCTACTCTCTGTCTGGGTTTCAGATGTACACAACCATGAGTAAATTTGGTGTAGGTATTTCAGATCAAACTCAAGCCAGCATGTTTGTGGCAGGTATTTTGCCTACTGAAACATTTTCATTTAGTGTTTTCTTCTTTTTCCTTATTGTTATTGTTTTTTTTTTTTTCTGGGAGCACTAGTAACTGCACCTAGGTTTAAATAGGTGAAGTCCTATTGTAGAAACAGTCTCACCTCAGTGCATGCATTTCTCGCAATTCTAATGCACTAGGTCACTTGAGTCTAATGTGTCTTTCTTCTGTATTAGCTCTTTTTCTGCAGCCTTACTACCTAGGAGATTGACACATTTGTTTTATATAACTCTACAACCTTTGTACAATAGAGTATTTGTTAACAAGGCATTGTATTCTTGTAAGTATTCATGATACTTTATAAAGAAAAAGTTTTGATGCATTTTATTTTATAAAAACAAAAATAAACAAATAAAATAATACTATCTTACTAAGAATGAGAACAGAAAGAAACATACATATAAACGAAGCAAATGTGCATAACCAGTACCTCACATATGATACTCAGAGAAAACAACATAAAACACTCAAGAATCTCCCTGAGTTGATACTGAACACTCCATTTATAGAATGGATGCATGGCCAATGACTGGATAAATGAAAACATCTTGCTAAAATTTGCATAGACACAAACAACACATCGAGAAAGCATTTCCTGTGCAAACACATACTCAGATGAATAGACAATCATATTATTTAATTTATTATTTGCAGAAAATAAAAAAAATATTATATGCAAACTGAGCATCTGTTCATATTACAATCATGTATCTTTAAACTCTTAAAGTAACCATCCTTAAAAAGCCAACCCATTAAGAGTTGCTGGTAAAATTTCTGTCTGGTACTTTGCTTGTACTTTTGGCTTTCTGACTGGCTAATGTGAGAGCCTGATATTTTGTCAGAGTAATGTGATAACGTCTGAAGGCAATTTTATTTGCTCACAGAGGATGGAATTTTTTGCTACAGCTATATATTAGTTTTATTACTTCTTGATTCAAATGTCTTTTTTTAAAGATTCATTTTCTTTCACTTGTGTGTATATGTGTGGCCCTAAGTAAGTTTATGTGTACCACATTTGTGCAAGAGGAGTCTGCAGACATGAGAGAAAGGCAGCAGATCCTCTAGATCTGGACTTGGCAGGTAGTTGTGAACTGCCATATGAATGCTGGAAATTGAACCCAAGTCCTTTACCCCCCAAATTAAGAATTCTCAACTACTGAGCATTCTCTCCAGCTCCTTAACACAAAATTTTAAATATAAATATTTTATTTTAATATGCCTGTCATGAATTTGCCTGTGGAGGCCATAGAAAGGTCATGAGTCCCCTTGGATCTGGAGTAAAAGGCCATTGAGAGCCAGCAAACATGCATGATGTGAACTGAATTCAGGTCCTCTACAAGAACAGACAGGACTGTTAACTCCTATGCCATCTCTCATCTCCTGTCATCCATTTTTAAATTCCATTAAAGAGATTCTACTTTTTAAAGTGTAAAGTGACTATAATTGTTCATAATGAAGACTGAAGGCTTAATCTTGACTTTTTATTGTTCCTTGTATGATTTGTTCTCTGTATTGCTAGGAATGCTTTCATTCTTTGTTCTATGTTAAGTTTTTCCTTCTTAATGCAGGTGTGTGTGTGTGTGTGTGTGTGTGTGTGTGTGTGTGTGTGTGTGTGTGTGTATGTGTGTGTTCTGAGTTTTTAACGTCCTTAATGGCACTTTCATCATGAGATCAGTTGTGCTAACATTTGGAGCCCTGTTATGCTGCCAGATGGTCTCTGATGGAAGACTAGCTTTTTTCTAGACATCTATGAGTATATATATATATAATTTTAAATAATCAGAAATGAATATTATCATTATTATTATTATTATTAAATTATTATTCAGCTTCTCTACTAGGAACAGGTTGAATCAACTTTGAATCAATGTTTCATTCTTCCAAAACCATCAGTTTCATCAGAGAAACAGGTGTTAGGGAAAGTGAAGCTTTGTATATTTAAATGGTGTTTAACATGTTTTGTTGAGCTGTGAAGCAAATGCTAAAGTCTCACATAGTCCTTGAGTGTTTGTTACAAAACGTGGCCAAACTATCTGTCTGATTGTGCTGGTGAAATGAAATCAAACTGAGCAGAGATTCTATTGAAAAAAGTATTGCATCATATACATAACTATTATATTTTTTTTTAAAATAAGGTAATATGAAGTAACTAACATGCACATTATCTAAGATTCAAATGTGAAATTTAGAGAATTTTTTTCTACATCTACCTTATGAAATGCACTTCAGCTACGATATCTTTTTTTACTTAAGTGTTGGCCAGTTTCATTTCTCTTTCTATAAGTCTCCATGAATGCACATTTATGTCCATCTTCTATAGGATTTCAGATGATATTTTATATATATATATATATATATATATATATATATATATATATATATATATATATAAAAATGTGTGTGTGTGTGTATGTTATACTAAATTATAGCTAAGCCAAAAAACTCTTTGTCATAAAGACTATTGAGGCTTAAGTAGAGATGGCCCCCATACACTTATGTGTTAATGCTTGTTCCAAAGGGACTGGCATTACTAGGAATGGTAACTGTATTGGAGTAGGTATGGCCTTATTGGAGGAAGTATGCCATCGTGTAAGTGGGTTTGAAGTGCTATAAGCTCAAATCTGTCATAGTCTTCCTTCTGTTGCCTGTAGATGAAGATGTAGAACTCTCAGCTCCCTCTTAAGCACCATGTCTGCCTGTATGCAGTCATAGATGTTACTATGATGATAATGGACCAAATCCCTGTAATCTAGTCCCTGTTAAATATTTTCCTTTATAAAAGTTTCATAGTCATGGTATCTCACAATAATAGCAACTAAGACAAAGTCCTCAGTATATCAATGTTTCTTTGTTCTCTAAAAATTATCAATCATTTCTATGACTACAGCTATTATGCAGCTCAAATGATAATTCTGACATCTTAAATATTCAACATCCTCAAATCTACTTTTCTACATGGAACTTTTATTTGTTTCCTTTCTTCTTTTTTGAGTCAATGTTTTAAATTACAATACAAGGTGATAGGTTTCAATGAGAAATATATATACATATTTTATCTGTGGTTCTCCTTCATTTTACTTTTAACCATTTCTTTTTCTACTTCCTCCAAATCATTCTATCTCTAATACTTAGATTTTTATTATCTTGCTCTCGAAACATCTTACTTGCGATGGTAAATATTTTTTTAACCTGACAGGATCAAGAACCATCTAAGAAACAAGTTTGTAGACATGCCTGTGAGGAACTTTGTAGTTTAAGTCAGTTAAGCTGAGAAGATTCATGTTAATTTGGGCAGCACATCCCATGGATGAGATTGTGCAGTGAGTATAAAGTAGAAGTAAGTTGAGTAGCAACATTCATCTTTCTCCTCTTCCTATGGATGCTACAAGCCCAGAGTCCTCACATCTGAGCTTCTGAGACTTTCCTGCCACAAGGAGCTGTACCATTAAACTGTAAGCCAAGAAAAACTCATCATCCTTTTGTTCTTTAATTTTTATAGTACAGCATAATTATTTTTTCTTTAAATTTCACAAGTGATTTTCTTGAATCTCAAACATGTTTTCAGCCACAATAGAGCACATGCCTGAATAATCAATTTTGTTTTCACTATTGTCAACTCCATTGTGTTATCATTTTTTGAGCCCAGCTTAGATTCAGTACATTGACACTAACAGTATTTATTTTGGTCGACTGTTATGTCACTCAATGACACTTTTTAAATGTCATATTTTTTTCACTTCATTTTTTACTCATATTTAACCCAAATTAATCACATTAAAATCACATTAAAGGGGACAAATTCATGGACACTTCTTTATAGAAACTTGGCTTAATTCTATAAGGGATATATTACATGGTACTTAATTATATGTGATATATTTGCTACAGTATATTTTGGGCTATATTACAGTATATGTTAGAGACATACATAACATAGCACAGAAACATACATCATATGTGACTGTTCTATTTATCTTATATTAATAGGTTTTGTATTATTGATATATGTTGTGATAATTCATGTTAATCTTCAACTTAACAGGATATAGAATTTCCAAGGAGACAAGCCTGTAGACATGTTTGTGAAGAATTATTTGTTTCAAGATTGACCTTTGAGAATGGCTGTGAGGGATGGAGCTGAACAGAGTAACTGATGAAGAAGAAACATATTAATTGTAGATGAGTATATTCTATGGCCTGAGTTCCTATATTAAGTGGAGAAAGTGAGCTTGGCACTAGTATTCACCTCTTTCTGCTTCTTTACTGTGGGTGTGATATGCTCACCTTCTTTAAAATCTTTGACATCTCTGCCATTCTGATGGATTATGTCCTTTAAGAGTCAAACAAAGATACTTTTTTTTTTTTTTTTTTTTACTTAAATTGCTTTTGGCGGGATGTTGTATCACAAAAAGAGAAATGAAGATATTCATCTGAGTATACATCTGACTATGTTAAGATTAAATTTCTAATAAATACAAAGTGTGTTCTTATCACTTCCTGATGAGATCTTAGATTTCCTCATCATTTCTATTCACAACAGCTTAAAATAATGAATATATAAACTTTAGGCTTGCTTCTTGCAGGGATGGTTCAATATAATTAAATCCATCAACATATCTACTATATAAACCAATTCAAAGAAAAAATGCCAAAACCATCTAATTAGATGCTGACAACACATTTGACAAAGTACAACACACCTTCATGCTAAAAGTATTGGAAATGTCAGGCACTCACGATTCATACCTAAGCATAATATAAGCATTATACAGCAGGCCAATAGCCCACATCAAATTAAATGGACAAAAACTTGAAGCAATACCAGTAAAATCAGGGACAAGACAAGACTTTCTACTCTCCCCCTGCACTTTAATTTCTAGTCAAAGCAATTAGCCAAAAAATGGAGATCAATGGGATATAAATTGGCAAGGAGAAAGTCAAGATATCATTATTTGTAGGTGATATGCTAGTATAAATGATTAACCAAAAAAACCCACAAGAAAGCACCTACAACTGAGGAATAACTTTAGCAAAGCAGCTGGATACAAAATTAACTCAAACAAATCAGTAGATTTCCTCTAATCAAAGAATAAACTGGCTGAGAAAAATATTAGTGAAATGACAACTTTTAAAGGAGTCAGGCTAGCATGGCATTGTACAGAGACAGGCAGGAGGACAAATGGAATAGAATAGAAGACCCAGAAATGAACCCATGCTCCTTTGGTCACTTAATCTTTGACAAAAGTGCGAAAACCATCCAATGGAAAAATATAGCATTTTCAACAAATGGTGCTTGTTCAACTTCTGGTCAGCATGTTGAAGAACGCAAACTGACCCATTCTTATCTCCTTATATATTCAATTCCAAATGGATCGAGGAACTTCCCACAAAACCAGATAAGATGACTCTAATAGAAGAGTAAGTGGGAAAGAACATTAAACACATTGCCACAGAGGAAATTTTTCTGAACGGAACACCAATGGCTAATGCTCTAAGATCAGGAATTGACAAATGTGACCTCATAAAATTGAAAAGCTTCTGTAAGGTGAAGGACACTGCCCATAGGACAAAACAGCAACCCACAGATTGGGAAAAGATCTTTACCAACCCTACATGCCATGAAGAGCTAACATCTAAATTATACAAAGAACTCAAGAAGATAGACTCCAGAGAACCAAAGAACATAGTTAAAAATGAGGTAAAAAACTAAACAGAATTCACAACTGAGGAATCCTGAGCAGATGAGAAACACCTAAAGAAATGTCCAACATCTTTAGTCATCAAGGAAATGCAAATCAAAACAACCCTGAGATTCCACTTCACACCAATCAGAATGGCTGAAATAAAAAACTCAGGTGACAGCAGATGCTGTCAAAGACACAGAAAAAGAGAAACATTTCCATTGTTGGTGGGATTGCAAGATGAAACAAAGAATCTGGAAATTAGTCTGGTGGTTCCTCAGAAAACTGGAAATGTTTTTACCTGACGACCCCAGTATACCCCTCCTGTGCATAAACCCAAAAGATGCTGCAGCTCATAACAAGGACACATGCTCCAATATGTTCATAAGCAGCCTTATTTATAATAGCCAGAAGCTGGAAACAACCCAGATGCCCCTTAACAGAAGAATGAATACAGAAAATGTGATACCATTACACAATGGAGTATTACACAGCTATTAAAAACAATGAAATTCACAGGGAAATGGATGGAACTTTAAAATATCTTCTTGAGTGAGGTAACCCAGTAACAGAAAGCACACACATGGTATATACTCACCGATAAGTGTTCATTAGCCAAAGAGAAGCTCGGAATACCTATGATACAATTCACAGACTATATGAACCCCGAGAAGAAAGAAGACCACACCAATGGGTGAATGTTGTAGTCCTATTCATAAGGGAGTATTCTTGGAAAGTAGAGAGAAAGGGATTTGAAAAGGATAGAGGAGGAGGAAGAAAAAGAGGGATGTTCAGATATGTGAGTAGATAGGGGAGAAGTACAGATGGTCAGGAATTTGAAAGGGGGAGAATCATCAGATCCTTATGCAAAAGTCTATACTCAACAAAACTGGAAAATCTGGATGAAATGGAAAATTTTCCAGAGAAATACCAAATATTAAAGTTAAATTAAGATCAGAAAAACCAACTCAACTGTCCCATAACCCCTAAAGAAATAGAAGCAGTCATTAAAACACTCCCAAACAAACAAACAAACAAAAATAAAAGCCCAGGAACAGATAGGGTTAGTGCAGAATTCTATCAGACCTTCAAAGAAGACATATTACCAATACTCTTCAAACTATTCCACAAAATAGAAACAGAAGGAAAACTACAAATTTTGTTCTATGAAGCCACAGTTATGCTGATACCAAAAACCATACAAAGACCCAACAAAGAAAGAGAATTTCAGACGAATTTTCTTCATGAATATTGATGCGAAATTTACTCAATAAATTTCTCCCAAACCTAATTCAACAACACTTCAAAACAATCATCAACTTTGATCAAGTAGGATTCATCCCAGGGATGCAGGGATTGTTCTATATACGGAAATACATTAACATAAAACACTGCATAAACAAACTCAAAGGAAAGAAACCGCATTATCATTTCATTAGATGTTGAAAAAGTTCAGCATCTCTTCATGTTAAAAATCTTGTAAAGATCAGGAATTCAAGGCTCATACTTAAACATAGTAAAAGCAATTTATAGCAAACCACTAGCTACCATCATACCAGATGGAAAGAAAATTGAAGCAATCCCACTTAAATCAGCGACTAGACAAGGGTGCCCTCGCTCTCCCTATTTTTTCAATATAGTACTTGAAATTCTAGCTAGAGCAATTAGACAACAAAAGTAGATCAAAGGATGCAAGTTAGAAAAGAAGAACTCAAAATATCACTATTTGCAGATGATAAGATTGTATACTTAAGTGACCCTCAAATCTCAACCAGTGAATTCCTATAGCTGATAAACAACTTCAGAAAAGTTGCTGGATATAAAATTAACTCAAACAAATTAGTAGCCTTCCTATACTCAAAGGATAAACAGGCTGAGAATGAAATTAGGGAAAGGACACCGTTCACAAACAATACAAAGAATCTTGGTATGATTCTAACCAAACATTTAAAGATCTGTATGACAAGAACTTCAAGTCTCTGAAGAAAGAAATCAAAGAAGACCTCAGATGATGGAAAGATCTCTCATGCTCATGGATTGACAATATTAATATAGTAAAAATGGCCATTTTGCCAAAAGCAATCTGCAGAGTCTATGCAATCCTCATCAAAATTTCAACTCAAGTCTTCATGGAGTTAGAAAGAGCAATCTCAAATTCATTTGAAATAATAAAAATCTCAGAATAGCGAAAACTATTCTCAAAACCAAAAGAACTTCTGGGGGAATCACCATCCCTGACTCAAGACATACTTTAGAGTAATAGTGATTAAAAACTGCATGGTATTGGTGCAGTGCCAGGCAGGTTGAGCAATGGAATAGAACTGAAGAACCAGAAATGAATCCACATGCCTATGGTCACTTGATCTTTGAAAAAGAAGCTAAAACCATCCAGTGGAATAAAGACAGCATTTTCAAAAAATGGTGCTGGTTCAACTGGCAATCAACATTTAGAAGAATGCAAATTGATCCATACTTATCTCCCTATACAAAGCTCATGTCTAAGTGGATCAAGCACCTCCACATAAAGCCAGATACACTGAATCAAATAGAAGGGAAAGTGGGGGAAAGTCTTGAATACATGGACACAGGAGAAAATTTCCTGAACAGAGCACCAGTGGCTTATGCTATAAATCAAGAACCAACAAATGGGACCTCATAGAATTGCAAAGCTTCTGCAAGGTAAAAGAAACTGTCAATAGGACAAAATATTAACCAACAAATTGGGAAAAGACCTTTACCAATCCTCCATCCAATAGAGAAAATTTTATATTTTAATGCACCTTAAGCAACACAATATCTAGTCAACTGCCTATGCTCCATGCTGTTAGAATCTACCTCCTATCCATTACCCAAGTTGTTACCTAGTATATTTCATCTGAACTGTTCTTAATTTCAGTTAGGCAGCCCTCTGAGCCACCCACTCTTGGACTTTAGTCCATGGAAACTCTTCTTGCTTCTCTCCTGCATGTTTTGACTATCACATGGCAACTTCTTTTTTTCCTTTCCTGGTCTTTTCTTATAGTCTTTTACCCACAAAACCTCACAGAACCTATAAATCTTCTCCCCAGTTATTGGCTGCTGGCATCTTTATTTAACAAACATAATTAACTGGGATAAGGTTCTCTCAAACTCCAGGCAGACTCATCTCTTGGAGGCCAGCACTTAGCATTACAATAAACATTAAAAGACAAAACCTAAACAATTCCTCCTTTTTTCCAAATAAAAAGGCTGTTTTCTCTCAGATATACATTAAACACAATTAGAACAATTATGCAAATTATATGTTATGAGATATACTTATAATGTCCATTGCATAATATTTAGAAAATTAACTGAAACACTCTACGAACTATCTTAACTTAAAGTGTTTACAATTCTGTACCTCAGTAATGGTTGATTTTAACTTGTACTATCATATGAAAACTAACCTTTCAATCTATAACATCTTCTTTAATGCTAAAAAACATAAATTCAAAGATGAGAAGATGCCTATTTAGTCTTCAACCCCATCAGAGATTTGAGAAGGAATTAAATATTAACTGTATTTGCAGGAAGTACAAAGGCTCAGCTTTCAAATATGAAACCACTGACAGAGATATCCGATTGCTGGACTGTCCCCAGTATTCTGTGTAATGGTGAAACACTTGTATTCAGCTTTCTGGCCAATACATCAGACAAATCTTAAGTGAAACAGGAATTATGAAGTAGTTTACCCTGGCTTGGCAGACCTTAACTCTGAACTCCTCCATCTGTTTGTCCTTTTTAGACAGCATTCTATCAGCAGATGAAATTACAGCATCTTTTACCCAGTAGCTAGCTTGCCACAATTTGAACATCTACACATAGACCTATTGACGTTTATTTCCTTTCTTGAAGTAGAATGAGGGTACTGTCAAGAACAGACATGTCTTGTAATTGAAAATCTATTAATAATGAAATGATTTTGAATGCTATATTCTATGGATCTCTGACACTTTGAAGACTTTATAACTATACCTAGCATAACAGAATTGTCAAACATTGATATTTTTAGCTATTTAACTATATGAACAAAATTGAAAACACTTTACTGTAATTAACTAAATTAGAATCTAATAGGACCATGAGTTTCATTATCTGACTATTTACTTGCATTACTTAATATCATAAACCATTTGTTTTATCACCTATTAAAAAGCCTTGCATTCTTAAATGAATTGTAAAACCACTATGTCCTTATAAAAGCAACAAAATTAATTTTAGATTTTGTATTCCTATATAAGGATTTATACCAATGAAAACCTTGAATAGATATCAATACCCAAAATTCAGTAACAATGTAAGAAAATATATTTTCAATTCTGCATCAAAATATAAAGATCTCTATCCATGTATAATTACAGCTATACAATTCTTTATTTAAGAGTAAATTAAATAATCTGTTCCCATTTATCTAATTTATGTTACTCTATTCCCTTTTTTTATCCTTTCGCCCTTCCTTCTCTTTATGTAAAAAAAAAAAAAAGGAAGGATAGAGAATAGGAAAGGAAAGACAGACATCCCCGAGTCTATGCTCTCTATTTAGTTTCCTTTCTGTCCAAAATTACAACCATTTCCAAATTATCCCCTAAAATGATAAAATGTCTATAATTTATAAAATAACTAAAACTAGAAAATCCAATTAAAGGGATTGGGGCAATGATTTTCTTTTCTTTCTTTCTTTTTTTTTTTTTTTAATTTTATTTTTTGAGACAGGGTTTCTCTGTGTAGCCCTAGCTGTCCTGGAACCCTCTCTGTAGACCAGGCTGGCCTCGAACTCAGAAATCCACCTGCCTCTGCCTCCCAAGTGCTGGGATTAAAGGTGTGTGCCACCACTGCCCGGCTTGGCAATGATTTTCTATAACTGATTCCTGCTCAATTGAGATGAAGAATTCCTTTTGTTACTTTGTTTTGTTTTGTTTTGTTTACAGTATGGGAAAGGGCACCAAAATTAGAAAAACATGGTTAGACTTAGGAAAGCTAGGTATAATATTTGTTGTTCAGTCTCTGTATACTGAGAAAGTTCAGGATTTAACTGAAGTCCTGACTGGAACCATCTGAATGGCTGGATGAACTGAGATCATTGGGCATTAATAGCCATTCCCAAAGCAATACTAGAAGCAAGTCTATGGAAACAGCACCAGGTGAGGTAGGATCAGTCAGGGAGCTTGAATTGCAGGTTATTTCAGCATTGCCAAGGGTGATTTTTGTCAGCATTGCATTATTGTTGTTTTATTCTGTAATATATGAATATTACAACCAATATTTAGTTTTATAAAGATATTTGTATGAATTGAAAGGTACAGAGATCAGTTAAGGATGAATTTGTACTCCTTGTTTGAGCAAGTAAAAGACAACTGTTATTTCTATAAGTTAGTTCAATTATAATTGGTCTAAGGTGAGAAAAATCTCTTGCCAAGATTTATTAAAATATTTTCTACAACATATGGTGCCTAATGTTGGACAAAAACTCACTTTTAAAAAACTAATTTGAGATTACTGAATGAAAAACACATGCTGACCCTTTAAGATTAGGAGGTGGGACTATTGTGAAGGGTATCATTTCCTTAATTTCTTTCTCAGCCTGTTTATCCTTTAAGTATAGGAAGGCTACTGATTTGTTTGAGTTAATTTTATATCCAGCCTCTTTGCTGAAGTTGTTTTTCAGCTGCATCAGTTCTCTGGTGGAGTTTTTCGGGTCACCTAAGTATACGAACATATCATCTCCAAGGAGTGATATTTTGATTTCTTCCTTTCCAATTTGTATCCCTTTGACCTCCTTTTGTTGTCTTCTTGCTTTAGCTAGAACTTCAATTACTAGATTGAATAGATAGGGAGAGAGAGGACAGCCTTGTCTAGTCCCTGATTTTAGGGGAATTGCTTCGAGTTTCTTTCCATTTAGTTTGATGTTGGCTACTGGTTTGCTGTATATTACTTTTACTATGTTTAGATATGGGCCTTGAATTCCTGATCTTTCCAGAACTTTTATCATGAAGGGATATTAGCCCAAAAGTTCGGAATGCCCAAGTTTCACTTTACAGTAACCATTGGACTGAGAGTGAGGTCCCAGATGGAGGAGTTGGAGAAGGGACTGAAGGAGCTGAGGGAGTTTGCTGCCCCATGGAGGGAGCAACAGTGTCAACTGGCCTGAGCCCCCTCCCTTCCGGTGCTACTGGAGGCTCAACCACAGACCAAAGAATACACATCCAGGGATCTATGGCCCTGACCATATATGTGGCAGAGGAGGGTCTTTTTGGCCATCAGGGGGAGGAGAGGCCCTTGGGCCTGAGAGTGTAAAGGGGAATGTCAAGGTGGGAAGATGGGAGTGGGTGGGCAGGTGGGTGGGAGGGGGAATACCCTCATAGAAGCGGGGGGTGGGGGAGAGGATAGGGGGTTTCCAAAGAGGAGACCTGGAAACGGGGAGATATTGGAAATGTAAATAAAGTATCAAAAATAAATAATAAATAAGTAAGTAAATAAATAAATAAATAAATAAATAAATAAATAAATAAAAGGAGGTGGGGAAAATTGATTTCTTATCAGAGCCATGTGGTTTTTCTACAACCTCCATGGGTTCAGGATTTCTACAAATATATGCTAAATATTGTCTCTCAACTGTGGGGCTTCTCCCCAAGCCTCTTGGGATCAGGACTAGGACAAAATTCATGCTAAGTTGGCATGCATAATTCTGAGATTCCTGACTTAAACTAGGACACTGCTGAACTACCAAGTCAGTCTAGGCATTCTGGGCAATGGCTATTTATTCAGCCAGTGGCTTTCTCAAATATTTCTAAGCTACAGGGAAGAGCTTAAGATTTAGATGGTAGGAACCCATGCTGAGAAGTGAGGTAGGCTATACTGAGAGCAGGCACAATCAACATAAGAATAGAAAAATTCATGGAAATTTAAGAAGTCCATACTATATTAAACACCTCTCAATGAATGTCTAAGACAAGCGCATGTCTTTAACAACTCTACATAGTACATGCATTTTTATATTAAACAAAAAACAGTTTAATAAGAACAATCAGCCTTTCTAAATAAAGTAAAGGGAATAGTTGCTGATATAATTCCCCAATTAAATAGAGCACACTCATTAAAAGAAACACATTGCACTCATATATTCTAATGCAAGTGGATTTCAGACTCACATTGAGTAACAGGTACAAGGCACATACCCAAAATGTGTCTTCCACTTTATATTATAAACATCACAATGATCAGAAAAATAAAACTATGTGAAAGGACTATGGCGAGCTCCATTTTAACAAGTATGCCTCTTGCAGGCCTTTCTCTTCTCCCATTTCCCTCTTCCTTGCTAAAAACCATTAGATTACATTGTTGAGGCTAACCACCAAGGTTATTCCCTTCCTTGGCCTCTTCTTTCTCCTGATGCTAACTACCAAGCTCTGCTTATCAAAGTATCATATAGACTTTTCAATCAAAAGCCCATTTTGGCTCACCTAATTAATATGTCTAATAAAATGAAACTCAATTAAAAGACTCAAGGTACTTTATGGTGTGATGTACTCTCTTTTAACAGAAAATGTGTGGAAGGAAGAAATCAAAAACAGTGCCTTAATAAAGTTTTATTGATAGACTAATGGAAGAAAGAAGGCTTGGGTAAAGAAATTGCTGAGAACTATCTCTCAAAGGAAATATCCTAGAATAAGGCATGTAGAAAGAACCCATTTAAAATTAAACAGAGGGTAACAGACTGGCAGCAGCAAACTAGAGAACAGCAGAAGCAGATATTTAAGTTTGTGTTGGGTTTCATTCACAATATTCTGCTTGCTTTCCATGTTACTATTTGATTCTGTCTACCTAGAAAAAAAAATACCTACAAGCACAAAAACCTTCCCTGAACTTGCAATTGACAAGTAAATTTAGTGAATGTTTATCGTGTAGTAGATTACAGTGGATAAGCATGATGAACTTGAAAGCACTGATGCACAGGAATATAAACTTGCTATCTGATTTATTGATTGAAGTTTTAAATTCTCTCTTCAGTTAGTGTAATACAAGATAAAATTAGGCAGACAAACTAATTTTTCCAAAATGAAGCACATTGAATTATTTGTAGGAAAATGTATGCAAATAAAGAAAATAACATTAAGTGAATTTAAGCAAATATTGTATGGTTTTTCTTTCAGTATTTGTTTCTAGATCATGAAGTAAAATATGAAATCATGTGTATATGTGATTAAAGTAAAAATGAATCTGTCAAATGTAACAAAAGAGGTAGAAAGAGGGGTTGAGAATGGGGCAGGAAAGTATCAGGGAACAGATATAACATGCATTTGTTGATATGAAAATATCTTTTATAAAACACAATATTACGTACAATGATTTTTTTAAATTATTTACAATTAACATATATACAAATATTGAATATATGTTCCTGTGTGTATATATACTTGAGCTTATTATGATTTCTTATGTTCATGAGATTGAATCACTGATTTTTTTTTTATTTTTCCTCTTTAGTCTTTAGAAAGAATTCCATTACAAATTATATTGTCTATATTCATAATTTGTTCCTTAATGATATTGTTCAAGTGACTTCTAACCAGCTAAGCTATGGGGTAAGTGACTGAACCAGTTTGCAAGGCCCTTTAGGTGTAACTCCCCCGGTGATAATCTCTGACCAATGAGATAGCTCTGTTGCAGATAAACTAATAGATGGTAACTAACGGTATTCAACTTCATTGTGGTAAGTCAAACCCAGAAAACTATCCCAACACACTTGCCCTTTACTCCTGTGAGGTGTTTCCACTAAAGATGGGAAAATGAGCTAATGAAATAATGGTTGACCTGAATCTTAGTGGCACCACTAAGTGTGATCATTTCCAGGCAGAACAAAAAGTGGAAGAATGGGGAAACTGGAAGTAGTGCCTCAATTTTTTTCCTCTTAATTCTACTCAGGATCATCATACACCAGTTTCTTTACCATGGGCTCACATCAGCAACTATCTTAGAAACTTCTAGATTTTCAGCCTATGACTGTGACTCTATCATGAATACCTTTCACTTGGAAGCTTCCAGCTTCTTATACTGAACATGACTAGATTTCCCAGCTCTTTAATTTGCAGAAAATTTTGGCAGGACTAATCAGTTTCAGAATAGGTGTGTATGTGTGTATGTGTTTGTGTGTGTGTGTGTGTGTGTGTGTGTGTGTGTGTGTGTGTGTGTGTTAGTGTGTGTGTGTTTGTGTGTTAGTGTGTGTGTGTGTATGATTATTTTTTATTGTTAGACTCTGGGGAGCCTTAAGTTACTGGAGACCCCCCGAGTGAATACCATGGTGTCGGGGACTAATGCAAAATGCAAAAGGAATTTATTGTTCCAGCAGGCTGGGCTCACCCGGCACACCAAGGCAGGAAAGAATGACCACACGCAGCCTGTTCATCAAGTTTTTGCACAGTATTTAGAGAATCAGCCATTAGGCACAATGTGATTGGCAGAACAGTGTGACTTTTAATCTGATTGGTCTTTAGGGTGTGAGGTAGCAGGGGCTTAATCAGCTTCTCCATTCCAGGCTACATGCTCTCTAACCTGTTTCTTCGAAGAAAGGAGGAGTGTCCGCATGCTCAGGGCCCTGGTGGAATTTTTCCAAGTTCCTGAGTTGACTTCTTCATCGCCCCCTTTTTCTTGTGCATGCTTCAATTCCGAAACTATTTTTGGTAGCTATGCAGCTAATACTCCTGGTCTTCTGTATCTAGTTCTTTGTATTTATGCTTTAAGATCATTAGCTGTTCTGTACCTGTACGCTCTTTAACAAAAGTGACTAAGCAGTACAAAATGTAGGGGCCAAAAGTCAACAATACCAGGAGAACAATTAAGGTCTTAACGAGGTAGATGTGAGGATGGATAACAAATGTGAGGAGTTAAACCAAGACTTGAACCAGCCCTGACTCTGTTCTCTCTCTCTCTCTCTCTCTCTCTCTCTCTCTCTCTCTCTCTCTCTCTCTCTTCCTCTTAGCTAACTCTACTATCACCTTGGCCATTGAATCTTTAACAACCCCAGAATGGTCTATATAAAAGCAACACTCTTCATCTAAAGTGGCACATAGCCATCCTTGCTGGAAAGTTAAGTCTAATCTCCTCCTATTCAGTAGTACTGCTTCTGATAATAATGTACGTGATCCTTTAAGATGACTGATGGAAGTTTCTATTCTCTCTATATCTAAATCAATGACTGCCCTCAGACTCTATTAATTTTCCCTTTGTAAGACCAAAGCAGAGGTCCCAGTGACTTCCCCAGCACAACAGAAGGGAGAAAATGAGTGCTGTCCAAAGGTACCACCAGGAAGGCATGATCAAGGTCGAGTGATCTTGAGCTTTAGCAGATAGTCCATCTTCTATGCCATCCAGTGGGTATCTCTGGGGAGCAGGGCATATGCAGGTTTCACATGGGAAGTATGTACCCAGGCTGCAATACTGTCTACCTTGAGTTTTGTAGGAGTAGCTAGCAATACTAGGAAGGGTCCCTTTCATTGGGGTTCCAGCTACTGTGCCCCATGCCTCCTTACATAGATCCAGTAACCACTCTGGAAGTGGTGAGGGGTCTCTGGCATCCCTAGAGCATTTAAGGCAGACAGTTTGGGCCAAATCTCATGCTGTGAGATACCTCCTTGGAGGGCCCAGTGGACACCAAGGGAGTTGGGGTACAACACAAGATCTCAAAAGGGGTCAGGTTAAAATGGTAGGGTCTATTCCAGGTTCAGAACAGGGCCAAGGGGAGGGCACCACCCAGTCCCAGCCAGCCTCCAAGGTCAATTTAGTTAAGGTCTCTTTTTTGGGTTTTGTGCATTCTCTCAACCTACTCTGAGCTTTGAAGATGATACTCACAATGAAGGTTCCAATCTGTCACTAATACTTTTGCCAACTGCTGGCTTAACTGAGAGACAAAAGCAGGACCATTGTCTGATCCAATTACCTTGGGCCTTCAAATCTCCAGAAAATTTTCTCTAATATCTTCTTGGATACCATGATAGTTGTTTCCTGCTTGGTGGGGAATGCCTCAACCTATTCAGAGAAATTATCTATAAACACTAGAATGTATTTGTAACCATATTTTCCTGGCTTAACTTCTGTAAAATCAACCTCTCAATATACTCCAAGCTGTTCTCTGTTAGGTTTTTTGTACTGTTTACTCTTGGTTGCATAAGCATTCACTTGCTGGCATACCTTATACTGTTCTCCTATTATATAAACTTTAGGTCTCTTAACAGGTTGGGCAAGCTTTTTATACCCCAAATGAGTCCATCTGTGCATTTGGCCTAATAAGCCTTTTGCTTGCTTTCTGGGGAGCATTTTTTCGTTTGTGTGCACCATTGCCCTTCCTTCTCTAGGTAATAGTTGGTAGGGTGGCTGGCAATCTGAGTCCTTTCTTCTTCAGTATATTCTAAGTGAGGCCATCTCTTAGTCAATTCCCATTTCCCAGCAGGTAATTCTTGTGGCCCATAACCAGGATAGGCTCCTGCATAGCCACTTCTCCAGCTACTTGATCTGCCTGGTTATGGCCCCAGGCCTCTGAATTTCTCCCCTTCTGATGTCCTGGGCAGTGATAATACATTTGCTGGCTTCATTAGAGGATCCAAGAGATCCAGAATTTCCTGTTTTGTTTCCTCTGTTTATGAGCAGTCCTCCCTTTTAGCATATAGCCCTGTGGACATGGGGTGGCAAAGGCATTGTCAAGCACCAGGAGGTAGAGGTGTTGGGGGTAGAGGTTCTCCCCAGGTGACATTTGTGACACCTTCCACAGCAGCACCTGCTCATCTCTGATCTTCATAGAGAAAATTGCTCCTGTCTGTAAACCAGGTAGCCTCAACATTTGGCAGGGGTCAGTTGGAGAGGTAACTCCTTTTGTGCCAGTTAGTTGAGGCTCATCAGGTAGGAAGGGTATCTGGGTCCCATTTTGGAGAGTATGTCTCTTCCCAACAGAGGGTAGGGACAGTCTGGGGTGACCCTAAATGAATGGGATACCCATCCCATCCCTAGGTCTACTGCTCTTCAGGTAGTCCATGAATATATTCTGGTGCCAGTGTTTCTTGGACCCAAGATCTTTTCTTGGAATTAGGGCCATTGGCTTAGAGGACTGAGTGTTGATCCCCTGTGTCCACCAAGAATTGAGTGGGTTTCCATTCCACTCTCAGAGTTACCCTGGGTTCTGGAAGGAGGTTCAAACTCTGTCTCTCCTTATCACTGTCTTCACCCAGGCCTAACATCTTTGCCACTTGTGGGTGCTTTTCCCAAGGCCTGGGATTTCCTGCTCCCAGCTTCCATTTGTTAAGACCTCTCTCCTTGCAAGATATGCACTGGTCCTTTCCTGCCTCTCTTCTCTGCTTTTTCTAACTACTGTAGCCACGACTCTCTGTAGATATTTTCCCTGTCATTTTTCTTCCTTTCTTTTTCTCTGTTCCTTCTCCTCCTCTGTCTACCTGTTATAGTAGACTTTCTCAGCAACCTGCACTAACTCACTCAATGGCTTATCCTGTCTTTCTAGCCTTTGAAGCTTTTTCCTGATATCTCTACTAGACTGGTTTATACAAGCCATTAGCACAGTACCTTTATCCTCTTTGCTGCTGGGGTCAGAATGCCTCCCTGAGCCACTCTAGAAAGGCTGCAGGCAAGTCATCCCTGCTTTACCTCAAGCACCTTTGTCAGATTTGTGGGTCATCATGAGGGCCCCTTGAGACCTGCTAATGGAGTCTGGTGGTGGACCTTCAGATGCCCCTTACCTTTTGCCATAGTCAGGGAAAGTCCACTTTCAACAACAGCCTGGTCAACCAATGGTGTCTGGGAGGGCATCCTTTCTAGAGTCTTGCACTATTCTCTCTCTTCGGTCATGAAGAGTACTCTCATGAGTTGTTGTATATCATCTTAGGTGGGCTGATGAGTAAATAAAACAGCTTCAAGGATATTAATTGAACCCTTGAAAGGGGGGAGATGTTACAATGGCCTGGTCCCATATGAGCTGAGGATCCCAGGACTAGTGCTGGTGCTGACAAGGCCATGGGGGCCAGAGTAGGAAGATATGGAGGATGACGATCTTGGAGTAACAGGTCCACTGTTAAAGGGCCTTGGAGGATCAACTTCTTCTCAGGTACAGATCTCTCTTCCGGAGCTTCCTTCTTTCTCATGACCAGAACCTGTGAGGGGGGTCTTGGGGGAAAGAAAGACCTTTATCTGTGAGGGGAGGGGGATTTTCTACTAAATTCTCCTCCTCCTAGTTTTCTCCTCTTTCCCTAACTTCCATCCAGTGTTTAACTAGTATGTTTAATGGGGTAAATTCAGTCTGTCCAATATCCACAAACAAAAACAAAAACAAATAAACAAACAAAAAATGTCTTCAGTTTAAGTCCAAGAACACAGAACACGATGCCAACAAACACAGAGGAAAACAATCAACACACAGACAGCTCAACCCTGGCACAGGCGGGCTTCCAGGTTCAAGAACACACACACACACACAATTCGACCCTTCCATAGGCACAGACAGTTTGTCCCCTCCTCAGAGGCAAAACAGACAAGCTCAGCCAGCTCAGACTGTGCTGAGACAAACCAGGTGGGCCAGCCATATTGTCAGGAGTCAGATAAATCAGGTTACAGCAAGACTTGCTGTTTCCGGAAGGAGAGGAACCTTCCTGATTTTTTCCAGGGGGGGCCTGAAGCATCTTCCAGACCTCCCCAGAAACAATGTTAAGGCACATCTGACGACTGCACTTGACTGTCCCAAAACACTGTGGTCTCTCCAAGCCCCCATGAAGCTTGCAAGCAAATTGTAAGTTCAAACAAACTCACAGACTCAAACTCTGACAAACCGTGAGACAACCAGACAACCAGAGTACCTGCTTGAGCCATTCCTCTGATTCGGCATTCTCCAGTGTGTCCTAATAGAGGGTAGATTCCCCAGCTAATGCACCAAATGTAAGACTCTGGGGAGCCAAAACTTACTGGAGACCCCCAAGTGAACAGCAAGGAGTTGGGGATTGATGCAAAATGCTACAGGAATTTATTGTTCCAGCATGCTGGGTTTGTCCTATACACAAAGGCAGGAGAGAACAACCATGTGCAGCCTATTAATCAAGCTTTTATATAGTTTTTAGAGCAACAGCAATTAAGCACACTGTGAGTAGCAGAACAGTGTGATTTTTACTCTGATTGGTCTGTATGGAATGATGTAGCAGAGACTTATTCAATCCCTTCCTTCCAGCCTACATGCTCTCTCACCTATTTCTTCCAGGAGGGGAGGAGTTCCCTGGAGGAATCCTCCAAAGTTCATGAGCTGACTTCTTCAACATCATTTCTCTTTGTCTGAAAAATTCAGATTACCACAAGACATGATACGATATAATAAAGTTAATGACAGAGAGTATGGTTGTTTGAATAAAAATGGCTCCTGTAAGCTCATGACTAAGTACTACTGGAAAGAATTAAGAGGTATTGAATTGTTGGAGAATGTGTATGCCACAGGGGGGGTGGGATATGAGGTCATCAAAAGCTCAAGCCCACCCACTACCTCTCTTTTCCTGCTGCCCTTGATATGTAGAATTCTCAGCTCCTTCTCTAGCATTATGTCTGTCTATGTGCTGTAATCCTTCCCTCCATGATGATAATGGAATAAACCTGTGAAACTATTAGCAAGCACCAATTAATTGCTTTATTTTATAAGAGTTGCTGTGGTCATTGCATTTCATTGAAGCAATAGAAATTGTAACTAGGACAGATAGGTAAACCATAATGAAGTTGGATCCAGGATTCAAGGCAGGAACAGAGCACTATAGACAAAAGATGATAGCAAGCACAGTTTTAGTAAAGAATGCCCAACCATTTTTCAGAGATGGTTCTCTAATATACAATTACAGTGTTTCATGCAACTCTTCCACTTTTTTATTTTCTGTCCATGTCTGGTTTCTGCTAATAGTCTTGTTTCTCTGAGAAAACTAAGCTGGTAAACTTTTAGAAAGGTTTTGAAAATACCCCAGACACTAGTTGAGGTAGATGAATGGCTTGGCCTTGAAAACACACTGTTGTTCTAGGAAAGCCTGTCAACAATGGAGCATCTATGGGGTCTATTGATAACATGGACCAGAGAATTGTAATTTTTTCCAATGCAAAGCCATTCTTCTTGCTACTATTAATAGCAATGCATCCCTGTAGAAATGTTTCCTTTTCTGCAGAGTGTTTTTATTATTATTATTATTATTATTTATTTATTTATTTGATTTGGCCATTTCGATTACCTTATTAAATAGCCATTATATTTTCTATTCACCAAATGACAATGAGGAGAGACAAAGAACACAACTAAGAAGCTAACAACAATTTTATTTTGGTCTATTTATGTGGAACTGAAAGACACTATGCTAAGTGAAATAAGCAAGACAAGGAAACAGAAGTTCCACCACATCCCTTTCATGTAATACAAAGAGATAGATAGGTTGCTATCATTAGTGATTATCAATAGTTGAAAGCTGGAGGGAGTAGAGGAAGTGGCATAAATAAATGAAGTTTGAATTTCATTAATACATGTTTCATACATGTGTGTTGAAATAACACATTGCGTTATTAGTTTGTATAAATAACATACAGTATCTAAAATAGAGTGACATAATATTTGTTTATTTGTAGAAACAATATCTCATGTAGAACACGCTAGCCTTGAACTCACCATGTCACCACCACTAATGATCTTGAACTTACTTTTCTGCTTTTATCTTACAGTGTATCATCATGCCCAGGGATGTATTCATATTGTGCAATAGTTACATTTGCAATTCTATGTTAAATAACTTTGAAAACTTAAGTGCATTTTGAAGTATTATCATTCCTAAATAAAAATCTCAACTCAATTTTAGATTGCACTATTTTTGAAGATTTTTAAAAATATTTTTATTGGACAAAGTGAGTGGAAAGTCTGTGTTGTATAACAATTTTCTACCATCTCCTATATAGGAGTAGATGAAGAGTGAGGAAATAAAAATATTCACACATCTTAGGAAAGCTCTGAATTCTAAAGGATACACTAGGTCTCTCCAAAGGGTTTTTTTTTTTTTTTTTTTAATTTTGTTTTTGATACTTTATGTTTTGCCCTTTCCAGGTTTCCCTTTTGGAAAACCCCTATCCCATCCCCCCTACTTCTATGAAGCTATTCACCCACCCACCCACCTACTCTCAACTTCCCTCCCTGGCATTCTCCTATACTGGGGCATCTAACACCCTCAAGCCAAGGGCCTATCTTCCCACTAATGTCCAACAAGGCCCTCTTCTGCCACATATGTGGCCAGCACCATAGGTTCCTCCATGTGTATCCTTTGTTTGGTGGTCCAGTGTCTAACATTTTATAGTCTACGGCAATTGTCAAGGAGAGAAAACAATGAGCAAATCTGTTTTCAAATTATTGAGGATATACCAGAGATGCACATTTTGATGAGTCATCACTGATGCTAGAATTGGGCTTTGTTAAGAAGCTGTTTTTGATTCATCCATCCTCCTACAAACAATTCATTGGCTTATGAAGATAGATTGGATGAGATCCTATCTTTGATGTCATCATTGACCCATCTGAGGTACATAGATGTTTGTTCACATCACCCTAGGAGAAATCATATAGCAGTCTGAAAATACATATTAGCACCGTTGGTACCACAATCAAAATTGGGATTCTATGAACATATATATTCAATTTTTCTTCACCTTGCTCTACCCTAAGAAGTGTTTAACTCAAATAGAATTAGAATGAATTCAGGGATAAATAAATGTGTTTGAATAGAGAACAACATCATAATTAGTAAAAAAAAAAAAAGTTAGAAATATTAAAAACAAATTTTTAGGAAACAACAATCATCTCTTAGCAAGGAAAAAAATGAAAAAACAGGTTTGATACATACCTCTTATTTTCCCCTTTTTCTTATCTGACAGCCTGTACAAAATTTATAACTGTTTGAGCTTTGATTCTATTAGAATTGACAATATTGATGCCCTAGGCATACAGAGAAGCCTGCTTGTGACTATATACTACTTCTGGGGCATAAAGTATAAAGATCACTAATAAAAAATAAAAGACTTAGAGAAAAATGTCATTCCATGGCAGTGGTTTCAGGACAGGTTGGCAAAGAGCAATGATTTGTTTACATAACTTTCTGCCCATATTCACAGTGATAACATGGAATAAAAGAAGAAAAAAAGAGGAAAGAAGGAAAGATGAGGAGGGACAGGAAAAGAAGAAAATTGGATATGGATGAAGAAAAGAGGGGTAGACAGAAAGGGGGAAAAGATGATATGGAGAAAGGAGATAGGGGGACTCCATAAAAACATGGAGAGAATATGTCACTAAGTTTAATAAATATTTCTGTGTATAGTATACTCCAGGGCTTATGTCATTTTTTTAATACTGAAAACTATTTAGAAGCAGGGTCCCATGTATTCTAAGATATTCTTATACTTATGAAGCTTAGAAGGTCTTGATCTTCTGATCCTTTAACATCCACATGTGCTAGCAGAAATTAAATTGTGGGCCTTATACACTGTGGGGTTGTGGGCTGTGAAAGGTATCCTGGTTCCCGGTTGAACTAAGGCTAGAAACCCCAGTGACCCTGAAGGGAAGGTAGGTGTTTTTGTCTGTTCCTGGGCACCAGGCTCCTGTCACATAGCTACACCCACCATATCCCCCCAGAGAGGTTTGTAGCCATCAGTCACGTAGGAGCTGCACCCCAAGCTCTCTCACATGTAGATAAGGTATCAAACCAAGCCAATAGGAAGTACCTACTGACAGATCCTGACCCATCCAAAACTGTATATAAGAATCCTATCCAGAAGGAATAAAGGTGTGTGAGAATTAGTATATCGTCTGAGAACTTCTGTCATATGGGTTGTAACACTGCCGCTTGGGGAAGAGATCTGCTCTCTCAAACACTTCCAGAAGCTCCTCCATGCCCCTTGCTGACTAGTCAACCTCCTGTTGCCTCAGCCTGGCCTAACTCAGTGCGGAGTGACCAGTGAAGCATCTTGGATCAACTGTAGCAGCCGCAGCAACAGAAAGAGGTGGAGGCAGTTGCAGCAGCAGAGGCAGTGGAGGCAATTCCCTCCCCTTCGCCTAAACCCTCTCACCCGGCCAGGCCAGAGATCTCCATTGAAAGCCTCTAGTGTACAGGCCCACAATACACTATAACAAAACACTTTTTAACAAACTCTATTTCCAGGCCATCCATTTGTGGCAGGAAGCATATTTTCCTATTTAATGTCTTATCTATTTATGATGAGAGGTGATGGGGTGTACTATAAACATTATCCAGTGAGCCAGCTTTCTTTGTGAGGAGAAGGCATTGAAGTCTATAGGACAAACATGAGCAACGTTAAAAAAAAAGACAACATCAAACACACACACACACACACACACACACACACACACACACACACACCCACTACATTCCATAAATTTCAAGACCAAAAGACAATTAAAAATAGTGAAGATACAAAAAGATGAGAGAGCCAGTTTCCCCAAAGTCTTAAGAACCCCAAATTCTAGGCCATCAGACTTGGGTTTTATCTCAAAGATAATGTAGGCTACCTTGTCAGATTTGAGGACTTAAAGTTTAACAAAGAATTTCTGGTAAATGTTCAGAGATATGATTAAAAGTATCAATATTTGAGTAATCAATGGTTATCTGATAGGATATCCAGGTTTCACTTATGCCTTTGCTGGAGAAGTCATTCTGTGTATTATTTCAACATTACAACAAGTTTTTAACATATAATTCTCTACTTGCAAATAATCCCAGAAAATATTAATGAGTTTTTTAATCAGGTTAACTAAGTAATAGCCAGTAGACAAAAACTTAGAGTTGCATTTATTATAAATCTGAATATATAAAAAGTAAAGTGCCAAGTAATCAGTTACAACAAAATAAAATAAAAAAGAAATGGATTCTTAACATTTTCCTCTGTAGGGACCGATTGTAAGATCGGGATATAAAATTCATAAATCTGAGTTTACTATAAATATGTTTTAGTATCTTTTGACATAAACAGACTTTTAAAAATAACAGACTTACAAACTGAAAAATGAACAGATTAAGAGAATTAAATAATATATTCTGAAGGCATTTAGGCTTCTCTGCCCTAATATCTGATTTGAGCAACTTTAAATCAAAAGATGCATTTTGACTCCTTTTCAGAAGATTCTGTGTATCAATCCTGGGTAGGAGTGGCAGAACCAGGAAGGAGAGAGGTAGAAATGTGAAAGGAGTTGAGGCCCAGCCCCTAGCTTGGCCTCTCCTTTTTGCCTTTGACCAGCTGCCAGTAATGACTGCATATGAACTCATAAGGGATTAATCTGAACTGGGATTTAATATAGAGGTATCATGCATATACAATCTGTACAGTGCCCTGATTTTAATACCTCACATAGAAATAACAATGTGGAGACAGAGAAGGAGAGAGAGAGAGAGAGAGAGAGAGAGAGAGAGAGAGAGAGAGAAAATCTACATCTTTTTGCTCAGTATGGTTCAGCGAATGATCTCTGACAAACAAATATTTGTTTTGAATGAGTAAACGTATCGACCATATAGTAAATCCAAGTGAAAGATAAACAGTAAGTGATATATAGATGATAGATAGATAGATAGATAGATAGATAGATAGATAGATAGATAGACAGACAGACAGATTGATAGATATGGATAGATATCAAACAATATCAAATTTGTGAATAAAACACCACAGAGAAATCAATGGATAAACCCCACTGAGGATGTTAGCTGGTGTTCATGATTGAGGGAGTTTTGAGACAGCACAGAGCCTCCTATCCAGCACAATGTCTCAATGTCCAAATTTCCCTTTCTCCCTTTGTATCCTGGGGTACAGTAGCACCTTCAAATAGAAATAGCACATCTTCTGACTATTTTCAATGACATAATAGATCATCTTTTTCTCAAGTTATTTTGTTTTAGTCCTTCTCTGTCACAGAGATGGGATGAAAGGGTCAGATGATGCCCAGACCAAGATTTCCAACTAGAAGAACATTTAGCAAGAGATGGAGGTGACATCACAAAATTGGGTACTCACAACATCCAGGAGAAGCTTTCTTAAGAAGTTGACGTCATCAGCTGGAGTTCCCAAATGAGTTTCTCACTACAGCTGAGTTTCCCATGGTTGGCCTCCCACTTTCCCTTTCTCCATTTGTATCCTGGGGTGCAGTAGCTCCTTCAAATAGAAATAGCACATCTTCTGACTATTTTCAATGACATAATAGATCATCTTTTTCTCAAGTTATTTTGTTTTAGTCCTTCTCTGTCACAGAGATGGGGTGAAAGTGTCAGATGATGCCCAGACCAAGGGCCTTAGTGGACAGTTTGAGAAAAACATGCTTGCATTTGAAATTGGGGAAAAGTTGAAATTACACTTTGTGTGCCAGTTTTCTGGAGTGCTCAATCTATACAGGCCAGTTTACCAGTTTTATGGACATTAAATTTCTGAACTAATCTCAGAAAATATCTCCACAGGCAAACTCTGAGCTATAACCTCTAAGTTTCCTAGGTTTTTCTCAATCCATTCAAGTTGACAATATCTATTATCACAGATATTGTTTCTACTTCAGTGACAAGAAGACTTCAGATGTTCCCTTCAATTAGTTGACTAACATTTCAAATAGCCATGCTTTCAAAGGCTTTTCTTGTAGTGTCATTTTTTTTCCCTTTACTTTGGCTATTGGAAAAATCATGGCTATAGTTTTGATTCTGCATTCACATACAATGGTGAGAACATCTTTAATGTCATTTTAATATTTCCATTTTGTTTGCCACTAGTATTATATCCTCTTTCAATTATTTACATGTATATAGATATACACAACATATACCCAAATTATTAGTAATTATGCAAATGTATAAGTACTTTCTAAAATATTTTGTTTTGTAGTAACAAGTAAGAATATAAACACATTTAAACATATACCAGGGGATATATTAAGACTACATTAAAATGAAAGCATAATATTATCAAAACCATTGCATTGAGATGAGCTCTTTTTACGTTTCTTGGATCAGACAAGCAGTAGAAAAATGGTAAGAGCAAACAAGTGTGATGAATAATATTGAGTTAAACTTAAAAGTTTCTGTTGCTTTAGTTTCTCAGAATTGGCCTTACTTATATAATGGATTCTCTCTGACTGAAGTAACTCAGTAGCAGGAAAATTGCCCCTTTTAGGTAAAGAATGTAGATAGACATTCCTCAAATGAAGACATACCAATAACTAATGTGTATCTGGAAAGAGGCTTGATATAGGGGAAATTCAATCATAAGTCACAGTTAGATTAACCCCTCAAGCCTGTTAGGATAGTTGTTATGAAAAAGATAAAATATAAAGTCAGAACAAGAGGCAAGTGAACCCCAACAAGCACAACTGCTCAACTCTTTAGAATCGATTACCTAGACACATTCTACTACCTACCCACACCCACCCTGTTGCCTGTCCTGTGGCTGGCATCTTCCAAGAATAGGGCAGAATTCCGTGGTTCAGGTACAGGCCAAAGCAGTCAGAAGAGGAGAATGATCTGTCTGGTAGCTGAACTGACCACTCCTTAGTATTAGTTTTCTATAACATAGTCTACCATTCTTCCCTTCCCACTTCACCCAATGTCCCATGTTATGGACTTTGTGCACAATCCTTGCAGACTCTAGGTGCTCTGGTGCAGATCAAAGAATGATAGGTGAATGAAACCCTCTCAGGTGAACTTCCCTACTCCCTCATAACTCATAAATGAGCCCCTGCCTTCAATTCCTGTGGTTCTCAGCTGCTCAGATGCAGGCTAAAACAGTCAGAAGAACAGAGCCCTACAAGGTACATCAAAAACCAAGCAAGTTGCCACTATTCAAGCCTCCAAACATGTCTTGAGACTTCCTAGTGGGTGAGATTTCAAGCAGCCTGCTAGAAGTTCAGGGCACAAAAGCCAGAAGGCCAAAGAATTAAAAGAAATCAAAGAACAAAGCACCCATCCAAGAAAAGACGAACTTAGAACTCATCTTACAGAAACATAATCATCCCAAGCTCAGATGCCTAAATGCAAGTGTGAAGACAAAATAAACAATGCCATTTGCATTATGGCATCGTCAGAGGTCATCTATGACAGGAAGACATGAATATTTCCATGAAGCTAAAACACAAGAAAATGACCTTAACAGCAACTTTATAAAGATGGTACAGCTCCTTTGAAATGAAACGACTAAAAATCCTTTAAAGAAATTAAGGAAAAGCAAAAAGAAGAAGAAGAAGAAGAAGAAGAAGAAGAAGAAGAAGAAGAAGAAGAAGAAGAAGAAGAAGAAAATAGTTAAATATCATAAAGAATGCCAAGAAAACACAAACTAACAGAAAACCTTTCAGACTTGAAAACTGAAATAGACTATATTAAGATAACACAAACTGAGGGGATTCTGGAAGGGCAAAATCTAGATAAGTGAACAGGAATAGCAGATGGAATCATCACCAAATAAATACAAGAGGTAGAAAAAATAGTCTCAGAGTTAGAATATATGATAGAAGAAATACATCCATTTATTAATGGAAATGTTAAAACTTAAAAGGTCCTGACCAAAAAAAAAAAAAAAAAAAAAAAAAAATCCAAGTAATCTCGGACACTACTAAAAGACTTAAACTAATAATAATAGGAATTGAAGAAGTAGAAGTTGTCCATAGAAACAGACCTAGAAAATATCTTGAACAAAATCATAGAAGAAAATTTCTCTAACACAGACAAATATGCCCTAAAACAGTACAGGAAGCTTATAGGACACCAAATAGAGTAACCCAAAAGAGAAACTCCTCACACAACAAAACATAAAATGTACAGAACAAAGACATAATTTTAGATGCAGCAAGAAATAAAGGGCAAGTAACATATACAGGCAGAATTATCAGAATTACTCCAAACTTGTTGATAGAGACTTTATAAGTCAGAAGGGCTTGAGCAGATATATTACAGTCTCTATGAAATAACAGATACCATCTCAGACAACTATATCCAGCAAAACTTTAGATCACACATAGAATGTGAAAAGAAAGGATTTTTTTATGACAAAACATAATTTATACAATTTTTTATTAATCCCATCCTACAGAGAATAATAGAAAGAAAATTCCACTAAAAGGTGAGCAACTATACCCAAGAAAACACAAGAAATAAATAATTCTACAGAAGCAAACCAAAAGAATAGAAACACACACACACAAACACACACACACACCCACACATGTACACACAAACACACACACAGAGCAATGTATATATATATATATATATATATGTAGAGAGAGAGAGAGAGAGAGAGAGAGAAAGGGAGGGGCTTTATTAACAGGAATTAATTATCTTTGGACATTTCTATCTCTCAACATTAATGGACTCAATTCTCCAATAAAAAGACACAGATTAACAGAGTTGATACCTAATCAATCAGTCGGCTACATACAAGAAACACACCTCAGCAACAAAGATAATTATTACATCAGAGTAAAGGTCTGGATAAAGGTTTACTAAGCAAATGGACCCAAGAAAGAAGTTGGAGTAGTGATTCTATATATCTAATAGAATAGACTTTCAACAAAAAGTATTCAAAATAGATGAGGAAGGACACTTCATACTCAACAAATCTACCACGGTGTCATCTCATTTCTGAACATTTATGCAAGGACAACCACATTCATAAAAGAAACAGTACTAAAGCTTAAATCACATATCAAACCCCACAGATTAATAATAGGAAACATTAACACTCCACTCTCATCAATGTGAAAGTCATTTAGACAGAAACAACCCTGAGAAACAATGAAATTAACTGAGATTATGAACCAAATGGACCTAACAGATATCTACAAAACATTTCCTCTACATACAAAATAATATACCTTCTTCTCAGCATACCATGGAATCTTCTCTAAAATAGATGATATATTCTGTCAAAAAGCAAGGCATAACAAATACTACAAAATTGGGGGGGAGGATCCTTGTTTCTTATCAGACCACCAAGATTTAAAGCTGGACTTCAACAACAGGAACAACGGAAAGCCTAAAAACTCATGGAAACTGAACAACTCTCTACTCAATCATCACAGTGTCAGGAAAGAAATAAAGAAATTAAGATTTTGTAGGATTCAGTGAAAATGAAGACACAACAAAACTTGGCTATGGGACACAGTGAAAATAGTAGTAAGAGGAAATTCATAGCACTCAGTATCTTCATAAAGAAATTAATGAGATCTCATTCTAGCAACGTAATAGCACACATGAAAGTTTTAGAACAAAAAGAAGCAAACACACCTAAGAGGAGTAGGTGACAGGAAATAATCGAACTCAGCACTAAAAGCAATAAATTAGAAACAAAGAGACCAATACAATGAGTCAATGAAAGCAAGAGCTTGTTTTTTGAGAAAATCAACAAGATTGATAAGCCCTTAGCCAAACTAAGTATAAGGCAAAGTGACAGGACACAAGTTACAAAATAAGAAATAAAAAAATGACACTACGGAAATTCAAAGTACCATTAGGTCTTATTTCAAAAGTCTATATTAAACAAAAATTAAAAGTCTAAATGAAATGGATAATTTTCTAGACAAATACCAATTACCAAAGTTAAATCAAGATTAAGTAAACTATATAAATAATCCTATTACTTAAAAGGAAATAGAAGCAGTCATTAAATGTCCTCCCACTAAATAACGAAACACAAAAGCTGCAATAACAAAAACAAAACAACAATAACAGAAAAAAATGATTTTTAGCGTAGAATTCTATGTGATGTTCAAGGAGGAGTAATGGCTCTATTCCTCTAGATATTCCACAAAATAGAAACAGAAGGAACACTACCAAGTTCAATTTATGAGGTCACTATCACCCTGATATGTAAACCACACAATAGAAGGAGAATCTCGGACCAATGTCCCTTATGAAAATTGATCCGAAAATACTCAATAGAATATTTACAAACCAAACCCAAGAACACATCAGAAACATCATCCTTCGTGATCAAGGAGGCTTGATTTCATCAATTCAGGGTTGGTTCAGCATAAGAAAATATGCCAATATAATATGTCATATAAACAAATTGAAAGAAAATATGATAATCTCACTAGGATGATGAAAAAAGACTTTGATAAAATCCAACACTCCTTCATAATAAAGTCTTGGTGATATCAGGGAAGCAAGGCACATACCTAAACATAAAAATGGCAATATACAGTAAGCCAATAGCCAACTTCTAATGAAATGGAGAAAAACTTAAAGCTATACCACTAAAACCAGGCAAGATATAAACCTTTCAACTCTCCTCATATCTATTCAATATAGTACTTGAAATTTTAGCTAGAACAACAAGGTAATTAATAAAGATCATGGTAATCTAAATTGGAAAAGAAGATGTCAATGTATTGTTATTTGAAGATGTTATACTATATTTAAAAAGAACCAAAAGTTCTACCAGAATGATGTTACTACTGATAAATGCCTTCTTAGTGTGTCTGAATTTAAGAATAACACAAAAAATAGCCCTCCTATACGTAAACAATAAACTGGCTGAGAAAGTAATCAGAGAAAGAACACCCTTTGCAATAACCTCAGATATTATAAAATATTTTTTGTAACTCTAACCAAACAAGTGAAAGATCTATGCAAGAACTCCAGCCCTCTAAAGAAGCACACTGAAGAATTTATTAGAAGATAAAATATTACCTATATTTAAAGATCAGTAAAAGTGTCCATCTTATCCAAAGCAATCTACAGATTCAGCGCAAATCTCATTAAATATCCAAAATAATTCTTTACAGACCTTGAAAGAACAACACTCGCACCAGGAAACGCCCCGAACCTGTGAGACACAGGGACTGAGGTAGGCGGGCATAGAAACCCCCTGGACCCATCGGCAGCTGCAGGAGACCTATGCCTGGGCCAACAGGGTACCATAGCCAAGCAGCACTGGGAGAAAGTTACTCTCCCGGGAGTGGGGAAAAGCCCCAAGTGGGGACAAAATGAGCCCCAGTGCTCTCTGATTCTGCCCGGACACTGTGGGCCACAGAGACTGAGAGACAGGAAACTTCTGGTCTCCATTGGTGGCTGAGGGCCTCAGCTTGAGCCACAGGGCTCCATAGCCAATTATCGCCAGGAGAAAGCTACCCTCCCAGGAGCTTAGAAAAGCTGGGAGTGGGGCCAAGACAAGTTCCACAGCTCACCAGGAACAGCCCCGAACCTGCGAGACACAGGGACTGATGTACGCAGGCATAGAAACCCCCTGGATCCCATCGGCGGCGGCAGAAGACCTCTGCCTGGGTCACCAGGGTTCCATAGCCAAGCAGCATCAGGAGAAAGTTACTCACCCAGGAGTGATGAAAAAACACCTCTCAGAGAGAGCTGGTCTTCAAGGAGTATTGATACAGAGGCCTACAGGTGGAAAAAGCCATAGGCAGACAGAGTATGATCAGCTAACATCAGAGTTAACAAGATGACAAAAGGCAAGGGCAAGAACCTAAGGAACAGAAACCAAGGCTACTTGGCATCATCAGAACCCAACTCTCCCACCACAGCAAGCCCTGGATTCCCCAATACACCAGAAAAGCAAGACTCAGATTTAAAATCATTTCTTATGATGATGATAGAAGATTTTAAGAAAGAAATTAACACGGTGAAAAAAACACAACAGAACAGAGGTAAAGAAATAGAAGCCCTTAAAGAGGAAACACGAAATCCATTAAAGAATTACAGGAAAACACAATCAAACAAAGGAAGGAAATGAACAAAACCTCCAGGAGCTAAAAATAGAAATAAAAACAATAAAGAAATAACAAAAAGAGACAAGCCAGGAATTAGAAAAGCTAGGAAAGAGATCAGGAGTAATAGATGCAAGCATAACTAACAGAATACAAGAGATAGAAGAGAGAATCTCAGGAGCAGAAGATACCATTGACAACATCGACACAACAGTAAAAGAACATACAAAATGCAAAAAGCTCCTAACCCAAAACATCCATTAAATCCAGGACACAATCAGAAGACAGAACCTAAGGATAATAGGTATAGGAGAGAGTGAAGATTCCCATCTTAAAGGACCAGTAAAAATCTTCAACAAAATCATAAAAGGAAACTTCCCTATCTTAAAGAAAGAGAGGAACATAAATATACAAGAAGCTTACAATACCCCAAATAGATTGGACCAGAAAAGAAATTCATCCTGTCACATTATAGTGAAGACACCAAATACACAAAACCAGGAAAGAATATTAAAAGCAGTAAGGAAAAAAGGTCAAGTAACATATAATAGCAGACCTTTCAGAATTACACCAGACTTCTCACCAGAGACTATGAAAGCTAGAAGATCCTGGGAAGACCTCATACAGACCCTAAGAGAACACAACTGCCAGCCCAGACTGCTATACGCAGCAAAACTCTCAATTAACATAGATGATGTAACCAAAATATTCTATGACAAAACCAAATTTATACAATATGTTTCCACAAACCCTGCCCTACAATGGATAATAAATGGTAAATGTAACTCAACAAGGATAAACACATTCTAGAAAACATAAGAAAGTAATATTTCAACAAACTGAAAAGAAGATACCCACACAAACCTAAAAGTTACATCAAAAATAACAGCAACCAAAAATCACTATTCCTTAATATCTGTTAACATCAATGGACTCAATTCCCCAATAAAAAGACATAGACTGAACAGAACACCAGGGGATTATGCTCTAAGATCAAGAATAGACAAATGGGACCTCATGAAACTGCAAAGCTTCTGTAAGGCAAAGGACACTGTCAATAGGACAAAACGGCAACCAACAGATTGGGAAAAGATCTTAACCAATCCTATGTCCGATAGAGGGCTAATATTCAATATATACAAAGAACTCAAGAAGTTAGACTCCAAAAAACCAAATAACCCCATCAAAAAATGGGGAACAGAGTTAAGCAGAGAATTCTCAACTGAGGAAATTCGCAGGGCTGAGAAGCACCTAAAGAAATGCTCAACATCCCTAGTCATCAGGGAAATGCAAATCAAAACAAGTCTGAGAT